>JAAWXA010000003.1:17967363-18001307 GCA_038090715.1 Florisuga fusca | reverse complement strand
CTGCCCCCCCCCCCCCCGGCAGCCGCGGGCGGGCAGCCAATCCCCTCCTCGCGCCCCGATGACATCATCACCGATGCCGACACACCGATGTGGAAAGTGGCATCCAAAACTCATCCCGCACCCCCAGAGATTTCGGGACACGGGGCCCTCCGAAGGCGACCGACCCGCCACGACAAATGGGTTGGAAAGGGAAATTTAAAAATAAATTTTAAAATAAATTTAAAAAAAAAAAAAAATTTTGGGATGAGGGATTTCAGGGAGGGGGTTGCTGGGTAGGAGGAAAGTGGAAGGCAAACACAGCATAACCACGTTTTGGTTTGCAGTTCTTCCAAAAGCCCTGAAAACACACAGAGTTTCATCTTTTAGCTGTCCCCTGAAGCATTTTTCCCAACAAAACAGTGGCGGCGAAAGTAAAAATTACCACGCTGCTATTGCACTGATTATTTTTATTTTTGTTTTTTGCATCACTGCATTCTTCTAAGAAGAAAGCAGGTTTACTCACAGAAAGAAAGTTTTTTTTGCTTTGCTGGTTTTTGTTTATGCACAACCCAGTTATGTGCCCACATTCTAAGACTATGCACACAAACGTGGCCAAATGCCTAAGAAGCAGCAGTGCCAATCCAAACTTACACACCTGACAATCCCCTACTGCCCAAAAGGCTCTATAGCAAAGAAGTATTTACCTATTTCTTTTATTCTTGACATCCAAACCACCATGCCCTCAGTTACCAGGCAAGGGGAAACACTGCCACTGTTGTCTGACCTATGAATAAGGGCAGGGAATCTCAGGCAACCACTAAAACTAATTCCCTGGCAGAGCCTGCTGGCTGCTCCCCATTTTCAGTGACACTGATGCCCTTAGACCTCAGGTGTTCATTCACTCTTCCAAGTCAATAAACACATGCAATGAGTTTCGTGGTTAATGTTAACTATTTTCCAGAGCCTTCTAACACACCAAAGAAAAGCAAAATTAATTATTTCTACTGTCAAGACAGGTAAACCACCAAGAACTTTGCTTGTTATGTCAAAGCACCAACAAACAAGCAGAGAAACAATGCAGCGAATTGCAACAATTAATATGAGAGTTTCAAATCACCCATTCACACCCTGCTTTTTTTTTTTTGTAAAAAGGATTCAGGAGATGGGAGCAGAAGGATTACATAAAATAAGTACATGGTGTCACTTGATTTTGTCAGAAAAAAAATCAAATTGTCAAGGTGGTGTCAAAGGGCACCTTCTCATCCATCTCCCCCCTGTCCTCTGGCCTTTTGAGCTACATCCTTTTTCCCAGCTTTCTGCCAACAGCAGCCACCTGGCTATTCCACTTCTAGTCTTAAAAATGCAACTCACATGCTGCGCAGACTGCTTCTTCATCACAGAGGCTGAGGTTCATGCCCTCAAAACAAGCTGACATGTGTTTCATTTGCAGAAGAGGCACCAAAGTCCTTTATTTAGTTACTGGAGCTCTATCTTGCCATCAGGGAAACTCACCAATCATACTGCCTTGTTTATAACAAAAAAAAAAAAAAAAAAAAAAAAAAAAAAAAAAAAAAAAAAAAAAAAACCAACAACAACCCACCCCAAACCCAAGCAGCTAGGCACACTTGGTTACTTTGAGTTATCCCTCCTTCTCGCTGCAAATATGCCTTACATTTCTATATAATATAAGGCTAGAGCCTTCAGTCTCTAGCCGAGTACTAAGACTGTGTGAATAATCAGTCATCTTGGTAGCTAGCACTCACTGCAAAGTCATGCAACCTCGAGATCTGTTTGTTTCACAGACTGCACACTGGAGGGGAGAGAAGAAAAAAAAAAAAAACACGGGAAAAAGAAAAAAAAAAAAAAAAAAGGCTAGTTTCACACCCACATGGGCACTCTCCGATTTCTATTTTTTTTAAAGTCATACACTTGTCAAACAGGTTTTACTGGGAATTCTGATTTTCACCAAAAAAGCTTGCCTGCTTCGATATCTTATTATTGTCACTCGGCCCTCCGCCCCCCATCGCTGCACAGCACAGCACAGCACAGCACAGCAGGCTGGGACACAGCACCATTCATCCGCCACTCGGCAGCTTCAGCACTTTGAAGGTTTTCCAACAAGGAAGCCGGGTGACAATTTTAATGAAGGCCAATGCCTTTGTCTAAAGTCACCGCAGCAGCGGCAGCAACTTCCATGAGGACTTTCAGGAGCAATTCTGAATAAGCCCATGGATCTATCTGGATCTATCTGTACGGTTCAGACGCTGACTTTGTCCGCTCGGTTTGGTCATTTTGCAGGGGGGGGNTCCTTCCCCTGCGCCGCGCTCCGGGGAGGAGGAGGAGGAGGAGGAGGAGGAGAAGGAGGAGGAGGTGGAGAAGGAGGAGGAGGTGGAGAAGGAGGAGGAGAAAAGGGATACAAAATACACTGAGAGCGGAGAGAGAGAAAACAGCTCCCCCTTCCCTTCTCCAACAGGAAAAACCGGCGGAAACGCGCCCGCACCAAAGCACTGCTGGGTAAACTCGCGGGGAGAGAGAAAGGGAGAGGAAGACGGAGAGGGGAACGGCCCCGGCAGCCCTTCCCGCCCCCCAGCAACAGCTCCGAGGGGGCGGGGGCGGGCGAGAGCGGTCCCCGCCCTGCTGCCAACATCGCTTGGGCCCGGCTGGCAGGAGGGGGGGCCACGAGTGTCCGCGTCAGGGCCGTGGATCTGAGCGGCTGGGCAGAGTGACCGTGCCGGGCCGCCCGGGGGGCTGATGCGGGCAGCTCCCCCGCCTCTCCCCCGAGGCGTAGACACGGTGGGGAGGATCGTGTTCGGGGGTCTGGCAGCCGCCCCGCTGTCCCTGCCGCACCTCTGGGGCCAAGGCACGGTCGGTGTGAGGTGGTCGCCACCGGTATCACAGGGCACTTGCTGGAAACAAAAAATAGGAAAGGTGCACAAGGGTGGTTGGAGCTACCCGCTGCCGGTGGGGTGGGTGGCAGGGTTATTTTCCTCTCCCATCTCCTGGGAGATGAACGGCAAAAACTCTCATCGTTTTTTTCCTCCCCACCGGAGCCCCCAGACCCCCAGGCAAAAGGTTCCTTCCCCATCTGGGACCTATGCAGAGACAGACAAATACGGGCCTCCAGAAGCAGATCCAACTTACGAGAAGGCATTTTAACACATCATTTACTGACGACCAGAACTGTCTTAGGCCCCATTCCCACCCAGATGGATCCTCCATCAAAATCTAAATCACGTGGAAAAATCTCATTAACCTCTCTGAAGCTAGTTGCATCAGACAGTTGCACACAGGTGTAAAGCTTGGCAGGATTTGTCTCTCATTGAAGTTCTTTATCACACCGAGATGGCAAAAATGTTACCTGCTTGCAAGAGGTCGAGTTACGTTTCCTGTGGGAACCAAGGTTTTCCTGTCTCTTCTACTTTAACCACAAAATTACATATACATAGCTATAAGTATCACAGAAACATACATTTAAAACAAAGCAAACCTGTTGAGCAGAAAGTGTAAGGATAAATTACCATAACAGTTTAATGGCATACTTCATTTTCACTGAAAGTGTAAGTTACAAAGAAAGGAAAACTCAGGCCCAGCCCAGGCAACTGTTTTTCTCTATACAAGAACCTATAGTAATAAGGCAAATGATTTCAAATGGACTCAATGCTGGGTATGACTGGGTGCATGCATGTGGTAGTAGGGTCAAGTCTAGAGATGCAATAAATTTAGAGAAGTGGATTTCTACAAGAAATTATAATTAGCAATCTGGTTTGTGTTACATGGCTTATTTAACTCTGCCTTTCTATGTATAAGAGCAGCCTTGCTAGGCTCATGTAGCCCAGCACCCTAACTCTAGATACAGGCAGTGGTGAAGAATGAGGGAAGAGCTCAGGGATACTTTAACCACTTAGTGATACTTTCCTGGGGTGTCCTACCAACTTCCTGCATCTCAGGGAGTTCTTCAGCAGCATTTGGTGTCACCCTATTTCGTACTCTCTGGTGATTTTTTTCCTTTCCATTAGGTTGCATGTTTACTTTGTGGATTTGTGCATGCTTTAGGCTCTTACAGTGTCTTCTGGCAGGGAGTTCCAACGATGAACTGTCTGCTTCTTCTGTGAAAACCTCCATTGCTCGTTGTCTTTGAACATGTTAGTTTGCAAGAATCCCCAGATGGTTCTTGTGTTAGGAGAGTCAATAATAATTTCCTATTATTTTTCACCACTACGTGCATTTTTTTAAATAGACTTCTGTTGTGTTTCCTTTCCATTTTTGCCAGATAGAAAATCCCAGTCTTTTTAGTGATACCAGGAATGTAAGCCATTTCATATTTGCCCTTCACTGAACTATTTCTGCTGCTAATTGCCTTCTTTTCCAGACAGGCAAATGTATCTCCTTACTGTGTTCAGGATATTGGGTTCCCCCTGCAGTGCTAAGGCAATGCCCTAGTTTCCAGCCTTCTCCATGTAATTCTTGATATTCCCTTTTTTCACTGTTATTGAGTATGAAAATAACATTTCCGTAGAACATGTCTATTCTAACTCCACAATCTTTCTCCTTAGTTCCTAAAACTACCACCAAGACTGTCACTGTATGCTACTCAATGCTGCAAAAAGTTTCAAGCCCAAACTCTGAACTGCAATCCAATATGTAACACCTTCCTTGTGCCCTTGAAAAATGCAGTTTGAGTTTTGTAGACCTAAAGCTCTGAGCCCAAATGCACATTTTCACTGTTATAGCTCTCATGTGGCTCCACTAAAGGGGTCCCTCCCTGCTTTGAGCATGTATTTTACTATAGTGAGTTTCATTTGTTTTGGTATTGTATCAGAAGACCAATAAAGCAGCAGAAGTGCTAATGACATGATTGTGAATCCTTGAAAATTGGTGCATCCCCAAACTTAAGAGAAGAAATTAGTTTTCATAAAGCACTAAATGTCACAGGAGAGCTTCCTGCTAGTGCCCGGGGTGAAGCACCGCACCACTTCATCTTCTTTTTCCTTCCTGTACAAGCGGAGGGATGAAAGGGTTGCTTTCTTAAGAAAGAAGTCTCTCTGGCTGTGGCCAAAACCACTTTGTTCACATGTTCATCATGCACTTCACCAGCCCAGTGTACTTGCCCAGTCTAAAGGTTAAAAGACCAAACCTAAAACCACTGTAAAGAAGATGAGATGTCTGTTTTAACTCTTCCTCAAGGAGTAAAACCAGCTCTCCTGAAGGAGACAGAGTGAGATGGCCATCAAAACCCACAATGCAGATGAAACGCAAGGAAAGGCCATTCCAGCCCTGTGGATAGTCAGACCTCACAGACAGAGCCATAAATAACTGTGTCTTCTAATGACAAACCCCTCTCTGTGCTTGCAGCAGCCGAGGGGAACAGAGGAGCTCTACTTCCCCGAGCAGTTTCAGCATCCCTACAAGAGGGGATGTGTCAGCATAAGCGTTTGTACAGCTGTGCGGTGAGCCAGGACTCGTAGCACAGCTAGCACAGGAAAGGAAAAAAAAAAATACTGTTACTATTGATCAGTTTGCCGGGCTGTTTCATTGAGAGCAGTTGTGCTGACGTGGGGGTGGGGGGAACAGAAACTTCGTACAGGGGAGGAAGTGTAACCATAGCATTGCCTCTTCGCGGCAGCTGTGGCTTAAGCCAATTTCAACTCTCGGTGGACCCATAGGGGTAGAACTAGAGAAACTTCCTTCCTTACTGGAAGAGGCACTGTGGGAGTAATGGGAACCCAACATTTATGTTCTGGCCACAAAAGAATTTCCTTGCCCTCTATTTTTTTTTTCACAGTTCTTTGAAATTGTCTTTGTTTTATTCTTTTCTGGATTTAATACACTGGGGCCCTAATCACTGACTAGAAATGGAGAGGTCATCAACTGCATTAACTTTTTAAGAGCTTAATCATCAACAATATTCAAGCAGATGAGTAAAGAGACAGGACGTCCTGAATTTTCGGTTTGTTTCTTCAACTGATTCATGCTGTAGCCTTGGGGCATCTCATTTCCTGCCTCCACTCCCATTCCCTGTGTGGAAAACGGGAGTGATTTTGACCTGCTCGATAGTGTGAAGTGTTAGGCTTGTGCCCCATTCAACTATTTAGGGAAACAGTTCTTGCCTTGGCCTGAAAGTCTATGAGGGAGGCACAAGCTAGGGTGAGGAACACCAGAGCAGAGAGCAGCAAGAGCGATTGAACTGAGGCTCTGCATGGTTCAGCTCTCCTGCTGCAAGCGGGCTCCCAAGACCAAAGGGAGATTGTGAGGCTTTAAAGACTCCCAGTTCTCCTCATGCTGCTGAGTTCTCCTTGTGCTGGTGATTGCAGTACATACTGAGAGAAGATCTTGTACAGAAGGATGCCTCACACTCATCCTTCCTCCAGCTTATGCTCCTCTCCTCCATTGCTGTTTCCACCACCGCTATCTCACACCACCATGTGAGGGCTGCTCCCTGTGAGCACTGCTGGCACCCTTAGGCTCATCTGAATATCATATAGGTGGGTGTGTTCCCACAGCTCTGGTCACCCTGTTGTGCATGCACTGCTGCTGGTGACATCCTGCTGCTTCTCCCCTCCCCAGGACACTGCACAGCCTCCCAGACCAATGCATCACCCTCATCCTGACATGCAGGCAAGGCTCAGGCACATAGCTGGACCCGAGTACAGAGAAGCACATGTCAATGTCCCTGTAGGTGACACTAAGTTGTGCAGGGCCCAAAAGAAGAAACTTTCCACCAGCCATAAACTTCAAGGCGATCACTGTCCACCCCTTGGCTTCCTCTGTTAGCAGACAGGGGAGTGGATTGAAAGGACTCCTGAAACACAGGGGCTGCCTAAATATATCAGTCCTGCTAGTGCAGGAAGAGCAGCAAAGAGAGGCAGAGCACTTTCCAGAGCTGTTCAGTACAGGGTGGGAAGATACAGTACTATCAGCGCTGTCAGCACTTTGGAGTTGCCTACCTTTCCCCAGCACCCTGCCAGGCTCCACATCTGTGCTATTCTTTCAGCTGTGCCAGTACAGCTCCCCTGTATTGTGGTCAGCAAAAGAGAAAATATCTTTTTCTTTATTTTTTGCGAGCTTTGCTTTACCTCTTGTTGACTCCCTGCTTTGAAAGAGTGGTGGGCAGTAACATGAGAGCAGGAATTCTTCAATTTGTTATTGCACAGAGATCTAGATACCACAAAACTGCATCCTAAAAGTAATTTTGGGGTGAAAGAGTTACCTTAAAGGGCATTGCAGTATAGTCTAGGATGACAAGTTAACCTTTGTCTTTTAGTAATACCACACCTCTGCAGCACTGAAGCAACCAGAAGCTCTGACTTGATACAGATCACAAAGGAATGTATGACAATGTACTTATGAAAATAATATGATGTTTGTATAATCTATATGCTTTCATGCTGGCTGTGGTGAAGAAAGATGGTACCTGGTCCACCTAAAGCTGTGTGATTTGATAAGCTGACAGCTGAAATGGAATGAAGTATGCCAGGACAATGTGCTTGCTCCCAGAGAAATCTGTATACACCTGAAATCCATGAACATCTGAACCAGAGGAGTAAAGTTCAGCAATTTGCATCACCTAGCTGGGGCATTTTGAATCTGGTTCTGAACATGCCCATGCAGGATTTACATCTCTGAAGCCACAGCCTCTGCGAGGAGGCTGCTCCCATCCCTGCTAGAGGACAAGACAAGGAGGGGTGATTTTGTGCTGCTTTGGTCTTTCACTGACTCCACATCCCTACTTGATCTCCCCAGACAGAATTCTTAGTGAAGCCCAGGGTTTCACACAGACTGGCAATCATCAGTCCTGCAGCCAGGCTTAAAGCTGGCAAAAATGCACAAACCTTGCATAAAAATACTGTTGCATGCTTGGCTTAATTGAGAAGACCCCAAGTATATTTTCAGACAGTGTATCCACTCTAGGTTTTAATAAGCTAGCTGTTTCTGGTCCTGCTATCTATCACACCAAGCATGCAATTACTGAGTGTGGCTGGCTGTCACAGGCTATCTCTGCTTGTAGCTAAGCTGGCTTCTAGTTATCTTCCCATGACCCAACTGTGACACTTATCTCACCTCTCATACAGGGCCCTGAGCCATATCTGTAGTGGCTCTGAGCAAATTTTTTTCCTCCATGTCTGAGTCAGAACTCCCAGGGGAGCATTGTCCTTTCTCACGTTTGTCTTGATGTGCTTTATCTCACCCAGGGGCACCTGGGGATGCTCAACGAGAGTTTCTGAAATCTGTGCTTCGGGATGATGGGCAAGGCAGAGAGACAACCTGCTTGTTCCATTTTTGTGCCCTGGAATAAAAAAATTGCTCTACCAATGTGATAGCAGCTGTGGCCCTTCAGGCATTTCTCCATGAGTAGAGTTTATGTAAGGATCTCCCAAGCTTTCTCCACCAAGCACATGTATCCTTCACTTTCCCTCATGGTCTTTGGTTCCTCCCACTGCATTGTCCTTGTTGCTGTGCTAGTGCCTTTCCTTGAAGAGCCACGTGGTTAAACAGATCAGCCTTGTATAGAACTCCTATTTTCAGATTTTGTTTTGTTTTATCTAGCTCAGTTGTGTTCACAGTCTGGTGAAAGAGTAGAAACGAACAAAGCAGTGAGCATAGAGGTGGCTGGGTTGCTCTTTTGTAGGTGTCCAGCTGACAGAGAAAGAGTTCAAGTTGTGTCTGCAAGCTTACCAGGCTCTTGAGGAGACCAGTGGGGATTACTTCTCAGGAACTTAGACTTTTTTTGGCCTGGCCCTGAACGTAGCCTTGATGTGCCATGTACTGAGTCAGAAATGCCACAACATGATGCAAAGCATGGAGCCTGTACGAATTTACTTTGTCGATTCAAGTATCTTCAAAAGATTCTGAAGGAGTCATTTTGTCCCAGAACATCATCTGATGGAGCAAGTAGTATAGCCAGCTTAAACCTGGTAAAAAAAGCAGAAAGCTGACACAAAAACATTTCTATATACTTGGACTAACTGAATGGAAAGAACATTTTTGTGTGCTTACATCTGTTGCAGAGAGAGCTGATCCCAAAAAGCCTCCCCACCAACTTGTTAATAACCAACTTGTAACCATGGGCTAAGTTGGTACAGAAGTCTTCACATTATATCACAGAAGTCAATGCACTTCTACCAGCACTGGGCTTCTGCAAGAAAGCTGTGAGAGCAGAAATTCCACAGTGCCTCTGATCTGAATACTTTCATCCTGCAAGTCTATCCCCATGTTGAACTTCATGCATTGTGCAAACTCCCTGTGAATTCATAAGTCGTTGAGGACGGTAGCTTAAGTGAGGTAAATTATAGAAATCAAAATTAAAGTGTAAAGCATATATTTTAAACAAACATTAAGGCTACTGAAGTTTGCCCTTTCAGAGCTTTCTTCTTCGGTTTCCAAGTGACATTTATTTGAATGTTGAAGGGACATTAATTTTGTGTTATATATTACAATGAGTAGGGAGTTTTGTTTTGAAAGTAACTCTAAAAATGAACAGTGAATTGTTGCCAAAATGCAAAACAAAGGGGGGAAAAAAGCCTATGTGAGAATTAACTATCCTTTCAGATGAAAAATTAAACCCCCTGTGGTGTTGAAGGAAATGTAGAACCATGTAAGGGTTTCCACAATTAATACACACAGGTTTAATTGGTTTAAGTTTTCCTTTCATTTTATGCAGCATGAGGTCCAAAGAAACCATAATTTCATGAAACTCTGGCTTTGTCAGTGAAGCTAATCTAAAACACTCCTCTCCTTTCTTCCCTGGCATCTCATACCTGGTTTCACACCTTCTCTATGGGCAGTTCCTGGTGCCAGAACAAGGGTTTGCAGGGCTAATCTGCACACCAGCTTAAAAATAATGCTCTCCCCCCAAAAAGTGATTTTAACATGAGTTGGTTCTGATTTCTGGCATAACCCCACAGACAACTGCAGTGGCATCAGCAAGGAGGCCATATAATGGCAAAGATGAGCACGTGGGAGGCTGAAATGATGCAATGGCATTGGCAACTTTTTCACTTAGGACTGACAGCAAAGCCAAGTTCTCATGGAGCTGCTGCTGACATGTCAATAGAAATGCCAAGGAGAGGTCCATGGGAAGAGACAAAGCCTTTAGGCAACACCATACAGCATATAATTTGACAAAAGACACCCACTGGTCATAATAGATGGTTCAAATGAAAAGAGTTAGTCACCCTTGGGCCACTGATTTACACAACATAATCCTCCAGGTATTAGTTTATTTTTTCAACAAAATATCATCAAGATACAGTAAAAGCCTGAAAATTATGGGGTATTTCTGCGTTTTGATTTGAGTCACAATATTTTAGCTACAGTTTTGCTCGAAATGCCATTTTCTGTCTTGTCCTCTTCTCCTAGATCCTGATGATTTACCAGGTGGCTCTCCTGTATGATACATTTACTTTCTGTGATCTGGTTTTATGGAAGTCACAGAAGAGGGTTGCTGTGACACAGCAGTTTGGTGAAGCTCCTCAGTGTAACTGTTAGTGAAGAACTTCCTAATCAATACAAATATTTTGTCTTCTGAAACACAGAGATTTTTAGGGGTCTACCGGTCATAACAGAAAGACTTTGGATAAAGAAGGTCTACAGAGAGCTATCATCTCCAGATAAACACATGGGATTCACTCATCCAATTTGCATGCCTGCATCTAAGCTGGTCACCTAAGCTGCTTCTAACCATGGACAGAAAGAAGCAATCACTGCTAGGGTGCAGTTCATCTCCTCCTGAAACAGATACCTGAAGTGGCTCAGAGGAATGGTGTCTCAGCACTGGCTATGAAGAAGGCAGGGTAACTTTGGATGCTGAAGCCTGTGCTCAGGGCATCTCTGGCTGGTGCGATGAATCCCATGCAGCCGGTCAGTGCTCTTTCATGCAATGCCAGTTTTTGAGATGTTCAGCTGTGCAGTTCTGCATGCTTTGGGAGCTGTTTGTCCCTTTGACTAACAAAGGGAAGTCAAAGAGGCAGATATTTAGCTGATGTGAATTAGTGTAGCTCTTATTATGAAACTGCATTGCAAGCTGTGTTGACCAACTTCAGCCATTTAAGATCAGCATATTTACTATAAGCACTCATCACCAGAAACAAGTATGCTGTTGGTCAGTGATGAATAGGCAATTTGTCCTTAGCTCAGTCAGCTCTGAAATGGAAAGAGCAGGAAAATTGATACAAAGAATGGAAAAACAGCCCATGATTTGCCAACAGCACTTGAAAACTTTTTTTCTGATGCATTGATCGTTATTGTTCCCTCCTCTCACAAGCCCAGACTGGAGTGTTACTTGGGCTAGGTGTAAACACAGAGGGACAAATGATGAGATGAAGGTGTGCACCACAGGATTATGTCCCAGTTCAGATGACACCTTCACTACCGAAGGCGATGGGACGTGAATGGCATGCAAATCTGAGCTTCTGAATAAGGGCGTTCCCCCAGATCACATCCTAAGCACTTGGCAAGAGCTCTTTGCAGAGTTCCCCAGGACACTGCCAGATATACTCAAGCCCTGCCTGCAGTTCCCTTGCTGATCAAGTCATTGATTTCCACCAGGAGAGAAAGGATATCTTTACGCTAGAAATTCTTCTCTCTCAGATAAATGTCAGCTCACCAAACTAGTTTTTCCTTGCGTTTGAATCTTGACATGGTTAAGGTTAAAAAAAAAAAACCAACTCTGCAGCTGGAATGCTCTTGACCCCCTTAGAATCACGCCAGCACAAGAAGTGGTGGAACTCATGCACCCCCATCAAGGTGGACACTTGTGCAGCAGACAAAAAAAGGCCCAACATTAGTGTTCCCCTGGCTCTGCTGGGAAATAATGGATATGAAATTTTTTATACTGTCAAAATGCAATGCCAAGGGGATGAAATTACTGAGTTTTTAATAAGGGTCAGTTACCTGAGAGCCAGGCATTCCAGGCAATTTGTAAACGTTAGAAACTTTACTCTCACTACCAAAATAATGTAGGACAGAAATAATTTATAATTTTGGATGATGAAATTTTACACTGGCAAGGTGTAAAATTACATCTAAATACCATCCATCTCCCTGCAGCACACAGCAGTTTCCAAGTATCTGCATACTACATTTTGCAGGACAACAGCTAATATCCACTTAATGTCACTTAAATCTTATATGTTATCTGGCATCTCTGAGCACATAAGAGAAAAATATTATTGTCTTTATCAAAATGCTGAGAAATTTGAGGTCACAGGTCCTTTTATACCAAGAACTAACTTGGGATTTGGGATACCTAACTTGAGACAAACTATTTTTGTTGCACATCATTTTTCTTGGCAATTGACTTTATATACTCTTTCTCAATCCTTTCTTTTTCTACAATCCTAACATCCCCAAATGCTTGCAGATCTCCATAAGTTTTCGCTTCCCTTGAAAAATCCCAGGGCTAAGCATTTTGCCCAGAAGACGACTTGCCTGATGAAATCTGTTGCTACACTGCCTTTTCACAGAACCCTTCAGGCAATATTAGGTCAAGTTCCCAGGCTGTCTGAGGCACCCAGGACCACAATACATCCCAGCACTCATACCAGCCCAGTTTACACAATCTCGCTTCCTGGAACACGTGCAGGCATCCTGCTGCATAGCCAAACCACCTCCGCCAAGTTTGATGATTCTTCTGCCCAGATGCTGCCCAGATGTGTGCCAGCCAGTGCAAAAAGGGATACAGTTTTATGCTATGTTGCCTCATCATATTTCAAAAGGCAAAAAAAGAGAGGCTGTGTCATTTTGCAGTACCCTTCAAGCATTTCACACTCCAGCACAGGGCCCATCACTGCCAATAACTTACATCAGCTCCTTGCTGCTTGTCACTGCAGGCCAAGTGTAGTCGATGAGTAAGAAAATTCAATCAACAATTTGATGAGGTGAAGGTCTTCTGCCCCAGTAAGAACCTGTTGATGGATGTATGCAAAGGAATCTGGACTAACAATTTCTAAGGAGGATCTAAGATATCTTCTTTCTGAGCCATCTTGTTCTGGCTGCAGTTTTCCCCAGCTCTCCTCTGTTCACCCCAGAGACAGCAGCATGGACTGTCCAAGTAACCAGTTCCCTAGACACCCCTGGACTCAGGGCTGAGGAGCCCAGACACACAAGGACTCTGTAGGGTTTGGGGCCCTTGACTTTAGCCTAAGTGTAGTAGATGAGGTCCCATTACTCAACGTGCCCCTCAGCTGTACCACTAGAATACTGAGAATAGTAAAGCTGTCCCTAGATTGCTTGCATGAATTTTTAATCTCCATCACTCTGGGGTTTGACTGTCCTTTTCGGTTGGATGTTTGTTGAGTCCTATTTGCAGGCAAAGAGATGATCATCAAAGTTGACTGCATTTTGTGGTGTGTTAAAATTTAATCTAGGCAATAAGACACAGACTTTGGCACAAGTGTCAGAGGTGGGAGCCATCCTAAATGCTGTAAGATGTCTCTGCTGTAGAAGTCCAAACTTGACCTCTTCACGTCTTTCCATAGTCATCAGCAGAGAAAGAAAGGCACTTCTTGGGCATGATTCATCTCATGTAAAATAGGGTATGTGAATCACTTTCTAGAAAAGCCAATTTCTCTGTATTGACTCTGAAGAGAGTCTAGGTACCTAACTCAGCCATAAATGCTTGCACTACAAATGACCAGACTTAGATGGGGTGAATCCCACAAGCCTTGTCTGGACTTAACAACTCATGGAAAGTTTTATCCTCATCCACTCCCATATTATGTCTGCATTTGTTAGCTGCTCAGGTGTCTCCAAATATCTGCTGTAGAAGAGCCAATTTGTCCCTTTACCCAAGAGTGCCAACCACCACTCCATTAAAATGTTTGAGGGTAAACACAAGCAAGAGTAGTGGGACTTGACTGCAGAACATGAGGATCAACAAGCAGGATCACAGAAGGGTTAGGGCTGGAAGGTGCTTCCAGGTTGACCCCGGGTCAGAGGGCACTTAGCTAGTGCAAGTTGCTCAGGACAATATACAATCAGGTTTTGAGTATCTTCAAGGATGGAGACTCCACAACCTGTCTGGATGGTCACTCTTTTAGTAAAGAAGTGTGTGGAAGTTTAATGCTGAAATGGTATTTCTTGTCTTTTCCATTTATGCCAATCGCCTCTTGTACTTTTACTGATCACCACTTAGAATCTGAATTCTTCTTCTTTAGTTGCTCCATTGGGTATTCATACATATGGATCAGATACTCCCCAAGCCTTCTTCTTTTCCAGGCTGAACAACTCCATCTCTCTCAGCCTCTCCTCATATATCAGATACTCCAGTCTCTTCATCATATTCATAGCTCTTCACTGACTTGCTCCAGTAAGTTCCCATCTGTGTTGTACTGGGGAGCCCAGAAACTGAGCCCAGCACCCCTAAACCATGCTGAACAGATGGAAGTAATCACCTTCCTTGACTGGCTGGTGACCCTCTTCCCGCTGCAGCCCAGGGGCTACTGGCATCATCTTGAGCTATTGCAATAGACAAGGGCAGAGGGCAGCTGCCAGCATGACTGTAATTCACTTCCCAGGAATGCCAGAAGCATGTCTTCTAGTTAAGGAGCTGCAGCCTTTAGGCAAGTCAAGTACAGCACAGCAGGGAGGATGCTTCACCAGGAAACCATATGTGTGGAAGGGCAGGTAGGGTGTTCATAAGGAGAACCACTATTCTGGTACTAGCCTTCAGTTGCTGCTGAAAGAAGAGCTATACAGAATCAAGGAATCATTTATGCTGGAAAAGATCTCATGGTTGATGGGTGGATGGTAAGGAAGGGGCAGCTGGTCTCCGTACAACAGGTGATTCGAGCTGTTGCTGGCAAAGAGAGAAAGCACAAAGAGGGAGAGAAAGTGGTGGCAGGGCACACACATAGATGTAGGGTCTCCAAGGGCAAGAAGCCTCTGACATTTATGCAGTTGGCATTGTCTGTGGTCCTTCTTGACCTAGAGCCACATTTATCAGGGCCACTGTCATGGTTTGCAGGTAGCTGGAGAATCCTTTCAAGTGTGGGGTCCTGATAGAGGCACTTGGGTTAAAGGGGCTCCCACCACCTTTGCCTGGACTGTGAAGGACACAGATTTACCATGCTGATCTGAAGGGGGTTCTCCATTCTGGTTTTGAAGTTGTATTTGTGCATGGTACAAGTGAGACTTCAACCTCTCTTAAAGATCTTTAAGGACAGACAAAGATGGAACACTTATTCCTGTGAAGATCCTCAGGAAAAAACTGCAGAATACAAAGGATCAGTGGCCATGACAGAAAATAATTTCTGCTCTCTGAAACACACTCCTTTGCCCTATGAGTGGATCATAGTGGACAAGGGCCAAGCTGTCCGCTATTTTAAGTGTAGGTTTATCTACACATATTCAGATACAAGTAATTTTTTGGATGTTTTGGTACAACACTTCACCAACACTTGTGAGAGAAGCTAGATTTGTTGTATTACCACCTTCAGCAGGTCATTTCATCCCCCCCAGGCCTTTATTTCTCATCTGTCTCAGAAAGGTGCTGTGAAAAGAAGACATCTGGTGAGCACTAGCAGATGGACAGAGGCTGCTGGCCCACAGAGGTCTAGCATCTTCTCACCCAGGTGGGCCCATCTCCTCCCTTGTGGCATGGTCAGTGTTCCTAGCTGAGAACATCTCAGTGTTTTCATCTGGTGATGGAACGGCTGCGCCCAGGACCCAGAGAGCACCAAAGCTGGCACACCAGCAGAACACAGCTCCTGGGCAAGGGCAGGGCTGGGCTGGGTGGTGGCAGCTCACAGGCTGCAGAGCAGCCCTGTCTCCTGCAGGAGGGGAGCCATCAAAACCTCATCTTAATTCTTCTGCACGCAAACTATTTGCCAGTGTCCTGTGAGCTATGAGGGGACGTTTGTAAAAGCTTTATCCTCTTGAATGAGTCACTGAAGAACACTGCTGGGATATTATTTTATTTTGTTCCTGGTTTGCCCAGTCCACCGAAGTGACTCAGTTACTAGTGGAGATAACAAGAAGTGTTCACTGGGATAAAAAATGCCAACGTTCAGCAGGGTGGCACCCCTGCTCAGTTGTTCGTGCTGTAAAATTCCAGCAAGCAAGGAAGGCTGCTTGGCTCTTGTCCAGGAACCAGCAGGAAACAACCCCCACTGAGTTGTGATTCAACACCAAGAGAAAGAAAAAAAAAAAAAAAAAAAAAAAAAAGTCATCCCTTCCCCTGTAACAGGGAGCTTAAATGTCCATGGCTAGGTTAATAAAGCAACACTGCCCTGTCACATCTGGAAACCCAGATTGGAGAAAAAAAAAAATCCAATTAGCTCCAACTGTCCTTAGTACAGTGGGTTCTAAATCAGTCCCTGGAGAGCCATTGCATCAGATAGCTGCATCCTGCAGGGACTGACTACAGGCTCTACAGCAATTGCCACAGATGTCAGCCACCAGCCAGGAGAGAGGGGTGCCCATTAGCAGAGAGGCAAAACTCAGCCTCAGGTGCCTCCCCCAACCTCAGAAAGGTGGTAATGGTGTGAAACAGCTGCTTGCTAGCTGATGCCCCTCCCATGCAAAAGAGGTTACCGATCTAAATTGAAGGAAAAAAATAATAAAGCAAAGATACAAAATATTCCAAAATATTCTTCCTTTTTTTTTATTTCTTTCTTTTTTTTTCCTTCTATTGTAAAGCACCCAGGCAAAGCCAGAGCATGTAACTAGCCCTTATTCCAGGTGCTAGAGCTTGCAGGGTGCAAAAAAAGCACCGTGAGAGACTGGTTGGATTCTCTCAGTTAGCAGGTGTTGGAAGCCTGCAGGGATCTGCAGGTTAATTAATCCTGATTTACCAGGGCTGGGGAGGCTCATTAGCCTCCACCCTACAAATGAGGAAGCCAGGAGGAGCCAGGCAGTATTTGTGGGGAGTGAAGCCGAGGCAGAGCCAACTCTGGGGAAGAGAGGTTTTAGGTGGGGCTTATTGAATTCGCTTTTCATCCCGTTTCTCTCAATAAAAGCAAAGTTCAGATGAGTTATGTTTTTACCCTTTAAAACAAACATCTAATTTGTCGATGGTTAGTGGGAGCTGCCGTGCAGAAGCCAAATGAAATCTCCCCACGCTCTACCGCAGAGCTGGGTGAGTGCTTTGGTGTTCTTCACCTTTGCTGTCTCGGGCCCTTAAACGAGGAATTTTTAAGTTCCGTAAGAGGGTGAGGGGAGGGTGTTTGACTTGCTGTCAGGGCATGTGAGACCACACGCTTGACTTGATAGCGTTTTTGTGCTCGCCTGCCTGCATGTCATAGGATATACGTCGCTTTCTAATCAAATCCAAAATGTCAGGGAAGGTATCGCTGGCCAAAACCCTCTTGACTGTGGGGGAGGGAAAAGGGAATGGAAACACCACGGGGGGGATGGGCCAACTGTTTAGCATAGCTACAGCTTCGAGCATAGCTGCAATTGTTTATAGTTCAAACAACAGGCTGATGGCACCCACTTGCACCTTCTTGCTCAACAATGCCTCTATCTCCTCTTTTTCCCCTCCTCCTCCTCCTTGCCTTTGGGGTGTTGACACCCTGACAAACTCAGCCCTGGCCTCCGCCGGGAGCAGGGCGAGGTTTTCCAGGGAGGGCTGAGCTATGCATCCCAACTTTCCTCCTCCTCCCAGCTCTTGCCCACAGCATCCTCTCACCTGCTCCCTCAGGGAGGTGAAGCAGCTCAGGGTGGCAGGTAGGACAGAGTGGTGGGAGATCACCTGGCTGCCACCACCACTGCAAGGGGACTGCCCCCAGCTAAGGGTTGATCCCCAAGCAAATATCGATGGGGGAAAGGGAAGGACACGACTCTCCTGATAGGGGGAATAGCACCGTCTTGGAGAGGAGAAGCTGCCCGCAAAGTTCCTGCAATGGGAGGACTCCTAAAGCCCTCACGGAAAGGGAAGGGTGACCCAAGGAGCACCCTTGGAATAAGGGCAAACGGGAAGGGGAGGATAACATAGAGGTTTAGTATGGAGGGAAGTGGGAAATGGGAGTAATCAGCTCCTTCAGCGTACCCCTGGAAAAGAGGTCAGAAGGGTGGCAGGCATAAAAGTGATCCTTGAGGGGATCACCCTGGTCATGTGCTGGGCCTGTGAAAGCTCTTCTTTCCTCCTGTGTATTGGGCTCAGACCTCTCATCCACAGTGTGTTCTCAGGGCAAACTCAGATCAAAATAAGCCCTTAATGATGATAACAATTGCCTTTGATAGAGCTTAAAAGACATGAACAAACCACACTTTTTTTTTTTTCTTACAGTGGGCGAAGGAGGAGGGGAGGAGAGGGAAAGTGTGACTGGTATTCCAGGGAGGACTACTAGGCTCCAGGCTATCACTTGTCCCAATTCTCAAGGAATAAATGAAGAGTAAACTCCTGGTGTTTAATTTCACGTGAGAAATGAGAGTGATCTCATTCCCAGTTCAGAGGGTTTGTCGGGATGCCCCTTTCCCTCCTTAAGCATCTGCAGCAAAGATCTGAAAATTAAAAAAGCGATGAGGGTGGTGCTCACCGCCCAAGGAGATTTCCCAAATTCACCTCCCCCCCTACAGACACATCCCACCGAAAGCTGCTGCCTGTAGCGTGTTCCAACTCGAGCCACCTAGTGGCATTTGCTAGAAATCGGTATTACAGGCAACATCAGGCTACGAGCCCCCCAAAGAAGGCAAGAGACTGAGAAAAAGGGTTAGTGGCAGCTGGGTGGTCCATCCGTGTCTTACCCAAGTTGCAGTGAAAGCCCTTTTTGTCGATGGCTGGGCTGCCCTGTTCCCAGAGCATCCTTTGGGGCATGGACCAAATGCTGAGAATCTCAACAGGAGGTAGGAGGGGTTAGAAAGACATGCAGCCCTCTTTCCCAAGCCCCAGCTTGTGTTGGTTTCCTTAGCACTGGTTTCCTTTTTTCTGAGCTGAAGGCACTCCTGTTGCAAATGCCTCAGACAACACAGTCCTCTCACCTGTGTGGAGAGAGATGGATGGGGGACTGTGAAAGATCCTTCCTGGAGCACTGGGAAAAAAAAATTAAAACAAAAAAAAGTTTGTTGTCCAGAGGAAGGGGAAGTTGGGATCTGTCTAGTTTGTCCAGGCACTGCTGGGGGCAAAAGGGAAGTTGGGTAGAAAGGAAGTTCAGGTGGCCCCAGGGTATTTCTTAGGGTGATAAAACTGCGGTGGAATGGGCATCCGAGTCTGGAAGTAGCCAGCCTGAGTTTCTAAGTTTTGAAACATGTGAAGCGAAATTAGTCAAGCTGACCGCTACTTGTTGCGTCTTGTCAAACTGTAGCTTGAGTAGTTACATTTCTGTCCTTTCTCCCGAGGGAAATCAAAACCTGTAAAAATCATAGTTAGTTCCCCCCCCAAAACACCACACTTCAAAAAAAAAAAGCAGCTTGTTAAATTTGCTTTTGCCTTTTCAAGTTCCATGGCTAGGAATCTTTAAACAATGCAAGTACTTGTTTTGCTAGGATTTGCACATGACTGTAGAATCAGGGATTAATTAAGGCATTAAATGTCACAAGACTCACAGTAAAAACATGGAGATTCACAATATTCATATCTGTAACTGTCTTTCAGATTAGATTCAGCCTTCAGAAAGCCAAATTTTCCTTTCTTTTTTCCTTTTTTTTTTTTTTCCTCTGCACAACATAACCCAAAATATCAAAAAGCCAAGGAGGAATCTGGTTTAAAGAGCAACAAACATAATATGTAGAGGCAAGGGTATGACAAGAATGCTGTGATTGGACATATCAATCATTTCTATGGCAACAGAGAAGGATATAACAATACCATAGAAGTGAGCAGAGGAAACTGGGCAAAAAGAGATCATTATACACTAATAGTAGTTTCATTTGCTCGTGGTAGAGAGAGAATCACAAAATGCAGAAAACCATGTGCAAAATATCCACAATTATTATTTATATTTCCACATTTATAGTTTACAGAAGCAAAAGATATCTTGTATACAATGAGTTTGTCCTTGTTCTTCCAGGGAGTGTTTGTAAACCCGTATTACTGTAAACAAAGGATATGTTTTGAGAGAATGTATACAATATAGTATAATATGCTGGGAGTGCGTGAGTGCATGTACAGACACAAAGACTGAACCTTAGCTACCCAAAAAGCTTTTGCCTTCCTATACTACTTGGATGAAAATCATGTTGAAAAAGAGTGACCATTTTCAGTTTTCATATTTTTCTGTTATACCACTATTTCATACTATACTATTATATTACTATTTATTACTTCTCTTTTTTAGTCACCATGTGTGGAATTAATTTACTCAAATTATAGTGCCTGGATAAGAGCATGGGGCCAAGGAAGACTGAGCCCCTGTGGTCAGTGGTGTCTAGCAAGCTACTCTCCTCCTCTTAAAGTAGACCCCAATTGCCAAATTGCTTTCCAGACTCTGCTGTGTGGTCTAGATCCTTATGGATTGTACCAGGAGCTTAGATACTCTTGCTCCCAAGCAGACTCGTAAAACTTTAGATGCTGAAGGCACGGTCCAGCTGCCTGCCCATCAATGTCTGACACCATTTCATCCCCCTTTGTATGGCTGTGACATCCTCATGGAGCTGGGGGAGAAGCTGTGGGAGACTGCTGGAGCAGCAGCTCAAGATGAAGCAGGATATCTAGCACAGAATGGCACTGGAGCTGAGCTGACTGGATCAAGCCCTTCAGAGGGGAGCAGCAGGTGAAAAGTCAGGCATGAAACCAGTGTGGGGAGTTCAAGGAGCAAGTGGGGATCAGCAGGAGAGGAGACTTGTAACATAGCTGAAGCAAGGACCTGGCACCAGGATCTGAGCTCAAATGCAGCCCCGGGCACAAGGGGTACAGAGTGCAGGAGGCTTCTCAGGGCAATTAAAACCTCCTATGCAGGTGTATAAAACCTGTATTTGCAGGACCCTGACACCCTAAAGTCAGGGTGAGCTGAATCCTCACCGTTGATGTTTACAGTACAGATATCTGCATGTGAGCCCATCACCCACACCTCCTCTACAGTAGCAGGAAGGAGCAGGTGCTGCCAGGAAGCTGTATCAACTATTATAAAGATATGTTATCAAAAGAGAGAAAATACGCCCTGGAAATACCTGTATCTCTCCTCTGACCACAAAGGAAATCTCAATGTAGTTGGGTTAGCTATAATGGGTCAGAGGAGCCCTGCCTGGTGTATCTTTGAGAAGATCCAGAATGTTCACAGAGAGCAGAAAGTAGCCCCATAACGTGAAGCCTTCCTATCCATTCACAGGCCTTATCTCTGTCGTAATATCAGAGGCAATATTAAAAGAAATCTCCTAGATTAACCACTGATGATGTCATGAAAATGTTTACTGTTGGCTGAGTCCTTAAAGGAAATCACATTTCCTATGGGAGAAGGCACGTACTGCCCCTCACTGCTGTTCACCATGGGGACTGTCCTTGCTGCTACTCCTCTTGAGCTGCCTCTGCACGGCAAGGCTATGTCAAAATACTGCTACAGATTTCTGATGTCTTTCATTTTAGAACAGGGGCAGGGGGGAACTCGACATGTCTGTTTTGAATTAAGGTAAAAAGCAGCCTCCCACGTGAGGCCGGAGCTGGTGCTGAAAGCCTCCTGCACACCCACATACAAACATATACACCACAAAACACATCACAGAATAATTCAGTTTGGGAAGGACTTACCTAGGTGTCATTTATCCCTCTGGTCCATTTGTTCCTGAACAAGGCTCTTTCAGATCAGGTTGCTCAGTGCCTTGGGTATCTGTGTTGTGAGCATCTCCGAGGACAAGGGTTCCAGAGTCCTACCAGACAATCAACTTGTCTGTGAGGTTTGGTTTCCCTTTTATCTGACTGGGACTGCCTTTGTTCCAGTCTCTTCCAGTTGCCTCTTGACTTGAGCTTGGCCTTCACTGGAGTCATCCTTAGAGCCAAACTGCTGAAACACATGAGTGACCTCTAGGGTGGGTGGAAAGCTAGACAGATCACTTAGCTTAAAGTTTTTTGGTCGGAGGTACAAAGTCCAGCTAGCAGATGATTGGTGGTGGCCTCTCTCAGTGGTCAGTGGTGGGGCCAGTGCCATTTAACATCTTTGTTAATGAGCATTGCTCTCTCCTTGTTCACAGAGGCAGTCGTCTCAGCACAGAGGGCAGGCAGAGTGGGCAGGCATGATTTGTCCTTGCTAAGCCCACTTGTTCTTCATGTGTCCAGTCACATCTGCCAGAAGATATGATCATCATCTTTCCAGGGAATGAGGCTAGGCTTGCAGCTTCCTGGATCCTTTTTCACCCTTCAGGTGTGCCATTTGCCTTTTCCAGTCTTTCCAGTCACTGGAGACCTTCCCCACTGACTGCAACCATTCAGAGATGGCAGAAAGCCCTGGCTGTCTCCCTTAGCACCCTCGGTCCTGCCTGTCTTCAGACTACACGTGTTTTACAATACCAAAACACCACATCCACCCACAATTGGATGTTACACAGCAAGTGCCAGGAAGTGCAGTCTTTTAGCTGTGTTTTTCTAGAGAATCTGCCCTCAGAGATTAAATAGAAAGCTTTTCTGATCTTCATACTGCTGCTTTGCAACTAAAAGTGGTGGTGTCTGCAGAGAGATATAAGTCAACCTTTTCTCCCCTAAAAAGGCTTGCAACCACCATCCACACTGCTCATAGAAACTCAGAGGAAAAATTGAACTCTCCTCTTTCATAAACGTCTCCAAAACCAACACAACACTCCCCAGAGAATCAGGAACTGGAAAGCAGGTCTGGACGGTCTGTGGGCTTTTCTTTCTTCACTTATTCTGCTACTGTAAATAAGCCACTTCTTGTACCAAATCCTGCTTCTTGCTCAGCCACAAAGGGTGAGATGTCCCATGGCCAAATCACCTGTAAACTTCTACATCTGAGCACACTGCATGGATCCCTTCACAGTCAGTGGAAGGAGGCAGGCTTTGCTACTTTTCCTTGTAAGGTAGATATCTAAAACAAGTCGGATGTTTTTCACAGTTACTGGAATGAGGCCTGGAGGACCAGCATGGATGTGGATGTCTGCACTGAAGGTGCTCAGTGCTAGCTGAGATGCGTGCTGCCTGAAATGCATATTAAAAAGTGTCACAGATCTCTGGAAGCATGTTCCTGGCTCCTATCCTGGCCTTCCAAATAAACTCCAAACCATCAGAAAAATGGTGGTAAAACAACTAAATTTTTGCACGTCTCAGAGCAAATCTGGAGGGAAATTAGTTCTAATTCCTCCATGAAAGCACCTAGCCATTAATACCAAAGCCAAGGTGTTAGCTTGACTACCTCCAGTGATTTTGAAGACCAAGATAACTTCTCAGAAGCTGACAATTTGTAAAAAGTTCTTGAGTGTAACAAAACATTTCTTGTGCTAGCAATGACCTTGTGCCAACTGTCAGAACATGCCCTCCATGCAGTAGAAATTATC
This sequence comes from Florisuga fusca, assembly GCA_038090715.1. Classification (NCBI taxonomy): domain Eukaryota; kingdom Metazoa; phylum Chordata; class Aves; order Apodiformes; family Trochilidae; genus Florisuga; species Florisuga fusca. The sequence continues at coordinate 17,977,955 of JAAWXA010000003.1, read as the reverse complement.
TCTTTCACAGCCTTGCATATGGTGACCTACAATTAGAAAATAAGTGTAAAACTCTTTGTGTGGCTATAGTTCCATAGGCTTACAGACAGCAAGGGAGAGAAGACAGTAAGGAATCCAACCCCTTTTGCTCTTAACAAACATGTTGAGAAGTTGAATGCAGGGATTAGCCTAGATACTCCCTACAATATTACATCAACACTGTGTTTGCATAGTTACTCCCAGTCCCAGAACAAACAGTAAGGAAATAGTGATTCAGACCAAAGAGGTTTCCAGAAACCTAAGCAGACAGACTGACTGAGGTGCTTGTGCAATGAACAAAAGTACCATGACTTCTCACCAGCCAAATTCACTCCGGAGTAATTTACTCAACATTGCGTGAAGCACCTGTTAAAGTTTCAACACCAGGACTTTTATCATTCTGGCAGAGGCCTGAAGTTGAAAAAACATTCCATCACCCGAAAACACAGTACATTCAAGAGGGATTTTTGCTTCAGGACAGATAATTCCACAGTTAATTGAAATTTGTCCTTTTTCAGCTTAGCCATGCCTGCATCCCTAATTAATTTTAGGTCAGATTTTGTTATCCTGATTTGGATCAGCAATCAGAAACAAGGAGTCTCCAGATGAAGGATGCAGGTCTAGAACAACCTGTGCTGGACACTGAAGTCTTTCTATTGCATTAGCAGATGTTTTGAGGTGAAGAAAAATTCCTTCAAATCATAATATGCAAAAAGATAAAAAGTTGTAGAAACAAAAATTGTAGAAACAAAAACATAAATCTTTTCTCATTCCATTAAATTACTTAAGATATTCCTGGCTTTACTTCATAGGTTGGAGAAGACTGTTTGTCAGAGGGCTGTAACCTGTGCAGCCCCAACTTTTTATTTGCATATTTATTCTTTCGTGGATCAAGCAAAACAGATTCAGCAGCCCCCATCCTGCCTGACTTAGGCTCTGAGAAAATAAAGGCAGCTGTAATCTATTGCTTTCAGGTATGGAACACTTCCTCAAAAATTAAAAAAAAACCCAACAAAACAAACAAAATAACCCCAGAAAACAAACAAAAAGAATTCCCTTTATCTCTGTTCTGAGATAAATCTATCTGTGAAGGTAACACACGGAATAAGACAGGAAAAGGTGCCAGTAGACAGGCGTGACCTGGCTTTCATTAGCTATACCTTTATCTAACTGGGTGGAGACACAAAAGAAACAAAAATCTTTCCATTTACCTGTGTCATTATGGGGTGAGGCACCCTGGCTTTGGTGCACTGAAACTCTGACAGCAGTGGTACAGTCATGCTTTCCCACTAGCTTCACTTGCTGCATCTTTTTCCCAGCTTCACAAATCCCCTCACTTTCCCCCAGCTTTCCCCATCCCTGGGAAGTGGTTATGTGTCTCCAGAAAGCCATGTCCCTCTGTATCCCTCCTGCCTATCAGATTCCTCTGGTTCTGCAATTTATGGCTCGCATCTTTCCCCTCATCCTCTCTGTTCATCTGACAGGCTGAGCTATTTGATTCAACAGCTGAAATGCAGCTTTCTGATACGGACTCACTGCTCCCACTGGCTCCAGAAGAATTTGCACGTGCAGTACTAAATGAAGATTTGTTCAGAGAAATTTAACAAGACAGCTTGTCATGTAATATATACGCAACTCCACCTGTTTCAGGAAGAGGAATTTAGCTTACAGCTCTTTTCAAAGAGCAAATAGAACATTTAAGTGCAAATAAAACTGCACAATTTCATTTACTGCAAGTTCGAGGATAATATGATGGTTTATCTGTTGGTGATTAGAAACCATTATGCAAATGCTTCCTGAAGTTAGCATGAAATAGCTGCAGAAAAGTCAAAAAAGAAGCACAGTGGTGCACAAACCACCTTTTTTCAGTCCTACAGCTGTGAAACATGTTGCTTAGCACTCAACATGAGCTGCGAGTCAAATTCACTAGCTTGCAGATATCACGTATTTTGCAAACATCAAATAAAATATTTTACAAACATGGTTTGAATACTGTTCCAAAGTATTTGGGCAATACTTTGAAATGTATCTAGTCAAAGACAACTGGGAGTTTTCAACATTTCACTAACTCCAATGGGCCAGCCCCAGCATAAGTATTATTTTTATCTCTTTCTACCAAGAGAGTACAAAAATTCTAGCACTTAATATGTTTAGGAAAGCAATGCTGTATCTGGAAGCAGCACAAAGGACATAAGGCTTTCTCTGTACTATCTGGGGATTAAAATTGGCAAAAGTATTTCGCTAGCCTGATTTTCTAACAGAGTCACACAGCAGAAACCGAGAGGCAGATCACACACAGGTATCTCCCTCTCTGAAGGAAGGTTTGGTCCTTGCAGAGCACTTCATGGTGTTGGGGTGAAACCTCATGTAGTGGGTTGGGATATTCATCACCTCCCTGAGCAACTTGCAAGAGTGCCAAGGAGGCACTACCAGACTCTACAGTTCTAAAATAAAGCCTGACCTGTGGGTTAGCACCAGGACAGCTTTTGTGTTGCTTGGGGTACGTAGCCTGGCTTAGCCAGCACCTACAAACATTTCTAACCACCTCTTCCTGCAGCCTCATTTGTGCAGCTAATGTGTTGTAAATGCAGTTTTATGAACCACTCTCTGTAGATTTTCAGGTGTCACGGTAACACAGAATCAGGACCATATATTTTATTCACATCCTCCTCAGCCCAGAAGAGCTGAGACCAACCCCAAACCCTCCAGCATTTCGCAGCCCCCCCATATATCCCAGGGATCTGGAGCTGGGGCTCAGGACACAACTTGTCATCCATGTTTGTGCCTAAGCTGCCTACTGCAGCAGGAGCTTCAGGATTAACTTTAAAGATACTTATATATGGCTCTGTATGAGATGTGGGCTGACTCCAAACCCCAGATTACAGCTTTGCAGCGTAGCCTCTCATTTGCCCCTCCTTGAAAACTTCTCCCACAGCTGAAAGGTAAGGATTGTTCCTGATAATGGGATCTTGGCAGCTGCAGACAAAACCAAGTCCCCCTGCTGGCACTTAAGAGGGATTTTCAGTCATCTGGAACACGGGTCGAATTTTCTGTGTATAAATACAGGATGCAGCATTGTGATTAATGACAGTTACCTTCTGTCATAACTTTCCAAACAGGAAAGTTTGGTCTGGAGATGGAAAGTGAGGGGAGCTGTAGCTCGAGCAGGGAGAAGGGCCTCCCTTCCCCTGAGTTTACAGGTCTGGTCAAGCACCACTCAGGTCTCACAGAATTTTTTTAGGCTTTTTCAGTCAGGTTTAAGTCAAATCCATGTTAGTCCATCCCAGCACTAGTGGTTGGAAGTGTTGGTACAAGAGATGGCACAAGAGAGAAACCCTCAGGAAAAATTCCAACCCTGAGTGAAGCATTTCAGAAACTCCTGACGATCTTTTCCTAACATACACCAGGCTCCTCCCAGCTGATCCCATAGTAGAGAAAGAGAATGTCACAGAAATTGCCTCCAGAGAGACCATCATGCCAACGACTGCCCTTCCCAGATTAGCAATGTGATACATCCTCTGGTGAGAAATCATTGGAATGAAATAGAAAAATGCCCAAATTTTGCACCCTTCCCCCATTCCTCAGCCCACATTTGGGATAGGTCATCTTCTCCCCATTTGGTGGGAGATTTAAGGGCAGTTTATAGCCAGAGGGAGACAAGTCCTTTGGCTGAGCTGGTGTGGTACAAGGTTATTTCATACATTCATGTCACTCCCTCCCTGGGGCTCTGCATCATCCTCTTTCACCCATCTTTCCCATGAGCTCAGCTGAGCCACCACTTCTCTGCTGCCTGTGTACAAAGAGCTTCTCACCAACCAGGTTCTCCACTTCCCACATACAAAGAGCTTTCCACCAGCCCTTGTGTTTCCTTTGCAGCCACAGAGCCTCCCTCATCTTCATCTGCTCCAAACAAATCTTTTGTGGATCTGCCACACGAGGGCCACAGCCCCCAGCCCCAAAAACGGCCCATTCTGGCCCAAAACTTCTTCCTTGGCTACGTTGCTCATCTGGCAGCACGGGGAAAGCTGAAGTAGGACATGATAAAACCTGTTTGCCCAGAGTTGCCAAAGGTAAGTCTGTTTTGCTTCCTTGTTTGCAGCACCTTGACAAGGTCAGGTCGAAGCATCTGGCAATGAGTGACTAACTCAAGGCTGCTGCGTGAGTCAGCAGCACAGGCTGGCAGGGCTCAGGAATGCTGATTGCCAGGTCTTGCAGTCACCACTGGCTCATGCTTTCCCCGTGGTTGCCCTAGCAAAGCTCTCCTGGGTGAGTACAGCGCAGAAATATCTCCTGTAATGCAGATTTCCCACTGCAATTCTTGGCAAAGCTGAAGTGCTGCAGATTTGTCAGCCTCCGCTCAGATCTTCTCTAATTCCTCTTTGGAAAACCCATTACCTCCATCTGCGTTGCCTTTTGCATCAATCAGCCATTTTCACTTGATGGGCTGTTTCTGTGTTTGTTTTGTGTCTTGCAAACCCTGATAGAAGTTCACCAACTGAATTTTGTAGACTCCTTTGTTGTTCACATCTTGTGTGCCAACAAATGCAGCCTGCATAAGGAAAAAATACAAATCAGCACAATTTGTTTTTTTCTAAAAAGGAAGTTCTGAGTTCTACTCAAAGCAAAGCAGTTTCATTGCATAAAGCAGCATGAACTAAGAAAGATGGCAGTACTACATCCAAAAGCTGCAGAAACATTGTCCACAAAATCTTTTTCCATCCCCAGAACTGATTATTCCAGAGCTTCCATGTTAATAGTATTCAGTGACAGAGGAACAAATTCAGCCTGATGCTGAAGAATGATGGAATGTAAGCCTGGCAAGGCTGCTGTGAGCCTCCATGTCTCCTCCGGAGGTGATAAAGCTCAGGTGGGAGTTTGCAGAGGTCCAGAGGATAGTAATTTTGCCTTCATAAATCATGTGTCATGGGCAAGAGTTGGATGAAGCAGTATGTAGGCAGACGTGTAGGTGCAAATGAGTACCATTCTCTGTCTGTAAGGCCAGCTGGGATGGAGCACTCTGCACCCATTATATTAAAATCTCTTTATATCTAAAGTTGGGTATCTTCTGGGAAGCAAACCTTGACTGTTCTAGCTCTTAAATCCAGTGGAAAAGCATCAGTCACTCTGGGCCAAATCCGCTGTCCAGGCACTGTTTAACAAATGAGCAGTGCTAATGACCAGGGGCCAGCAACAGCAAGTGCCCTTGTCACTGTCTAATTAATTAATTAATACAGGAGGAGGGGGTAATTCCACAGAACACAGATTTCCTCATCTGCACACTGGCTGAGAAGCTTACACAATGTTATATACTTTCACAGAGCTTGCTCTTATCCTTTCCTTGAAGGTTAGTGCTCTCTCCTCTGTGCCAGCACAATTGCTTACATGATTTGGGGGCTGAGTTGGATCTTTTTGGTGACTAGCAGTGGTCTTAATAAGCACATGTGATGGCACACCTGAAACTCTGGAGACCTGAAGTGTGGTGGTGCAGGTGAGGGCTCAAGTGGAGGGCCAAATTTCATAGTGTCAGGCAAATACTCTATTTCTTTAAAAAACCCAAAACTTTATTGAATTACTGCCTAGTTATAGAACTTGCAGTACTTGGTCTATTCATCCAACAAGTTACATATTTTTTTTAAATGAGAAATGCTGGCATCTAGAATAAAAAAAATAATTATCATGTGATTACTTTTGAATTTATTTAAGCTGTTCACATGACTTTCCTTGTCACCAGATACTATAGTGCAAAAATATGCTTGGTCCTTTCAGATTATGTGGAAGTTTTGACTGTTGACTGTGGCAACTTTAGGCCCCTTTGACAAAGAAGATACTTTTGTTTTTGTTGTTTTTTTGTTTTGTTTTTAATTTGCAGCAAATAGTCTGATCACTGAAGTTCCATTACAGAATCTTTCAGACAGACTTGATAATGAATTATAGAAATGCATTCCTTTCAATATATAACAAATATATAATGGAGTTTTCGTCAAGTGACAAATAGTGAATGTTATTTATTATAGCTGTCAAAAAAAAAAATGTCACAGGAGAAGATCACTCAGCATCCTGCAGTGCTGATGCTAGCTGTCAATCCTTTTGGAAAGAAATAGCAAGATGAGACTGAGGTTGAAACCCCAGCTGAAAAAGCTCTCTTTGCAGATGGCACTAGCACCTTTATACCCCTTTGATTACACCCTTGTGTTGTAACTACATGATTATTGGATTCCTCTCAGACTGAACACCTTAATTAATGCATTTTTCTGCATGCTGCATGAGGTTTGAGTGCTTACCCATTACGCTTATGTGTGGGGAAGAGGAGGTACATGTTTCACAAGCAGAGGCACTTTACTTCATGGCTGAAATGACAAATGCAGCTTGAAAATGTCCAATGTGATGTGTGAATGCATGTTTTCCTCAAGGATGGACCCCTGGCACAACAAGCCTGCTGAAATTTGCTTTCAGTGGTAGTAGCAGACATTGCTACTATCTGTTTTCTCTCTTTGTGTGGCTGCTTTTCAGAGTCAGCTTTTCTCTTCCCCTGCTCACTGGGGTACTGGATCTCTGGAAACAGGTTCCAGCCAGTCCCATTGGAAACAGTTGTGAAGCCTGGAAGTTTTGCAAAGCTTCGATCCTTCTCCCTGTCTCTTCTTCCCTCTGGTGATGGAGAATCGTGAATCTCTGGCACTACTGACAAACAGGAGTGGCAAACATAGTCGGCTCTGGGTACCTCCTTTCTATCCAGTTAATGCAGAGCATGAACATTTTCACACCTGAACAAATGAAAGAAGTTGGTTAGAAACCAATTACAGGCTCATCTAATAGAAATTGGATCCTGATTCTGTCCCAGTCTGGACTCAGGAAAAGATATGGGACAGAAACAGTTTAGATTTTAAGTCAGCATAACCTAAGATGCCACTTAAGCATCTTCCTAAGAAGCTAGCAACATTCCTCCTGCAGTTGAGGAGATGATACTCAACAGCCTCAGGTTGGCAAAGCCTTGAAGTCTGATATAGCTCAGCATGGGAACAGTGTTAGGCTGTTCACAAGAGTCACAGGCTGGCCATCCTGGCTTAGGTGAATCAGTTTCCATAAGTGCCTTTTGAGCAGATATCCAATGCTCTCCTCTGGGAGCTCATGCTGATACTGTCAGAAATGAGATGCTTTTACTCTGACTTAGGGAAGCAGCAAGTGCCCTGATTGCACCTGGATGGTGTAAGCTGTTCCCTGTGAGATGCATCAACCATGTGGTGGTGAGAAACCACAATGCTGTTGTTCAGCCCCCCGTTTTTGTTTTTGTTTTGCATTCCCCCAAAAGACTGTACACTTCACATCTTTATCCAGGCCCATATGTGGGTGCTACCAAATTGTACGTCAACAACACATTTACATAAAATAATTTTAACTTTCTACAACAGCATCGTCACCATCAGCTTATTCTCAAGTCTTGATAAGAGCAGATGGAGAGAGTTACAAGTGAGTCCTACAACAGATAGATGTGCTGGTGTGCGAATGAAGAACTCCAGGGACTTTCCTGTAGACTGGTTGAAGTCACAAAACCACAACTGGTACACTGGTTTAGCCATTTCCAAGGGCTCCAGGGGCTCCTGGAGATGCCAAGCCCTTGCTTCCAACCCACCCTGCTGCTTCCAGTACCAGGACACTTCCTGTTCCCCATTTTATAAATTTTTGTCATCTCTTGTCTAGACTAGATCAAGGCCATGTGTGTCAGCAAGAAGTCATGAGCCCTTAGGAAACTGCATCAAGTACAGAAGGCTGCAGCACTCCTCACCAGCACAGTCTGGGACAGTGTCACGGGTTCGGCCCAGCTGAAATGGTACCGACCAGGCCTGTACTCACTCAACCCCCACCCCCACTGTGGGACAGGGAGGAGGAAACCCACCCAAAGGCTCTTTAATCCAGACAAGGACGGGGAGATTTTCACTCCCCTGTTACAGTAACGGGCAAAAAACAGACAACCTCAACTTGGGAAGGAAAATAAATAATTTAATCTACAAGGAGAAAGAGAAAACACGGCCAGATCTTAATACCTTCCCTCCTCCACCCCTCCCTTCTCCCCGGTCCCGGGTCCCTTCCCTGCCGCCTCCCCCTCAGGGCACAGGGAGGGGCAGGGGGGGTTTAGGGTCAGTTCCCCACACGGTGTTTCTGCCGCTCCTTCCTCCTCAGGGGGAGGACTCCTCACAGCCTTCCCCTGCTCCAACACGGGGTTCCTCTCCTGGCAGAGAGTCCTTCAGGAACCCCTGGGACATGAGTCCCTCCCAGAGGTGCAGTCCCTCAGGCACAGACTGCTCCCGCCTGGGCTGCACACAGAGTCACTGCGGGAGCAGTCACCTCCTCTGGCACCTCCTACACCGCTGCAGTTCCACATTTGACCCTCTACAATCCTGCACAGGCTGCTGCTTCACCTGTGACACTTCAGGGGCTACAAATACACATTTGTGCCATCGAGGTCCCCCAGGGACTGCTCCCCCGCGCTCCTCCATGGGCTGCAGGGGCACAGCAGCCATCTCACCACGGGCTGCGGGGAAATCTCTGCTCGGGCAGAGATTTCCCCCTCCTTCCTCACTGACCTTGGTGTCTTTTCTCTGGCATTGCTCTCACCTCCTTCTCTGCTCTGCAACTCCTTTTTTTTTTTTTTTTTTTTTTTTTTTCTTTTTTTTTCTTTTTTTTTCTTTTTTTCATTCTTTTTTCTTTTTTTTTCTTTTTTCTTTTTTTCTTTTTTCTTTTTTTCTCATTCTTTTTTCTTTTTTTCTTTTTTCTTCTTTTTTCTTCTTTTTTCTTTTTGTTCTTTTTTCTTTTTTTCTCTTTTTTCTTTTTTTTCTTTTTTCTTTTTTTTCTTTTTTTCTTTTTGCTCTTTTTTTTACTTTTTTCTTTTTTCCTTTTTTTCCTTTTTTTTCCTTTTTTTCTTTTTTCTTTTTTCTCTTTTTTCTTTTTTTCTTTTTTCTTTTTTTTTTCTTTTTTTTTTCAGTTTCATTTTCATGTATATGTTCATGTTCATGTTCATGTATATGTTACTCAAACGGGTGCATCCAGCATCCCGTATCTGCTCAGCCTTGGGCAGAGGTGGGGCCAGGGCATTGGAGCTGGGGGAGCTTCCGGCAGCTTCTCACAAGAACCACCCTTGTGGCCCTTGTGAAATACCACTGCAATAAACCAAGACAGACGAGTACCCTCTTTTAGTGTGTCTATAAAGTGCTAAGTCCAGCTCAAGTCTCTTGTCTCCAAAGCACTAGGTGGCCTGGGTCCCAAATTCACCTGAAGCTCCTGTGAGAACACTGTGCTGACCAGTTTTCTTAGCTGGAAGAGAACTTCCCACAGTAAGAAAGCTCACCTTATGGAGAATGTACTCCACAAGAAACTGTGAAAAGTACAAGACTGCATCTTTTATGCTGAGTGCAAGACCTTTGCTTTAAGCTGTGCTTTTTCACCTGAACACAAATTGCAGCCCATGCATTTTACAGCCAAAACAAGGCAGTGCACTGCAAATAGAGTGTTCACCCTGGGGAAGAAACATGAAAGAAAGCACACTACACATGGTACAGTTGTCATGATGTGCGTGGCTGGAAAGCCCCTAAGTCCAGCAGGTGCCCATGCAGCCCAGGCTTTGCTGTTCATAAGAGCCAAGGTTTTGTTTTTTCTAAGCATTCATGGATGTCATATTGTGTCTTACGAGCTTGATATGAGAATTCTTGAAGGTTGAGCGATCATTTTGGCAAGCCAAGGAGGTCCTCTCATCCCTCATCTGTGTTGGTAAATGCAATGCAGCTTTATCCATGTGGAAAGCTAACCCTAGCAATGGTTGGCATTGCTCCAAGTAGGGCTCAGGCAGTCAGAAGTCAGCAGACCCCTCCCTGGATTAAAAGAAGGTAATAACCTGGTGTTAACTGCCATTGTTGACAAGTGGTAGCAACCTTTCTGATTTAGACCCTGAATATTCTGATCCATATTCTAATACTTGCAACAAAGCTTTTTTTCACATGTGCTCCTGCGTACTTCACAGTAGCGGTGACTGAAAGGTGCAAGCAAAGATAACCATCTCAAAATTGTTTGCCAAAGGAAGAAGAACCCATTCAGGGATGTTAAAACACTTTTAGATTGTTACCTGAAAGAAAAATGCTCTGTTCTCTTTCTAATACCCTAGATATCTGGCCCAGCCCTATGGAGGCTCTCAAAATACATCCTCATGTTATCCCTACTATTAAAGGGGAAGGGGCAGTTCTAGGAACTGATCACAGAGTCATCAGGGCCTTGTATTCACAAAATTAATTTCCCCTACTCAAAACTGTAGTATCATGTTCTGTAGTTGGCTGGGCTTTCTCTATGTAGCAAAAAAAAAAAATACAGGTCAGGATAATTTTTGACCAAAGGAAGAAATAGTTTTGACTGCTTGATTTTGTGTTTGTATTGTGTATTTTTCCTCCATGGTCTAAAACCACAAGGGTTGACTGAAGACACAAGTGTAGCTGAAAACACTATTCTTGAGATGAGGATTCCTCTATTCTGGTAACTTTCAGTTAGTAATTTTTAATATGTATTTATAAATATGGGGGGGGGGCAGGGGGGGG
>JAAWXA010000003.1:17895930-17967356 GCA_038090715.1 Florisuga fusca | reverse complement strand
GGGGGGGGTGACAAACTCAGCCAAAACCTATCATAAATATTTGCATTTCAAAAACTCCAAAGGCTTGAGCAGGCAAAATGGCAGCCAAGTGTCATGCCCTTGAAATAATCTTTGAACTATGACCACCATGCAGAAAGTTGTTTTTCATGACAGTGATATAAAAGGCAGATAGGAACATGCAGAAGAGCAGCAGAAGTGGCTTTTCCAGGGGTAGTTCTGTCCAAAAATTTTTATGCTCTCATCTGTACAACCTGTGCTTCACAACACAATATAGTATTTCATGACTGAGAGGGGCTAGACAGAGAGCAGTAAATATTATCCCATCACTAAAGCTGTTTAGTAAAGCTTGGATTCTGTTGACAAAGAAGGATTGGCAGGAAATATCTTTACAATGCTGGGCTCCAGTTTGCTGAGCTCACACCATCACTCGATGGGGACAATCTCCTCCAGCACAGCAGGGGTTACCAGGCTTCTTCACTACTTAGCACAGATTAGGAAAACAACCTAAGTAGGACCAAAGAAACCAGTTGAGGAATAAATGTCCTGGTGGTAAGATACTGAAGGTCAAATCTGAGCCTAGTCTATAGCTCTATTGTATTTGGATATCAAAGCAGATAGCTGAAGTATGCATGAGTATGCATTCATTCATTCATTAAGAAAGGGTTACTGTGGCACATTTTCTCCTGATCTTTTTTTTTCCACCTTAGCTCAGTACTTTCATTCCTGGTGAGGTCTCCAGGAAGGTTATGCTGTTACAGAATGATAAAGTTGCACATAGATAACGATGATGAGGCTTTCCACGGAGCTCACTTAATTTGGATGGCTTCTACATGAAACAATCCAAATTTTGCTGAGACCTCATCCAGGAGTACTGGCTAAAATCAGTCTCTAAGTGTTGCCAGAGTTCTGTGTACTAACAACAGGGCAACTCTAAGGGCCTGCTAAAAAAAAAAAACGTGTCAAGACCCACTTGTTTCAGACTACCATCAGATGTTCCTGTAAGTGGCTGTGATTACAAGCCACGTGGGATTTGCAGGGTGAGTAGCAGGACCACTGATGAGGCAAACACTGAATCTGGGCACAGCACAGGCATTTTACCCTCTCTGTTTCAGAGGTGTACGAACCATTACTTTGGAAGAAACGCACAAACAGGTCGTTTTTCTCCAAACCGCAAAGCTTGTGGTTAAATCCCTCCAAGCTGAAAGTGTGAAAAAATCTCACAAGCCTGCAAAGTGCTTTTCACTGTCACATGTTCCCCCTCTACTCTGCTCTTGTGAGACTCCACCTGGAGTACTGTGTCCAGTTCTGGAGTCCTCAACATAAGAACATAGAGCTCCTTGGACATGTCCAGAGGAGAGCCACTGAAATGATCAGAGGGTTGGAGCACCTCCCCTGTGAAGCCAGGATGAGGATATTGGGGTTGTTCAGCCTGGAGAAGAGGAGGATCCAAGGTGACCTTATAGCAACTTTCCAATAAGGGGCCCTACAGAAAGCTGGAGGTGGGCTTTTTACATCAGAGTGTAGTGAAAGGACAAGCGGAAATGGTTTTGAACTTGAAGAGGGGAGATTTAGGCTAGACATTAGGAAAAAGTTCTTTCCTGTGAGGGTGGTGAGATGCTGGAAGAGGTTGCCCAGGGAAATTGTGGCTGCTCCCTCCCTGGAAGCATTGAAGGTCAGGTTGGATGGGGCTTGGAGCAACCCGGCCTGGTGGGAGGTGTCCCTGCCCATGCTGTAGGGTGATCTGTAAGGTCCCTTCCAACCCCAGCTATTCTATGGTTCCATGATTCTATGTAGAATTAACTACAGCACTTAGGACGAGGGCTGAACAGATAAAAACTGATATTGCATGTGCTCATTATTTCTGCCCTTGAACAAAACTTCCCATGTCCTTATATTTCAGACATCTGTGCTGGAGTTGAGAGCAAGTCTTGTATCTGTATTAATCTGCAGGAGAGTCTTTCTAATTTAAGAGCTCAAGCAGACTTTCCTGTTTTTAACCAAACCTGGATATTGAGCCTAATAGACAACGCAACCTCTCTATTTATTCAGATATTTTTAATTTATTAGAAGCAGTCACCCACATTATTATATGTCTTGTAATTAAAATACACAAAAGAACAGGATTAACTGGCAGAACATGAGGAGCTACTTACCCAACAAAAAGAGACAGGGCAAAATACCACATGTAGTAATATTAATAATGAAAAATTACTTCAGATTTATCCATGTACAGCTTATTTCACAACCTTCTGCCAAAGGACTAAGGGTTTTTAGCATGCACTAATAGTTAACAAATTGGGCTTTTGGAGAATGAAAAAGCTTTGTTACAGAGACGCTCAAATGATTTTCCTTTCTTTCAGACTATCAGGCAGTGTATACTAACCCCTCTGTCATTAATGTGGTCATCCATCTCTTATTTGAGGTTCTTCCTAATATTTTTGATTTCTCCCTGCAGTTGATAATCCACTCTTCAATTTAAGAGTCATGTCTTATTGCAATCATTTGTTGCATGAGCAATAAAAAACCCTAATCAATCAAACAAGCCTGTGCAGAACAAAAGTGAGCCCAGCAAGTCAATTGAATCTTGTTTTCAAAGTAGAATCCAGCCCCCACAAAAAAGTTACCATTTCAATAATAATTAATCACAGCATTAAAACAAACAAACAGCTTGTCTTTTTATGTTCTAAGTACAATTCTAAGACTGCACTAATTTGTTCACCTTGAACCAAAGCTGTAGATATGGCTTTGATTTTTGCCTGTTAAAATATGATGTTACTCTGGTCATCTCCTGTATTCTTTTAACCCAATTAAGGAAATTATGTACAGAGAGGACCCTACAAAGCTTTGCCAATGGCTGCTGCTGTGTTTTGTTGGGGTGTTTCAGTGTCTTGACTGAGCAGGGTAGCCCACTATTTATAGGAGCTGCTCAGGAGAACCCTTACTGGAGGTTTCATAAATTTCCAGACAATTGCAGCAGCCTCCACTCCTTTATTTCACCAGCTATGATTCAGTTATTTTCTCAATAGAAAAAGGCTTTTGGGGAAAACAGTGAGCATTACTGTGGGTTTGAAACATGTTCTGAACTTATTTCACTTGCATGAGGAATATTGTAGACAAAGAAATTCTGAAGAGCCATCTTACAGTCTCAGAAAGTATTTATTAAGAATGGTCTGAAACCTCATCCTCACATCCTGGCTTTTCCCCATTTTCACAGCTTCTGGAAGTTACTAAGCCTGGCCTAAGCTCAAAAGCAGCAGCAGTAGAAAGTATATTTTTTAATAAACAAATCTTGGCAAATTGCAGAAACTTGTTAAATACCACACAGATAATAAAGCACTGTGAATTGTCTATCTGAGGTTGGTAGGAATCCACTTGAAAGGAAAATAAATTATGTACATTTTCTAAAATGTGTCTTAAAATCAAGTTTTGTCTATTATTATTCCCACAATTCTACCTTCTATGCTGGAAGAATGGACACACTACCACTGGCTGCAGTTGGAATGAGGCTGCCAGAGCAGAGTGGCTGTTCATTAAAGTTTTCTGGTCCTACATTTTAGATTCTAACATTCATCAGTAATGTCATTCAAAAGTAAAGGACAAAACCCATCTCCATACTCTGAAGTGCAGAGGCACTGTGCTCTCCAGGTGGACCTGCTGCTTAGTAACTAAGCAACCACATCCTGCATCTCTAATTCACATGTGCTCCTCTTACCAGAGGATTTTCTTTGGCAGATTTTACCTTGAATGACTCATAGATCTGTAGTTCATGTCTGAAATGTGCTTGTTATAAAATCGTGAATGAATTACTTCAGTAAATAATTGTAGGTCTGAAGTTTGTAATCCAGATGATTGACATTTTCAGCTGGGAATGTATCTTCTGCAATAAACGAAGTAGCATTAATTTATGCAGGTTTTGAACTATATTTTTGTATTGAGAAGTTTTTTTAAAATTAACAAGTAGAGTATGAATGTTAATTGCCCCACTGACTATAATATTGCCAAGTCTTGCTTTGCTTTATCCATAAGGATCATAACATCTGATTTGAATAAATAATCAAAACAAAGTCAATATAAAATTGAACTGCCTTTCGGTGACCTAACGTTTGAATTAAATGGTTGCTTCCTGTGAGTAAGTTACGTGGGAATTCTCAAAGACCAGTATTATGCTAGTAAAGCTCGCATGATCACACATCCATTTAAAATAAATATGAAAAGATTACAACCACAGCTAAATGGAAGTTCCCTTTTGAATGCAAATGAATATTCAGGATATGTGTTCACTCCAGTGAATACACTGTACTACTTGCTCATGCAAAACTCCATCAAAACTAACCAGTGGGCCAGTCCCATGTTAGAAATAGCAGACGGTTCAAACAAGAAGTTTGCAGTGGTGGAAATGTTTTATGTAAGCCACCTGAGAAATGCTTAGCAGTAAGGAATGTAACTGTAAGCATCAGGAATGATGAAGTGTAGTTCAGGACCACTCAGAACTACAAAGCAGGACCATAACCCAAGGATGTTGACCAGTCCAAAGACTCACCTTGGCCAAGCATTATTCCAGCCCTCACAGTGCTCCTTCATGCCAGTGCACAACTGTAGAAATAGCTAAGGGGTCAGAGTACAAACACACAAGCTGCTGAAAGGTTTAACAAAGGTTGATTTTATAACTTATTCCAATGGAAACAGAGAGAATAAATTAATATAGAAGGCACCTTCTCATCCTAATCCATATTGGTCTAATTTAATTGGCTAAATTAGGAAAAAGAGACATACTCCCATTCTACCAGAGCAATTCTTTATTCAGTCTTTATCCAGCTTCGTGTCTGCTGCTTGCTTCAGATCCACCATGCTGTGTGTGAGCCCACAGTATGTATATCTATTCTAGCTGCATCAACTGGCCTAAGAAAGTCTGCTGTTTCTCTTTGTTAATTTTATCTTGGCTATGTCTTTACACTGCTGCAGCTGCAGCAGTGCTGCTATGAGTAACATAGATGAATGTTCTTCTACTTATTTGACAAAAAGCCAGACGTAGGCATGTCATAATCCTTCATGTGCAATTAAGAAAGGGGCCATGCAGTAATCATGGAATTTAGGTTTCCAGGGATGTTTTGAGGTTTTCTAGTCCACCTTCCTGCTCAAAGTGGGGTCCCATAGGTCTGATCAACTCAGATGAATCCTGGGCCTTTCAGGTGTCATTTTTCCTACAGTGGTCATGTGATAATACTTATTAAGTCTGTTATGGTGTTTTCTCTCTTACTCTCATGTGTTGGTAGTCTTAGATACAAGTATCAAATGTAATTTATATAACCGTAAGGTGTGGATCATGCTATCTCATGCTACATTTTCTAGTCTGAAGTATAAAATAAGATTTATAAAAGAATAATGAGGGTATAGGGCTTGCAAATACGAAATTTGGAGAACAGTGCTACAACTGTATAAGGTTTCAATCATATCACCCCTGACACTTCATACACACACAATTTCTTTGATGTGCCACTTTGGTCTAAGACTTTCAAAAGATGGAAAGATAAAACTACGTCACTCATGTAATACATACTTTACCTTCAAAGAACTGTTGAGGTAGGATTTTTGTTCGTTATAATAAAAGTAATTCTCAGAGGAGATTAACTTTTAAATGCATCGTCATTTAATTATGTCAAACTTATTATGCTGAAGCTTTCAACAAACACTTTCAAGAAACGTATGGCTTTTCTCTCTTCAAAACTTTTGTAGCCGGACTTTACCTTCAGTACATTTGAAAGCTGCCCTTAATGCCATTCCTTCCTTCAAAAAGAATTGATTCACTGTGTAAACATTCCTGACACATAAATAGCAGTCAAGGGTCATTTGCATGTGGTCTGCAAATCTGGCACAGGAGCTAATGTCAGAGATGCTGTTTGATGAGATAGATTAAGCTTTCTTGTATCACTCACCATTACTTTTATTGTAAAGAAAAAAAAATTTTTTTCTATTCTAATTACTGTAACATGCAAAACTAGCATCACTATTTCAGTTTATAGTACAGCCATTAATAATAGATTGTCCTATTAAACAGAAAGTTAACTCATATGTGCATCCAGGATGTAGAAAACAGAACAAAGAGGGGGAAAAAAAAAAAAAGAAAGAACCGGAGCAGCACAAAAAATACTACTTCACTCTGGAGGAGCAAAGACAGCATCTTCTGCCAAGCAGAAATGAAGCAGTTGCTTTCTCCTGCAAGCCTTACCTCAGCCACTTCTGGACAGATAGGCTTTTATCCATATCTCCATCTTCATGAGTCACCATATGAATTGGCTGCCCTGAGCAGTTCTAAAGAAGGAGAAATATAAAGAGCAAGTGTCATCAGCACATGGTGTAAACCAGAGTCCTGAGCTCCACAGTCACTCTCCCAGAGGCCTACGTGCACAGGCTGAGGTTTGCAGGAAGTGTTTACACCAGAGTCCCTCAGGAATTCAGGGACAGAGCTGCTCAGACAGACAGACCCCCACACCACTGGTGGCAGGACCACAGGCAGCAAGAGGTCACTGATGTCAAAGAACATGGAGATGCCTGGAAATGCTGTCATCATGCTCCCATTCTTCATCCTAGTCAAAAGGAGATCACTAGCCAGTGCTGCCCATTACACTAACATAGGATTTACTTAAGTTTCCTTCAGACACTGTGTAGAAGAGATTTCCACCCGGTCTGCCCAACAGACACTCCAAAATTGAGTAACTTGAGCTGTAGTGATTGGAGTGATAGTGACCATCCTCCATCTCAAGTCACCAGACCCTAAGCCTTCTAATGACTTCACATCTTTCAAGTGATCTTAATCAGGCAATGATTGCATTGTTTGAATCAGTTCATTCCAGTCCCAACACATCCCAATTTGCATACTGTTTTGTGTTCCCAGCACTGTCATTAATGTTTAATGCTTTAATTCAGCCATCAATCCCTACTCAGCAAAACAATAACTACATATTTAAAGTTCAGAGCATTCTTAAATGCCTTGCTGAGATGAAGTGGTTTTACACACATGGTGACAAGCTTTGCTGAACTGGGTCTTCGAGAGCAAGAGTTCACTTGCTACAGGCACTTGGGAGAGGAGACTTCCTCTTCCCCATGTGTATTCATGTTGAAGTGTGTGGCTTGTGAGGGACAGAGAGTTTTCTATAACATCAAAGCATTATATTCAAGGATAAGGTGGGTGCAATCCTGTCTTGGTTTTGCTGTTGCTCTAAATGGAATGACACAACCAGATATAATCTTTTGCTGATTTCTTTCAAACTTCAGATTGAAAGGTAGCTAGAACTCTGAAGATCCCTCTTACAGTAAACTGATCAGGTTAAGGTAATGACTGATCATTGGCATTATTCAAATCTCCAAAGAAGGAACAATCAGTAAACCTTTGCACGGATGTAATTTCATCCCTGGTAAGTAGAGAGTAAAAAA
This sequence comes from Florisuga fusca, assembly GCA_038090715.1. Classification (NCBI taxonomy): domain Eukaryota; kingdom Metazoa; phylum Chordata; class Aves; order Apodiformes; family Trochilidae; genus Florisuga; species Florisuga fusca. The sequence continues at coordinate 17,959,925 of JAAWXA010000003.1, read as the reverse complement.
CCACCAAACTAACAAAATGTACTCATTAATTTCTCAAAGCAGAATATGCACCTTTGCCCACCAGGACTCTTACTCCAACACTGACCAAATTATTTTAACTTTTCATACTGAAAATTTGATGTATGTTGCTCTAAGGCCTTGGTGGCAGGGAAAGATTTTTTTTACTTTTAAAGCTCTTTTGCCCATTTTTTTCTACAGGAGAATAAATTAAATAAATCACACAGAGGCCTTTTCAAAGCTATGGGAATACAATTTGTTAGTCACATATTTTCAGCACTTCCAACAGTGATGGAAGCAGTAGTGGATTCACTTGCATTCATGACTGTTTTATAAACACTTTAGCTTAAGTGCTTAAAAATCTTATAAAGTGGTTATGTTAAATATTTTAAGTATTTGAGAGATGTTAGCACTTTACCGTTCCTTTACAAGACAGCTGTCTCCAGCAATAGCTCCTACCAAGTCCCTTTACCTCTGTAGCAAATAAGCCACAAGGTATCCAAATCTCCTCTTGAGTTCAGGCCAGGGAGGGGAGGGTGCAGGTAATCTAAAGAGGAAGTTTTGTGCTAATGACACTCATTCCAGAGTTTTAGAGGTGTCTGTTGCCTCAAAGTTTGATTTAAATTTGTCCTACTCATGGGTGAAAGTCAGACAAAAGGAGAGCCTTTAGCACATCTTTTAATCAGTTCAACCATCCTTCTAATTTTAGGTCAAAATTTTAATCAGTCAAAGTGCAACTTCATTAAATACTCTTTCATTTTACAGAAGGAGAATGTCCATGACAGCAATAAACAGCTTAGCAACTTCCAGTTTATGCAAGAACAAAGACTTACTACAGCTTGACCTGGTGTACATCCACCAGTCCTATGTGACTGAATTAAACTGAAGAAGCAGATTTCAGGTTTTCAGTCAAATTCTACTAGCAGCATGGTATTTTAAATCAGAATCCCCCTTCTGTCACACCATCTCCAAAAATATTGCGTTTATTAGAAATGCTAAAGAGACATTTTCTGAAAAACTGAAAAAAACCCTGACGAAATAATAGTAGTGTCAAGGTCTGAACAGTACACAGATCTGTCTTTCTCCTTATGTGACCTGGAAACTGGGCAAGAGAAAATCTCTCAAGCCATGAACAGTAACTGGACAGTTTCTTTATGCACCATCTGCTTCCTTTGAAAAAAAAAATAAATTCTGAGTAGTAGGTGTGTAGTAGTAGGAGGGACTTTCTGATCTGCATGCTTCCCCTTGCTTTCAGTCTGTCACACCAGTAATAGTCCACTTATCATTTTTCAATTTTAGATAAGCTGTAAATGTTTTTTTTTTTTCCCCTGTTAAAGCATCTTTTGGGCCTAGGGAGCTTCACAAACTTTGTGGAGTTTCAGACAGGCCCAGAAAGCCGGCTGTTGGCCATGAACCTTGGCAACTATCACCAAGACTGAGGTACATGCATCCATGTAAGCAAGCCAGTTGTTGAAAACTGGAGATGAGGTTGGTACATGAAATGGAAGGCACTGCTGTGACTGCAGTGTGGGCAGGACGAGGCTGGAGCAGCAGTGAATATGATGCTGTCGTGCAGGGACAGCACCCGTCTCCAGCACCTACTGGAAAACCCACCTCAGAAGTTCTGTAAGTATTTACGTGGCAAGATCGTGCAGATCTTATGGTTGCTACAATATGACTGCTGCTGGTTGTTACGACAGGTAGCTTAAAGTAACTTTAAAAAAGCTTTCCCTCTGCAGAATCTGCAGGAGTATTTGCACTGTAAGCTCGCTGTCTGACAGGGGAGGTTAGTAGACTATAATGACACAAAATCAGACAACAACCAAGAACTGTAACTGAGAGAAGCTTCCACAACACGTTATCAAAGCACACTGATAATCTGTTATTGATGAAAAATTGTCCTGGTTACAATGTGCGTACTAACCCGTGTATTGGGCAAACATAATTTTCAAGGCTTTTGTGAGCTCAGTGAGTGAGTAGCATCTTCCCTTGGTGTTCCCAAGAGAGCACAAGGCTTTACAGATTAACAGCAACATGTATTATACATGACATCTGTGTGCACTGCTCCTCAAAAGCAAGCTACATTGAGGACCCACAGAACCAGCAGCCTTCCACGATAAATTCTCCTTTCCTGATCCCATCTGTCCCCATTCACCTTTAACACTGCCATCTACCTACAGGATGGCTGTGGTCATCTTGCCAAAACAAAGCAAGGAAGCCTGTCTGTGTCATACGTGTGCTTTCAGCAGCTAATTAACACGGGGAAGCCATGGGAGTTTCTGAGAAGCTGAGCCCTGATGTAACCCAATGACATCCACTAGGAAGCTTTTAGGCGCTCCAGCCATCATACATAATTTATTTTCGCCAGTCACATGGCAGCAAAGCTCATTTAGCATAATGGGCACTTGCAATGGAAAAGTGCTTACAGGGTTTCAGTGCAGCAGACAGCCCTTTCATCTTTCTGTATCAAAGAGAAATTAAACAGTTACGGGATTTCACAGCATTCTTGTAGAAAACTCTGAAAATGGTGTTTGAAACGCGTGGAAAAAAGAACACTAAAAAAATAAATAAATACAGGGCTTATGCTATTCAAATACACTTCCTCACGGCTGTCCATTTGCACCTCCTCCTCCTCCCGCCGTCTTCGTAGCTCCTGATTCACGTCTAATTCGTTTCCTCACCTGCGGTTCCTATGAAACCCACATTCGGCCACCCACCCGGACCCCGGATGGCCTCGCCACCTGAGCCGCAGGTCGCCCCGAGGGCCACCCCCCAGCACTCGGTTCTGCTCCCGAGCGGCCGCAGTACCCCGGGGGGCCCAAACCCGCAGCCCCTTCGGGTTTGACCCGCAGCGGCCAGACCGTACCCGTAAAGGCGAACAGCACCCCGGGACTCAGTGGGTCTTGGGGCNCGGCACCGCCCGCTATGGCGATGATGCGTGCTGCCCCCGACATCATCCGCTGGTGCGTTCTCTTCCCGACCCGGGAACCACACCGGGAACCCATCTGGGAAGATCCGGGATGGGGGAACGAAAGGGAAGGACGCGGGGGAAAGGGTGCGGCTGGCGTCCCCCCACCTCGACGGGTGGGCTTGCTGCAGGGAGGACCCCCCGTGTTAACGCTTCTCGCAGTTTCTTAGGGCAAAAGTCTGGTTTGACTTGACAGCCCCATCACCAGGGTGGTGCCTGAGCGGTGCCGCGAAAGCAAGGGAATTTCTCAGGAAGCTGGTCTCCTGCCACGAGTTTTACTGACACGGAGGTGGTTTGACACGGTGCGGGATTGATGGGATTGCATCTCAGGCTGCCCACTCACTGAGGTCTGGGCCCCTGGGCTCTGTTCCTTTGAGTACCGCAGGAGAGGGATGTCTGGCTGGACCACTGGTGGCTGGAGTGAGTGCCTGTAGGGGTGGCAGTGAGGCTGCACTCAGGTGGTGTGCTGGCACTCCCAGCGGTGCTGAGTGACTGACGTTCTCCAAAGTTGTGTTTCTTGAGGTGAAGGTAACAGCTGAACTCCTCGGTGAGATAATTTCTGCGATGGAGTAAAGTGCTTTGGTAAAAGCATCATCAGATGCCTGGCAGCCAAAGAGAAACCAGGGTTGCTCTCCTTTCCTCAGGCACAGAGGAGTAAACAGTGGTACTTCAACACCTGGTAAACAGTGTTGAAGCTTTGTGTGAAACACTAACAACATACACATGAGAACTTTTAACTTGACAGAAAGTAAGCTTAAATCTTTTTACTTCCTCTCTCAGTAATACCTGAGCAGCAGGAGTCAGTCTGTGCTTTTTTTCTGTTGTAGATACCACTGCTCCGTTTTAAAAGAACTGAAGGAACACATTCATCCAAGTTCATCCCACAAGCTTGAGACACTGAAAAACATTAATCATAAAGTCCTTGAAATAATAGAATCATTGAATGGTTTGTGTTGGAAGAGACCTTAAAGATCATTTAGTTCCACCCCTGCTGCTGTGAGCAGGGACACCTCCCACCAGACCAGGTTGCTCCAAGCCCCATCCAACCTGGCCTTCAACACTTCCAGGGAGGGAGCAGCCACAGCTTACCTGGGCAACCCCTGCCAGTGTCTCACCATCCTCACAGCAAAGAATTTCTTCCAATATCTAATCTAAATCTACTCTCTTTCAGTTTGAAACTGTTCCCTCTTGTCTTCACACTGCACACCTTTTTATTAAGTCCCTCTCTAGCTTTCTTGTAGGTCCCTTCAGCTGCTGGAAGGCTACTGTCAGATTTCTCCAGAGTCTTCTCTTCAGGCTGAACAACTCCAACTCTCTCAGCCTTTCATAATAACAGAGGTGCTACCGCTCTCTGGTCATCTTCATGAGCCTGAGGATGAAGTGATGATTTTTTTTCATTGTGACAGCCTGCTGAATCTCCTTCTCATGTTTTGAAAATCTTTAAATATTCAGCTTCATTTTACTGTTGGTTCATTGCCAATAGCAAACCAGATTTTTGGTCCAGAAGTGGTTTAACAGCAGACTTGCAAACCTTTATAATGGCCTGGGTGCCAGCGGTTCACATGTAACAGGTGGCAAACCCCAAAAACCTGGAGTTCAGTGTGAGGTCCTACAGCTGATCATGTAACAAACACCATAGAAAGAATGGATAGAATGTAGCAGGTATATGGAGGAGGTCTTTCTCCATGTGCTTTTTCTTGAACCTCTGTCTTTCTCCTTTACCACTCTCTCCTTTTGATTTTGTTGTCCTTGTCAATAGCTTTGTTTTGATGCATGCCATAAACATTCAGGTTTTGAGAACCTTGGGGCTAATAGGCAAGAGGATGAGCACTGTGCTCTTTTCTGTGTGGATTTTTTTTCCTGACAGACAGTATTTTTGTATTATGTGTCAGTGCTAAGAATGTGTTTGACTTGCTATTTGAAAAGCGTTGGCAGTGTGATAGATGCTAAATTCAGGAAACAGAATTCCTGGATATTTTGTCACTAAATAGTTAAATGCTGAGACAAAATTATTGGCAGAAAATAGCTACTGAAGCATGAATTAATTTCTGCTGCTCTTCCAGTGACTATTGTGGTGTTATATTAAGGATGAATTTGGACTTAGGTTTAATCTCCTCCGAGACTGCTCAATAATGAAGGGGTTTGAGACGGTTGCTCTAGAAGCTCTGCTGGGAGGCAGAGCTCAGTCAGGTCTCTTATCTAGAATAAATTTCACTTATCTTTCAGCCCCATGATGGGAAGTACCCCTGTAGGACAGCAGATCCCCTGTCTTTGGTGCTGGTTCCTGCTCATGTCAAGCTTTTGCTGTGGGGTGGTGGGGCTGGAGGTGGTGAGGAGCTGGCAGGAAGCCTAGCACAGCTCAGCTCTCCTGCTTGACAGCACCAGCCTCTTGGGTTGCTGGGGGAGGAAATGGGTTCTGAGGGGGTAAAAGCAAGGCATTTTTGGGCATTTTGCTAAGGTGAGGGAAACCTGGAGGTGGCAGTCAACCTTCTTCCCTGAAGAAAGGGGAAGAGGCATGAATCAAAGGTGCCATAGATATTGTCACATCGATCACCTTCTTGCTCAGTCTGTTCTAGCAAGGCAGTTTGCTGAAGATCTTATCTACTATCTACTGCCAATACAGCTAATACTGAAAGATAAACACTGGGTCTCCTGAAATCTGGTTCCTAATAAAAGAGATGATGCTGATTTAAAATCCAGCTGGATTATCTCACCTGGTGATTATGACAAGTCAGCTTTCCAAACCAGCTCATCTTTACGTAAAGACACAGTGAGTAACTGGCACTGTGCTGCACTGCTGCATTCAGCTGATTAACTAAATATGCATAAGTAATTTGGTATAATGGAAGCAGAGTCAGAGTAAGAAAACACTCTCATACAATCAGTATGTCATTCTTTGAAAACTCAACTTTCTGCTTCTTTGCTCCTGTATTTGTACTGCAGGAGGCTATTATCTTCTGGCATCAAATTATTGGCATGGTCTCATAATTAAAGTTTTTTTGTTTTTGTTTTCTGATGAAGGCAATTCCTTACACTGATAAGTAACTACGTTATGTCTTCCTTATGTTATTCACACAAGTAGTTGCATTTACTTGGCTATGACCATTCTGGTAAGTAGGATGAGTATTTAAACACCTAAACCAGTCTCAGTTCTGGTAGTGCTGTTACATAGTAACTGTAAATTAAAATTTTGTTCTTTTACTAAACGTGCTAAAATCAGTGAGGTTGCATGAGTACAGAATTTGGTCCTTCATAGAGCTGGTTGACTGCCCATCCCGAAACACCATATTGCACATTTTAAATGGAAAAATGGAGACCTTTTGAGTTAGAAGATCAAAGGTACATTATTTGATATAATGACACCGTATGAAAGAAACTAATACTGTCTGTATTGGAATTAATGTTGTAATGATGTTACTAAATTGTAACTTTTAAATTAAAAAACAATGAGATCTAGCTAATTATCAGTCTCGTATAAGCTCTTTTACACTTTTGAAACAGGGAAAGTAGAAATTTAAAATTAAAAAACATAAAAAATATAATAACCTAGATGTGACAATGTATAATTTTTCCCAGAATACAGATTAACATAAAAGTAGTACCTCTCTTTTTGATGCTACACTTCCATAAAAGCAGAGTAACTATTACAGAGTTCACTGTAAACCTGATGAGCTACTAAAACCACAAGCTAAACATTCTTTCTTTTAATTCTGACCCAAACCAATCTATGTTTTTGTTTTAAAGGTTAGCTGATAATTTCTATTCATGTGAAGGAGCCACTCTACCCCGTCGGTTACTCTATGAGTTGTACATGGAAAGCTGCAATCCAGATCCTGAGTGTCAAGTAAACTCATCCTCCTTTGGAAAGGTACAGGGTAGATGGGCTGTATAAGATAAGAAGCAGAAATGCCTAAACAGAAAATAGGGTGATCAAACAAACACACTGCATATCAAAAGAGATTAAATAACAGAGAAGAATGTATACTCTATTATGCTTGTGTCTTTTCTAACATATTTCTGGTAAGCCCTCACATAGTCTTTGTTGTGCTCGTTGTGATGGAGCTCACTTTCTTCAGGGAACTGGTGTGTGTTAGTTACACTTGCAGAGATTTCTTTTGCCAATGCATTTTAGAAAGCTTTACCAGGGTAAACAGCACAAACTTAATAAACTCATCCTGAGGAGCTGATTCTTCTGTCCTTAAAATACCTTTTGGTTGTTACATAATTTTATACTTTCCTTTTTTAAGTACGCTTGGGGAAATTTTGCTCCAAACACAACGTAAAGAATTTGTCATAGAATAATACAAGCAAAGAAAATGCAGATGTAAAACCCAATCTCCTTTAAACAGTCCACTCTTCTGCTATATGGAGGCTGATACAATACACAGAGCAATTACGGCTCAGAAATCCCAACTGCAACAAACACTCATAGCTATTAAAATTTATTTAACAAAATAAGGAATATAGAATGCCTTGTGAATATTTGTTACTCAAGACCTTTTGTTCAGAATTTCCTGGTTTTACTGATGGTATTTTTCTGGTAGTGCCCATGGTGGGAGCTACTAAGCATTGTTTTAACACAAAACTGAAATAATTTAAGTAAAAGTTGTCCTTGAAATCAATTTCACTTGTGCAGATAACCTCATTTTGAGAATCATTTATCTCATTTCAGTTGAGTCTAATTTTTTTTACTGGCTAACTTAGATCATTCTTACTTACAATTAAGATTTGAGTGAGTGATCCAGTGTGATTTATTACCATAGCTTAATGGATCATCACCCATCATTCAAGACCATGGGTAGAATTTGCCTCTCTCTGTGTAGATGTCTGCCATGAATTTAATCACCTCATCACCCTAAATGAATAATTTTAGGCAGCTCAGCTAAAACATGCCTTGGAGTTGCCTGTTTTTCTCCATTGACTACGAAGTCTGCAGCAACTATGTTTAGGCATCTCTAGCTTGTAGCCACATAGGTGAGATTAATCCCATCTTGTCTGCATGCTCTTAGGTGCACCAGCAGGAGCTACCACCTGTAAGTTAAGCCTTCTTGTGGTTGAAATCAATGCATTTTACTTTTAAGTTGGGACAGGCATGGAGACAACATGAGTCTGGTCAAGCCGAAGAGCTTAGCTGGTGAGCCATAGATGCTGTGGGTTGGAGCTTGCAACTCACAGCTCACAGCCATAGCTGACCCAGTGCATTGAGGTGCAAGTTAACACATCCCCAGTGAGCAGGCTGGGGGTGAAGCTCCCCAATGTCTTGAAAAGGTCTGTACTTCTGCAGCAGGAGTGGGAACCACACAGCAAGAGGCTGAGGAGGGCAGAACTGCAGCAAAGCTGGTTGAAACTTAAGGTGGATGTGTAATTGGTTACCACAGGCTAACTAATGGGCTGGGCTATTAATAGTTCATCAGGCTGTAGTAACATGGTTGCATTACATGTGTGTAGGCTGTTAGGACTTTTACAGTCAAGCCCCATGTGAATCAAACTGTGATGACTGTAGAAACTGCTAATCTCATCTGCCCTATCTTTCTGCTCTAATACACCACTGTCTCTGGAAAAGGGGCAATAGGAAGAAGTACCACGGAAGTCTCAGTTTCATAGGCTGACATAAAAAAATGAGATTATGCTTGAGCAGTTGGGCTGGATGCTGCATTGGTGTGAGTTGGGGAAATTTGTCCTTTAGAAGGCCTTTGGAGCAGTAAACTGCTCTTTACACAGAGCCCAAACTTTGCACTGCTAAGTGGAGGCTCCCCTCACTCCTCTCTAACATTCAGTACTCAATCCCCTGCTCCTTTTAATGGGGAATGTTGGCTTCTGCTGCCCCAGGTTGGTTTCTGTCTTCACGGAGAGCTCATGCAGAATAAACACAGCAAAATGGATTATCACCTCAACAGTATCTTACTACTCTTAGGGCCTAACCTTGACAGATGCTGAGTGACCTCAGTTCACCTTCACCGCTGTGGTGGTCAAAAGGTTGCTTTGCAGCTTGGTGATTCAGGTCCTTTTAAAACAGATTAAGTCAGGCCCTATCCTGAAAGAATTCCTTGCAATACTGAGTGGGTAGGCAAAGTCCCTCGTGTGAGCAAGTCCTGTGTGAATGAGTAAGGCCTGAAGGTCTGGCACAGCACTGGAGAATCTCAGCACCTTCAAGTTCCCATAGCTGCTAGACCCCACCTGGCTGCAGTTGGGCTCCTGCTGTGTGCACTGACTGTGTTTCTGTGCAAGTGAAAAAAATTCCTAAAATTTCCTACCTGAGGGAGGTAATCCCTTAAATTGCTTAGATTTCCATCTGCAAAAGCCTGATGGAGTTCAGTTCAAGAGTTACCATTTGAGAGGTATATAAGAACAGGTATTAGCCTGCGAACGATGGAAAGCAAAAGAAGTGATTAAGGAGAAAAAAATGTAGTACATATAGGTTTTGCAGCTTAGAATTAATTTACCAAGTATCTCTAATTTTCTGTTGGTTTTTTTTTTTTTAGATTATTCGTTTAGTTTTCCCAGGTCTAGGGACAAGACGGCTGGGCACAAGAGGGAACACCAGGTATTGATTTGTCTAACTTTCTTTAAGAATGTTATTTATAACTGTTCTGATAAAACTTTTAAATGTGTGGATTTTCAGCTCCAGCACTGTAATACAGCAGCTGAACTGATGGCTGCAAATCTGTAATACACAGCAAGACCCCATCTGATTCATAATGGCACCGAATATATTAAAATAGGGTTAATTCTATGAGGATCCATGGGAAGATTGGTAGGGCATGAATTCCAGATCAGAATGGTTTTTAAAAAATCAGTGCTTTGCGCTGTAAATGCTTTTACAGCATGGCTTGCATGAGGCATCTGCCAGACAAGACAACCTTACTCAGAGCTCTTGAGACACCAGGTCAGGAAAGCCTGGCTCTGGGATGCACGGGGGTGGCAGCCATGATTCATGTCTGTGTTGTGCTTTTCATCCTTGCTCATATCTGTGGAGTGACCCAACTTGTGCTAGTGGTCAATGGAAATGTTGTAAACAGTTTAAAACCATTTAAACCAGACCACCTCAGGTCCTCTTTCTTCTAGAGCACAGATAGTATGATACTGTTTCATCAATTCGGTTTCCAACACTTATAATCACACTCTGAACATCCAGTCTGGAAAAAGGGATCCTTTAAGGGTATTGAGACCACAGAGTTTTACAATCATTTTGAGTAGCTCTCAAGTCCTGGCTTTGAGAATGACATGCCCTTACTTGAGATGTGATTTTTCTCCACTGATCTGGACTTGGTCATCAGCTTGATCCAGCAAAATCCTTTATTTTTCCCAGGCTTCTCCTCATAGCTGGCAGGATTTGGGATGGTGTGATTTGCCCCAGCCGCCATACTCTCTCTTCCCATCAGTAGATGGTAACCTTCTCTTGGCAGCTGGTGGCCCAACACCATTGCACTGCTCCCCTGGCTTCCCAGTGACCCAGGCTGGGAAGAGCCAGTTGGTAGCACCCGGGTAGCAGGGATGGAAACTCCACTGCCCACCATAGTTGGGGTAAACCTTCGAGAAGGTCTGGCAGTTTTCTTGGGTTTTACCTTGCCATGATCACTGATAAACCACCTAGTCCCTAATCTACTCTGAATGGCTGTGGAACAACTGCACTAAATACATCAGCTTCCATGGATGTGCAGGAACCCCTGTCATCTGGGTCTCAGGATACTGACTTTCCCAGATGTTGTGTACAAATCTGTTTCATCCATCCACTGGCTTGAGATATTTTGTTTAGAAACAGATATCATTCTAGGGCAAGGAGCTTTTGCAATTATTTTCTGTATTTACAATTATTTTCTGCATAATTTAAAGGTACAAATGTAGCTTTTTTAAATCTGTCTTTTCCTAGTTTAAGTAGAATCATCACCAGTTTTCAAAGAGGAATATGAATTATTTTCTGACTTACTGAAAATCACATGCTTGTCAGTTCATATTTTTTTATTATTTTCTAGGTATCATTATTCCGGAATTGCTATCAAGATTAGCTCTTCCTTTTATGCACGTTATTGCTCTCTTCTGTCTCAAGAATATTGTTGCAGGTTTGGATTTTTTGCACATTTAAATCATAAAATATCACATAAAAGCCTATATATTGCCTGTATATAAAAGTCTGTTAAACATCTGTTCAACACTGACTATAGTATTATATTTTTCTTAGTATTAGAATCATAGAATCATAGAATCATAGAATCATAGAATCATAGAATTAGCCGGGTTGGAAGGGACCTCAGAGAGAGTGCCACATCCAGTCTTTTTTTAAATGTCTCCAGGGACGGAGAATCTACCACCTCACCAGGCAGTCCATTCCATAGCCTAATCACCCTCTCCGTGAAGAAATTCTTTCTAATATCTAACCTAATCTATTATATACACTATAAGACTGTTATGCCCTAATAGTGGAACTCCATCTTGAAAATATTCCCTGCATGATTAGACTTCCCTGAGTTGGGCATTTTAGCCATGTAGATCTTAAGAGCAGGAACTTGCACCAAACCTAAAAGAAGTTAATATATTGAGATTCTAAATGGGAGCTAAAACAAACATGTTGACAGACTTGTACATGACTTTAATGTCTATATAGATAAGTTCTGTACTTTGATTTCCATTCTTTTACATGGATACAAAGTGTTTTTCTATAGTGTGAGTGTTAGAGGGATGCAAGCCAGCCTACTAAGCACCCAGATTTTCTGGTGATGATGAAAGTTGGTTCAGTGCCTATGATATTTTATATGGTTACTTAGTTGAATGCATGCTCTGCAAGAGAACAGGGACAATATACCCATAGGTCTGTTGCCTTCCACCACAGGTTTCACACTACAATAGTGTTGCAGAAGCCCAAAGAATTATGAGAGCAAAGAATGGGACAAGGCAGAGGATCAGGTTCTGCAGATGATCAAATGGCAATTTGTTCTAAGACCAAACAAATTATTCATAGGCAACTGGAGATTCATTTCCCTTTAGATCCTTACTGAAGTGATAGCCCTCACTAACCATGCACCCAGCATATACCTTGAGGAAAGGTCTTGGTCACTGGCTTAGTCTCCTCTGGCCTGCCTTCTTCAGGAAAAGAAAGGTGTTTCCCTGCAGTGTCACTTGAAAACAGCAGTCTCAATGGATGTAGTAGGAGAACTGCTGGTTCTGGTCATAGAAGGGATGAGAGAGAGAACAAAACCAGTTGAGCTATTGCTCTTTTTCCTCCCAGAACAGAAACATGCTGGAAAATTATAGAAAGTAGGAGGAACCAAAGAAGAAATGTTGACTAGGTCCAGGCCAGGTGAAGAAGCACAGACTTTATGCCAGCACAGCTTGTGTCCTTGTCCCCCTTCATGGAAATAAGGCATGTTCCCTCACTGTTTGGAGAACGTGTCATAGAACATGCTTGACTGCAGAAAAACTGTTGCACTGGCTGCAGCAGCCTCTCTATCCTATCCATCTCCACCAGATGCCCATGGTTCCTGCCAACACCTTCTAAAAATGGTATTTCATTTTGAAAAAAAAAAAAAAAAAAAAAAAAAAGGATGGTATTTCAACAAAGATCATCTTTCTAGTTGGAATAGAAAAGTCTCTCAGCTACAAAATTATCTTGTCTGACGCTTCCTTCACTGAACACAGTTATAAAAAGTCAGTAAGTTGATGTGTGAAGCCTGAAATTAGAAGAGTTTCCATTCTAAATGCAGCCACACATTCCTGTCACAAGACAAAGCGCACACCTACAACACCTGGGCAGCCAGGTGTCATAGTTGTTTCTTGTATCTATTAAAAGACAGCAGGGAAAAAAAAAAAAAAGGTGAGAAAGCAGCAAAAAGCACAAAACACAGACAGACATGCATGAATGACTTGATTACCAAATAAATAAATATAAATAAGCCACATAAAAAAATAAACAGCAGCTTCAATAAAACAAATTAATTTCTATCTGTACAGAATTTCATACATCCTTTGCAAATATATAGGAACACATCAAGGAAATATCTCATCTTGATTGTTCTCTCAGTAGAGTTCAGAACTTTGAAATCAGAATTCATTTTGCATGATCCAATGAAATTGATAAAATCAGCAATAGCAAATTCGAGATTGACATTTAGCAAAAGAGCAATGAAAACTTGAGGACTTTTCTACCTGCCATAACTATTGCTCCCTCTCATGCCTGAAGATGAGCACTGTGCAGATGCTTTTTCTGTTGCATCTATCTGAGGAGTAGGTGGAGCCCAGACCCCAGTTCAGAGACCCAAGGCACCCACCCAACCTGTATTTTTGTGAAGAACCATGATCCACTGTCATCCATTTCAAAACTGTGATCCACTGTCTCTAAATATTGAAAAGAATCTTTCTTGGCCATACTGAGATAGTCTCCATTGACATGGTGCTGGTAGCAAGGAATTGGGATTATTTAGAATGTGGCAGGTTGGGAAATTTGCTTGTTGGAGTGATGGAAATGGCAGTACAGTTGTAACAGTCTGCCTTTAACTACAAAGAAGGCATTTTCCTTTTGATAGTGGGGCCTCAGATGTATTGGTTGACTGTGTTGGAGACTGTTCTCTTGAGGAATCATGAGGATGCTTGTACATAGCACCTGTGAGTTGGTCGCTTTAGAAATCTTGGGTTTTTTGAAGATATGTGTACCACAGCTCTGCTGATGTTAGGAAAGCTGAATAAATAAACACAACTTTACCCAATGAGGTCTCCAATTGTATCATGGAAATTCAATGGAATATGGTATTTACTGACTTGTGTTACAGTAGGATGCCCTCTAGGAACAGGAGTCTTGAGCCTTAGCTGCTTGTAAGATGATACTTGCTCTGGCAGATCAAAGAGTCTTTCAGTATGACAGTGTTAAAGCATGCCAGCAAAATTTGGCTTTATAGGAGTTAATTTATGATTCTAGTAATAGGGGAAGTCTGGGCTTCTGCCCTTCTAGTAAAGCAATCCCATGATTTTTAATAAAAAAGAAATCTGATATGTTTCTAGCAAATTAGCTTTTCAAATCTCAGTGTAATCTGACAGTCAGCATACATTCATTCACCACCGCCCCTCCTTTCATTTTTCCTTTGTTCTTCCCATTCACCTCCTCAGTCTTTTCACCATCCCCACTTTCCAATTTTAGCTCTAATTCCTACCCCATAGCCTCATCCAGACTTGGCAAGAGACATGGTGAAATTCCTTGTGATTTTGCTGTCACCCATTTTCCCCTGCTGCCATTCACCTCTTATTTTATGTGTCTTGTCTTTCCCCAGGAACCCTTTTCCAGGGGAAGCAAGCAGCAGCTCTGCCTGCCAGCCAAGAACCTCCGTGGTTACCAGGTGAGTCTAAACCACCTGTGCTAACAGCAGGAGTACATGAATGTTATCTTTCCATAGGTGTTTGTACTTGACCATCACCAGGCTCCTGGCTGGCTGCTGGGGCACAGGAGCACCCACACAGCACCCCTTTCTCCCACATCCTTCACCATCCCTGCCTGGGGGGAAGCAGGGAACCAGCCTGCTGCAGGAGCCAGCCCACTGGAGGAGAGCAATGCTGATATGTGTTGCCATAGTAGCAGCAGCAGAAGATACAGCTGGCCACCTTCTCAGGGAGAGCAGGAGCTGGAAAATATTCATTAATTTTGTTTCACAGGCTTTAAAAATCTGCAGGAAGGACTTATTTAAAAGAAGCGTTATGAAACGTCTCCATCTTCCCTTTGTCTAGTCACCAGCTCTGAAATGTCTGGGAGAAAGTGTCAAGAGCATTGTATTGAAAGGACCTAAAAGATCCTCTAGTCCCAACCCCCCTGCCATGGGCAGGGTCACCTCCCACCAGACCAGGTTGCTCAAAGTCCCACCCAACCTGGCCTGGAACACTTCCAGGGAGGGGGCAGCCACAGCTTCCCTGGGCAGCCTGCGTCAGTGTCTCACCACCCTCACAGAAAATAATTCCTCCTAATGTCAAACCTGTATCAACCCTCTTCCAGTTTTAAGCCATTACTCCTTGTCCTCTCACTACATGCCCTTGTAAAAAGTCCCTCCACAGCTTTCTTGTAGGCAAGGGTCAGTCCTGTGGACAGCAGAGAAGTAAGCAGAGGCATTTTGTCCCTTCAGGATGTACAGTGGTATCCGGGTTTATAACACATCACAGCAGTGAAACCCAGCAGCCAGGATGTGATTAGCCAGGCTGAGCACTGGCAATCACCAGTGGAAACACATTTTCTATAAAGCCCCTTCCTGTCACTCGTCAAAATAGCTGAGTCCAAAAGGACCCTGGAGTCTGAGATGCCTTCACAGACAGTGAGCAGGTGTCAGCAGCAGATGGAGGCTTGACTGGAAGAATTCAACTCTCACAGCACATCCCTCTTACTAGCACCATTGCCTCCCCCTCCTGTAGGATTAGCCTCAGCAAAACAGGCAGGGAGAGAGGTAGGATATTGAAAAGCAAGACAGCAGCCTCTTGTGTCTGCATCCCTGACTTTCCAACCAAAAGCCAGAGGTCAAGTCTTTGCCAGCCCAGGTGAATTTTGATGTTGTGGAATATCATGGCAGGCTTGCAAAATAAATAGGGGCAAGTCAGAAACTAAATGCCATCTAAACTGATACAGGGTGCACAAAATGCAATGTGAAACTGAAACTGAAACTGTGAAACTGAAGCACAAGGATGACCACGTTTTCATTGTCTGCATGTTTATAATTACCATTCCAAACAAACTGCAGCCATAAATAGAAACCCATGATTTTGGTGCAAGAAGTTGGAAGACATCGCACTGATAAATGGCCAAGATCTTGCCATCTTTATAACGAACGGGTCAGTTTTATCTTAAAATTAAGAAATTGGTCTTCATACTCTTTAGAAAATCATGGGGCTGCTGTATGACAGGAAAAGAACAGGGCATGTTTCCCAACACAATGCTCAAACCAAGTGCACTCTGTCCAATTTGTGCTTATTTTCTTACTAACTACAGAAGATATTGATGAGTAGTTAAAAGTTTGGTAGGGGGGAGTTTTGTTTGTTTTATTTAATTTTATTTTTTAATGTCTGTTTTACCACAGTGGAAATGCCTGCAATTCGGGAGGTGCAGTCGTTTATGAGGGGATTAGCAAAAAAACCAAAACAGTGAGTTTCAGATACATTTGACTTATAACTAAATGTCTACCTTTGGGTTTTATTAGAACTGCTATATAATATGTTCTGAACTTCAAAATAATCTTTGTTGGTGTCATCTCTACTAAATGCTTACTTCCCCCACCTCCTATTTCACCTGGTAGCTAAATATTTTTGTCATCTTAATGTCAGCTCAAATAATATTATCTGTGCTGAGGGTGGAAATTGTGGCTGACAGCCCAGGATTTGAGCATTAAGGAGTTAGTGGGGCACAACCTTCCTTGTCTGAGGCTCAGGGGAAAAGACCCTCCTGCTGCTGAGCTTGTGTTTTTTCAGTGAGCTCCGAGGTTATTGGCACAATAATTATTTAAATACTAGGAAAGTATTAAGGAGAAAGAGCACAGCTCTTGCTCATCTCAAAAAGGCAGATGCAAGGCTAACCTGTGACAGCTCTCCCGTGAGAGTGCTGTCACGGGATGGATTGACACCAAGCTTGTTGGAAGTCAGCCAGCAGAGCACAAGCAACAAACTTCTGTGGACCGAAGCGAGGAAAAAAGGAGAGACTCAATGTCTGTCATATTTTCACAAAGCACTCGGGTGTGGTAATCAGTGCTCTGAAGTGGATGTAATGACAGCTGATGAGAAATGTGCTGTCACCCCAACAGCAGTGCTGGCTATCTGCAGCCTTGTTGAGAGAGTTACAACTGTGATATGAGTGCTAAAGCAAATATATGTGGAAGAAAGTTATAGCATTAAATATTCACTGGTTTTGAAAATGAATTAATGCAATGTTTAGTTTTTAAGTATTTAGTCAGCCATGCTTATTGCTTTCATCCACCCACCCCTACTTTCTGAATAAAAGGACAAGAATTCCTCTGAAGAAATACAGTTTATTCAAATAACCAAGTTATACAATTTCAAGAAATTACTTAGTACCTTTAACATAACTGACAAGATAATTGTGATCTCTTTTTTTTATTGTTCAAAATAAATTCTGATGATCAATTCTAATAAAATCGGGAGCAAGAATTTGCACTGTTCTCCATCTGTCATTTATCTGAAGACTGAGCAAGAGCAATTTCAGTACCCTTGGCCTGGATTCAGCAGATTCTACCTTTGGCAGGAAAAGGTAGGGAAAAAATACCCCTACAAAACGGTATGTTGAAGTATTCAGTCATCAAGAGAGTTAAGTCTTTGCCTGTAACGTCATTTTCTACCCTCTTTTTGGTCACAGGTTGTGCTGCTTGCCAATGAGTATTATAGCCATTGTCAAGATATCTTACATCTGGTGAGAATGAAGGAGTTTCACAAGGTATGCCTTTGCTTTAATACCACTCAGGAGACAGCACACACCTCTCAGGTGAATGAAATTGCTTCTCTATAGCTTATTTAGCTGATGGTTTGACCTAAGGTAGAGGATAATCGATAGACAAAAGGAGCATTCAGTCAAATAATTTGGGATTCTTAATTAATGTAACATGCTCCAAGAACTTCAGTTTGTAGGCATGCCCTGGACACACCTGGTACATCAACAGGTGAGTTCAGCAGAAAATAGAAGGCCATGGACACATATCTTTCATTACATAATTCTGTGGCACAATTCTTTTTTCAATCCTCTTTCTTCCAGAGCCTTGTGAGGCTCAGCTTGTTGCCTCAAGGATGCTTCCACTTATGCTGGGGGCCTTATGCTGGGGACTTCTGCTTCCATCCAGCATGGGGCCAGGCAAAAGCCCAGCTCCACTGTCATTCTCTTGCTTCTGTGATTTCTTCTACTGAATTACTCTTCACATGTCACAAGTTTAAAATCAATGAAAATCCATAAAGGACTTTGTGTGACAGGTGGGAGACTGTATCCTGTCATTCTGGAGATGTCTGCAGACTGAAAAAATATCAGTGATGGCCTCGCCAGATGTGTGCCAGCTGTTCATAGGCTATGACAGGCAGCTGTTCAAGGTACCGTAGACACTGTTGGGTGTAATTATGTTATTATGCGTTTGTGTCTTTTTGGTATGTCTGCCTGAGGAGAAGCATCAGCTTTTCTAGTGTGCTGTACCATGGGATTTTCATTAGTACCTCCAGCTTGTTCTCTGGCTTCTTGTGAGAGAGCACAGTACAGATTTTAAAAGGAGACAGTGGAATTTGAGATAACTTCCATATATTTTATATATTCCTTTGAAAGTCCCTAATATCAATGGAATATGCTGTGTTAGAAATGTGGTCTGTGGTTCTGGCATGAGGCTATGCGACTGAAATTTCAATGATGCTTTCCAAATTACAAAAGTTACTTTTCCTTTGAGAACACTACTGAATTTCTCAGTGACATTGCACATATCAATATGCAGTTTTCTGGTCAAAATAATTTGCTTCTTATTTGCAGCAGGCCGTTAAGCCTCTAGTAATTAATTCAGGACTTTTATTATTAGTATCTTCCTTCTGCTAGTAAATGTAGCTTAGCTGTTGCCTAATTGGAAGAAAAAAACTGGCTTTTTTATACTTACATTTAAACTATTAATACAATTTTTCTTTTGTTCTGCTGTAAATCTCTGTAGTGCACTAATCATGTGCAAGCCCATGAATTTGTATTCTAGGAAATGGAGAACATCCTACTTTATGATTTCCTGGAGGAGGTGCCTGAGCAAGACATGGAGTCAATCCGATTGTTCAGCAAAAATGTTGAACTTTGGCTGCTTAATGCTTTGAAAGGGTTTCCATTGCTACTCCAAACATCCAAATCTAAAGGTTTGTTTGAGTGATCGAGAGTTTTTCATAAAATAATCTGTGCTTAAACTGCAGATTTTGTTGTAAGGCTCTTAGAGAAGTTATTTTTTAAATTTTTTTTTAGCTGATTTAACTTTGATAGTAGTGAGGACCAGAGTTGGTTGGGCTGCAGTTCAAAATAAATAATCTCACATAACATGTGTGATCAAATTTAAGACAAAGTTATTCCAAATTCATGGTAAATTAAATTATACTTGAATATTTTAAAAGATCTGTAT
Source organism: Florisuga fusca (assembly GCA_038090715.1). Lineage (NCBI taxonomy): Eukaryota > Metazoa > Chordata > Aves > Apodiformes > Trochilidae > Florisuga > Florisuga fusca. The sequence goes on along the minus strand of JAAWXA010000003.1, from coordinate 17,940,875 downwards.
CTTGCCACAATCACATTGAATTATTCAATTCAATGATTGAATAACATGCAGTCTGGCATCTGAAATTTAGGTATTGTTCTGTCTCTTCATCTTGGAAGTGGCTTGATGCAGATACATTAATTAATGGCTACATCACAGTTCAATATAAAGGGGAAAAAAGCTGTAGTCCCATAGGAAAACCATGACTGTCATTAGAGAAGGATTTAAAGCAATCTGTACTATACAAAGGTGTGTGTTAATGTATATGTTTGTAAATATGTACATACATACATACATACATATATTTACATGTGATGCTGCAGATTCTGACTAAACCAGAATGTTGCTCAGCTGCTCATTGAGTGAAGACCAACTCCTCAGCAGCAAAGCAGGGCTCTTGTGTAGACAGAAGATTGGTTTAGAATTCATATGCTGAAGGAAGTTTCGCAGATTGTCTTAGTTCTAGCATTTCTTGGCTTCGAATGCTTGACAGAGCAAACTTGGTCATCTAATAACTGTGTGCATGGCAGTAGATGTAATTAATCAGCTGCCACTCTTTGTATATCCATCCTGGTCTTTCCAAACTTCAGAGAAACAGAACTTTTCACTTGAAAACCTCTGTCTACAGAGGTTTGTGAGTTACTTTACACTCGATTTTCCTGTACCTAAGAATGAATTATTTTGCACATTTTTCTTATAAAGGGTATTCTTGGAGCATGTTTGTCATAATTATCACATTTTATAAACAGGGGAAAACAGAAGCAAAGGAACCAACTCCTATTAACAGTGCTGCATAAGGGAACCCTCTAAACAAAATATAGGAGGTTTTGAATTGTCATTGTTTCCATTCACCTTAAAACACACATGTACAAGAGTATTAGTCTCTTGATTAAGAAGTATTTAATGTAAAAAGAAAAATACTGGAAGTATTTTACCTGTGTCTCATGGGTCAGCAGCTTTGCAGTGAAGGAAGAGTGGTGATGTGGGCAGCTTCTGCTTGCAAGCTTTAAACTGTGAGGGTCCCTAGCCCAGCCCATAATGCTGCTTCAGTGCCCCTGATGTGGGCTTGTTGGTCCCCTAGGGATCTGCTTTCTAATTTAAAAGATCTGTCTCCACTAAGGTCCTTTAGATTGTAAAATATTAATGATCTGAAACATCTGCTTTATTCTTTAACAGAAGTTGCAGTGTTTATAAAAAGAATCCGCAGAAAGGGAGACCTTTCTAACATAGCCAAGGTATGTTCCAGAATCCATGAAACAAAAAACTGGGCATCTTATTCACTCCAGCAGTTTGGACTATTTATGAGATGCTCTACTGTAGGACAACAGCAGCAGCACAGGTGTATACATAGCAGCACAGTATACATAGCTGTATACTGACCATGGTCCAAACCATGCACCCTGCTACCCATCTCTTCCCAAACCATAAATACACCATTTCCTCTCTCTGGATTCTGTGAAAGCCTCTGAGACATGGTCAGTGATCTCCCATTAGAGGAGAACATGGTAACTAGAAGGGTCAGATGATAGTTTCACAGAATCACAGAATGTTAGGGGGTTGGAAGGAACCTCTGGAAATCATCTAGTCCTAGCCCCCTGCCAGATCAGGTTCACCTGGAGTAGGTTGCACAGGATGGCATCCAGGCAAGTTTTGAATGTCTCCAGGGATGGAGACTCCACCACCCCTCTGGGCAGCCTGTTCCAGTGCTCTGCTGCCCTCGAAGTAGAGCTGTTCCTCCTCATGTTTAGATGGAACTTCCTACCTTCAAGAAAGTTTTATGTAGCATCCTGACCACTTTCTCTGCTGAGGGCTACAGCAGCCTGCACAAATGAAATCACCGATACGCCAGCTGCAGAGAAGGTGCATGGTTGGGAACAGGGTAAAAGACCCTCACCTTTTTCATTGATCCCATGGATCAGCTGGCAAAATCATATCCATCTTCTGACCAGACAGCTTTGGAAGGAGTGCTGCAGGGAAGCATCCTCTGAACTTACCTCCTCAGGGTCATGGCTCAGTCTGGCTTTTCACCTTTGGAAGAAAAAGGCATAAATCTCTCTAACAATTAATATCTCTGCCTGCTTTTTGCTCTCTACAGTATCATTCTTCTCAGCTACAGTGACAAAGGCAACGCACCCAGAGCTGCATTTTTAACTCTTTGAACACCACAAAGTAAATTGCATCATTAGCCTTTCCTTATCCATTGCTGCATTAGTATGAGGGGCTGTACCCTCCTTGCAGCTTTCCTCCCATTGATGTCCTTGGATAATTCCAAAACCTTGGCTTTTGAAGTGGCCCAGGCCACATTCTTTTTTAATAAACATAGCTTCTCTTTATGTGAAAACTCATCACCAGTAAAACACAAAAGACATATCTCACTTTAAAAATCATAAGAGCACATAAGCATGCATTGGTGAGCTAGCACAGACAACAGGTTGACTTCTCTGAGGTGCTGAGAGCTGGCAGTTCCCATTTACTGCAGCAGCCCTTGGAGATGATAAATACTTGAAAAGCTCAGCTTCATGTGCTTCTTATGCATTGAAGGGCACAATCCAGCCAGTGTGCATGTGCCAACTATTTCCAGTCATCTGCGTTTGATCTGGATACAGAGTGGGTTGAGAGTAGCCCTGAACAGAAGGACTTGGAGGTGTTGATTGATGAGAAGCTTAACATGAGCTGGCAGTGCACTCATGCAGCTCAGAAGGCCAAACGTATCCCAGGATGCCTCAAGAGGAATGTGGCCAGAAGATCAAGAGAGGTGATTCTCCCCCTTTATTCTGCACTGATGAGACCCCCATCCAGTTCTGGTGTATCTACCATAGGAAGGACACAGATCTGTTGGAACGAGTCCAGAGGAAGGTCACAAAGATGATCCAGGGGCTGGAGCACCTCTGCTACAAGGAGATGCTGAAGGAGCTGAGACTGTTCATCCTGAAAAAGAGAAGAGTCTGGGGGGAACCTTATAGTTGCCTTCCAGGCAGCTGCCAGGTTCCTGAAGGGAACCTACAGGAAGGCTGGAGAGAGGCTTTTATTAAGAGTGTCCAGTGACAGGACAAGGGGAAATGGATTTGAAATGAAGGAGAATAGGTTTAGAATGGATATTAGGAAGAAGTTCTTTAGTACAAGGGTGGTGAGACTCTGGAACAGGTTGCCCAAAGACATTGTGGCTGCCCCCTCCCTGGAAGTGTTCAGGGCCAGGCTGGATGAAGCCTTGAGCAACCTGATCTAGATGAGAGGTGTCCCTGTCCATGGCAGAGGGGTTTGTAGTAAATGATCTCTAAGGTCCCTTACAACCTAAACCATTCTATGATTCTATGATTTGTGCAGTCAGACTTTATCTCATTCCTCCTGTGCTTGAGTCACGATGTCAAGGGACTTTTTGCAGCTTTTAGCTGTTTATTTGCCTATTCCTAATGTGCAGACAAACTGCAAAAGAGTCAACATTGAATTTACACCCTCAAGATTTATGGCAGGAGAATTTCAGCCAAGCTGGAGGGGAATTATCTAGCCACAGCTTCTGGCTGCTCTGCATCCCATTTATACTCCTTAAGCACAAACTGAACCTAGAAAACCTGGGAATTTGGGTCAAATGTATGTGTACAGCTGAGGACATTCTGAGCCTGGTTCTTGTTCATGGCGACAAGTTCTTGGCACTTTGCCACAAGTAAAGATGATTACACCTTCTCTAGAGCCTCTTCAAAATACTAGAGAAGGGCAAAGGGTTTCCAGTGCACCTGATGATTAGTCCCATTGTGATTTAAAAAGAGTTTCAATAAGTGAAATTACCTAAGTCTTGTGAATAAGCATCCCCATAGCCTTTCAGCCAACACATAGCTGCTGTTACAACTTCTCTTAGAGGTCTTGCCAAAGCATGGATACCAGGTTCCAGCAAAACAGGGTGGGAAACAAATACCAGCTAAACATTCTCTTACAAATGTATCCCCCTGCCAAATGCACACCAGGAAAAATGGTTGGCTGAACACCAGAGGTGCTTAAAATTTTCAGCTTGTGAGAAATATGCATCCGCTTCATGGGGAGACAAACAACCCTCAGAAAGGACTACTGAGTGTTTTAGTCAGCCAGACCCAGTCCTAGGCTCATGTGGACTCGTGTCCCATTTCCCTTGGTGGCCCTCATCAGATGCTGATGCCAAGTGGATATGAGTAGAGCAAGTGATACCTCACTCCTCCTCCATTGAACTCAACTGGTTTCTAGCAATTGGAGCTGATGGTTCTATCCACAGCTTGGTATTTAATAGCTTGATTTTGGCATCCATAACATCTTGGGTTAGTTAGTTCCAGGGTTTGATTATCTGTTGTGTGAAAAAATACTTTCTATTATTATTTTAAAATTTCTACCCTTCTTCCCTCGGTTCTCCCTGCAAACCCCCATCACATCCTTCCTCAGGTATTTCTATCCAAAACTGAAGTTTATCTCACCTTCTCACAGAGATGTAATCTGGTATTTCCAAATATACTTCAGAGTTTTCTCTGTCTGAAATTCAACTGGAATTTCAACTAGAGACTGATGGTTGAAGCAGGTGAGGGTGCTCCTGATGAGAGGTACTATGGAGGAGCTGTGCAGATGCAGCCTCCAAACAGTGTGACCACACTTTCCCTTGTGGAGCACTTTGCAATAATTTAGCCACCTGCTGAGAAAATAGGAACAATTTTGGCAGGGTCAGCATTCAAAAGAGAAAAAACGAAAAAGTAACTTTCCCATCATGTGCAAAGCAGTCTGCCAGCTGCTACTACCTGAACATGCAGAAGTAATTAGAGCATAAAAAGGTGCAAATTCCCTGTGAGAAAGGAATGTGAATATGATGCTTGTTATTCCCCGGGGCTGATTCCTGCCTCTAGTAAACTGTATTTAAGTGTTATCAGAGCTGGCTCTCTGTCATTTAGAAAATTATGTTTAGTATAGTGAAGTGTGATAGCAAAAGGGACCATTTGAAAACACTGGAGCATGGAGTTGGGTGCTGACAATGAACTAAACCAACTGCCCCTGGTTGTCCCCATCCTTTAGATCACATGTTCTTGTTGCAGCTCTACTTCTGACACTGGACACTTCGAGTAAAATGAGAAATTAGACTTTTTCTTTGACTTAGTTGGAGGGGATTGCCAAGTGAGAATTGGAATGCCTTTGGTTTTTCAGCTAGCGGAATGGTGGTAATTAAAAATTACTGGATTGGGAATTATGTTTGTGTACAAAATGGTCCAGCTCCATTCACTGCTGCTTGTGGGGTCATTGTAAGCACCTGGTGAATGGGATTTGTTGAAAATGTCTGCGAATCCTGAAGTTTTTCTGAATTTGAAAAAAATATATTTTTCCTCTGGAAGGTTCAATTGAACAGGGACTATTTATATAAAAGCCCAGAATTCAAAAAAAGCTTTATGATCTTATTGATTTCAGTATGGAAATCAGAGACAAAATGTATGTATTAGTAAATTTTAATGGAATCATGTTTAATTTGCTTAGTCATTCATCATTACATCAAGAATCTGAAGCAATACTGTGGGATACTAGCAAATAAATTTTTAAAGGGAAGAGATACGGATTAAAAGTTATTTGCAATTAAAGTTATTTGCAAAAAATTGTTTGCAATATCTATGTGAGTAATATTTTGGGGACAAATATGATACTAGATTCATTCACAAATGACTCATAAGCAAATAAATGGGATAAAATAACGATTATTTCAACTAATATTATTTTAAATAATAGCATATTTATAACATTTTTTTTTTACCTTAGGTTTGGGATAGTTGAGAATTCTTGCCTTTGAATTTAACTGAAATCTACTAAGGAACTAATCTACTAAGGAATCTACTAAGGACAGATAACAATGAGGGAAAGTCAGCCCTGATTCAGCATTCCATGTTTTAGACAGAATACTGTTATTTGGCATAACTATAATAACTCCAGGCAAAACCAAATGTCCAGATGCTTCAAGCATGTTAGCCTTGTCTGCTTCATCACAGACAACAACACAAGAGCATCATTGAAAAGATTATCTCCCAGAACAAAAAACTCTTGAAGACAACTTAAGATTCTTCTCCTTTGATTTCTCCCCACCCCCAGTTTGGAGACTGGTTATGTAAAGTCTAGTATTGAATAAAGGAAGCTTTTTGACTGAGCTAAGGGCTTGGGAAAATTAAAGGCATTAACTGTTTCCTTTTTCTCTACAGACAATGAGGAGAGTCTTGAACAGCAACAGCAGAGTCACTGTTCTACGATCAGACTTGCAGACTGTCATCGACGAGGGATTTCTGGATGTGCCTGGAAACTTCTTTCAAAAGGAGTTTAGGAATTTCAAGCAGCTGCAGAATGACCTAGAACTCAAATGTAAATTTTTTTTGTTATATTTTGTCTATCCACTGAAGCCTTTGCTTGCCATTTTTAAAGCTCCAGCATTTCCTCTGGTTTATTCATGGCATCTGCCCTAATGGGAATTAGAGTCTTGCTGTAACCCGAGGTACTGGAAAAGAGCCAATAAAAATGAGAATGCAGCATGTAATATTATCCTTTTAACTTTAAAGGTTAAGAATGAAAGGCTTTCCATTCTGGCTCTCTCTTAAAGCATTCTGTGGCAGCAGGAGTGGGGTTTGTATTACTAAATGATGCATCTGCTAGAAAAAGGTTGAAAAACAGAGAAATTCATTTTGTATAATTTTCTTTGGGGGGAAAAAAAAAAAAAAAGTTTCCAAGGGTTCCATTTCACATTTTTCTCTGTTACTAATTGAAGTACACAAAATCATTTATTGTGGCCAGATTTTATAATATTGCTTGCTGAACTGGATGAGGACTATTTGCCTTTCACCTTTCATGTCCTTTTTGTGCCCACTGCATCCTATGGGATTGATGTGCTGCTGTAAGCAATAAAATACACAGTTTGTATGCAGCCATGACATAATGCATTTGCCAGCTTAATGAAGAAGGATGGCAACATAATAGCAAGTTAATTTTTAGATTAATGGGCTGCCATTTACGTTATTAGCAAGAGCTGGACAAGTTGGATGAAGCTGTGCACATAACTGAAGGGGGGAAACCTCAGCTCTTTGCTCCTGGCCCATCAGTGACTCCCTCACAGACTAAGGGATGTGCCACAGCCTTTCCCTAGCTGCTTCCAGTAGGAATAATAATTTGCCTTCTTCACAGAACGACCAGGAGAACCATTTAAGGAGTATTAATATAGGGCTTAAAATAAAAAACACTGCGCAGGAAGTTTGCATTACATTTGTTTGTTACATTGATGGTCATATTTTTCCATGGGGAATTTATTGCATTCTCTGTTTTCATTGCTTCTTCAAATTGGCATTTATAATAAGCAAGGTTTCACAGGCTCTATCCATACACCTTCTTAAAAGAAGACATCCCGTTTAAAAGGATACAAACTCAGAGAACTGCAATAGTGTTGCACTGTCTAGCACTGTGAGGGTAGATTGCAAGATTTTGGGGGAACAGCTGCATTGGCATTTGGCAATATAAATATAATTTATATTTCTGATGGTCTGTAGACTGTCTATATTCTATATCTATTCTATCTTTTCTGGGTTTGGGTTTGTTTGTTTGTTTTGTTGTTTGTTTGTTTATTTTAAAATTTTTCTCTTGCTCAGTGGATAAAACAAGATTTTTTTTCCACAGTCATATAAAATCTCAGCTAAGTAAGTCAATGTTGCATATGAACAAATTCCAGCTTTCATACTTGAAGTGTTTGTTCTTGATGTGATGACTAGGTCAGTGCACATATGGTGGAAATGGACATAATTAGGAATTCTGACTGATTTCAAAGCAGGGTAATATTCCTCACTGAAGGGATAGTGTGATTATATTAATAATAATGCTATAAACAGATATCAATATATTTTAAGTTAAAGATAAAATAAAAAAGCTAAAAACTGAAGAAACTGACAAGCAAGACAATGACTTCAAGTAATAATCTCCCTTATACATTTCATAGGTTTGAATGACTTCCTGTCTTTGCTGGCATCGTCCACGGATATTCGGGTTCTCCTGAATGGTCTGTCTTCAAATCTTCAGATTTTTGTCATTCAGGTAATAAAATTAATTTATTAATTTCCAAAAAGAAAGTGTGATCACCTGATTTATCCTGCCACATGCTGACTGTCTCTGGTCTGCAGGAGCTACACGGTACACCAGCAACCTGCCATCCAGAGGGGTGGGCTTGTGCATACTGCATGAAGCTCAACCAGGCCAAGTGCAATGCTGTGCAGCTGGGTTGAGGCAATCCCAAACACAAATACAGGATGGGTTATGGGATCTACGCTGGATCTAAAACCAGCTCTGATGAGAAGGACTCAGGGGGTGTTGGCAGACAAGAAGCTCAACATGAACCGGCAAGGTGCGCTTGCAGCCCAGAAAGCCAACTGCACCCGGGGCTGCATCAAAAGAAGTGTGGCCAGCAGGTCAAGGGAGGGGGTTCTGCCCCTCTGCTCTGATCTTGTGAGACCCCACCCAGAGTTCTGTGTCCAGTTCTGGAGTCCCCAGCGTAAGATGGACGTGGAGCTGTTGGAGTGAATCCAGAGGAAGGACACAAAGATGATGAGAGGGCTGGAGCAGCTCTCCTGTGAAAGCAGGATGAGAGAGCCTGGAGAAGCATCAGCTCTGGGGAGATCTGATAGTGGCCTCCCAGCACCTGAAGTGGTGCTCCAGGAAAGCTGAGGAGAGACTTTTCACAAGGGCATGTAGTGAGAGGCCAAGGGGTAATGGCTTTAAGCAGTAAGAGGGTAGCTTAGGAAGAAATTCTTCATTATGGGGGTGGTGAGAAACCGGAACAGGCCGTCCAGAGAAGCTGTGGCTCTCCTCTCCTTGGAAATGTTCAAGGCCAGGTTGGAAGGGTCTCTGAGCAACCTGGTCTAATGGGAGGTGTACCTACCTATGGCAGGGGTTTGGGACTAGATGTTCAGTAATGTGCTTTCCAGCCCAATCCATTCTGTGATTCTGTGAACCTGAAAAGACTGCAGATTTGCATAAATACCTTGTATGCATTATGCAGAAAAAGGGAGATTCAATTGTTGTACATAAATTCCATCTGTGCAGACAACTGCAAGCATATTTCTGCACATATATCTTCTTGGGCAGTTTCGGTAGCTGCTCTCATTTCACAGATGCATACTGTAAGAGTCCCTAATAAAATGGAATTCAGAAGAAAAGTGCTAGTAAAAATAGAGACAGGACTTCATGATGCCTGAAATCAATGATTCATTAAGCATTAAACATGTGTGCTTTTAGCAGGTGTTAGAAGAGTGATAATTTCTAGCACAATGTTTCTAACTCTTGTGAAAGATTCAAGTATGATCATCCTCACATATGTACCTTCCTATAGGCTAACAACTCTACCACTCCTGTTTCACTACTGATACTGAATTAGCAATAACTTGACAGCACCTGCTTTTGGTTGGGCAGTGGTAATTTCTGCTTGGGCAGTGTCTTTTTTTTTTTCTCTCTCTCTATTTTTGAAGAAGAAGGGTAGACTATACTTCTCTAGCTTTTTTTCTTTCTTTCTTTTAATAGCACTTTGCAGTGGTACCTTCATCTCACAGAACCCTCAGGTGTCTCCTGGATGGGGGAGATGGATCAGGACTTCTCCTGAGAGCTGACAGTTACAGGGGATAAGACAATAGACACAAGTTGCAGCAAAGAAAATTTCCAATAGATAAAAAGAAAATAATAATTACCATGAGAGTTATGTGGAAAGGTGATAGAATCTCCATCCTGAAGGTTTTCAGATTTTGACTGGATAAAGGCTGAACTAAGCTGGCCATGCTTTGAGCAAGATGGATTAGATGATGTCCAAAGATCTCTTTTGACCTAGGTTATTTTAGGATTCTAAGAGAAAACCCTACTTATTCCATCTTTGTATGTAGCTTGTACAGGGAAGTACTCTGCAACAAAGTGAGGAATTGCTTTAACCAGCTTTACCATGAAGTTTTTTTTCCTTCCATCTGCAGCCATGCCAGAACAAAGAGGATTTTAGAAACCTGGCATCAGACTTCCAGTTGAGATGGAACTTCCTACTGAGTGCAATAAGCAAGGCAATGACCCTCAGCTATGCAGAGAGCTTTGGTAAGTAGCATCTTTGTGACTCTCACCTGGTATGCCCCTTCCTGCCCTGGGATGGCAGAGGCACCAGATCATTTTAAGTGACATAAATTCATATCAGTAAGGAAGGGCACCACCTCTTCCTACTCCCTTCCTTGCATCAGACACCACCATTTCCCTGGTGACACAGCCAGCCATGACAAGGGGATGAAAACAGGTAGTTTTCAGCCAGATTTGTTTTCTGATCCAAACTCTAGGATAAGCAGAAGGGAGGAAAGTAGGATCAGGCATCTGGGGTGGTGGGAAGGGAAGGGCTTCTTTCTGCAGAAGCCATTGTTTGTCTGTGGAAATAGGGGGAAGAGCAGACTGAGGCATGAACCTCTAGTTTCCCTCTCTAGGAGAGCTGCACATCCCAGAAGAAGGGTGTGATGGAGAGCTAGGATCAGGGATATCCCAAGCCATAAAGACTCCAGATCTCTCAAGTGACACCTCTCAGATACTCAGGTTCTTTCTGTGTAACACAGCCAGAGCAGAGCCACTGCTGTAACTACTTACCAGAAAAGCAGTTTCTTCCTATTCCGACAGCTATATCCTCCTTTTCCTTATGCTTTACACAGACATAAGTGCTTGCCTAGCCAGCAGCAAGCCTGTTTCAGATGTTGAGCTGTCACTTCTCTAGGTGGGTTAGTTTTCTCTCTGTGTTAGGGCTCTAAGTTGTCAAGCATCAAATTCATCCCCCCAGTGCAAGGCAAGAGCAGTGCAGGGACTGTGTGGTTACATTCACTCCAAGTGTCTTGAAGTGGTACAACCATGTCTTGAATTGGTACAAATAATTTCTTCCATTTCTATATTGCATCAACCCTACCTGCCCTTCTCTTCAATTGTAAAACCTTTCAGAGGCTCTCTCTCTATTATTCATCCTGCAGAAATGCACCATCGCCTGTGAGTAGCGTCTGAACCCAAACTGTATGATTAGATTTTCAAAGGAACACCTTCATACTTTTTCCTCTTCTGTTGGATGGGGCTTCCCACAGACAGACATAGAAAACCTCATTATCTTCTTTGAACTTTCCCTTCAAAACTGTACTTTCATGTTTTTCCTACAAAGACATAAAAAAAGGGGTATGTTAAGGTTGTTGCCTTTTGTATTCTTCAGTATTCTTCCCCTGCTAATGTCAGTGTTCGTGCATGTGTTTGAGTGTGTGCACCCCTTTTCTCCATCTAGCTGCTGCCTTTTGCTTTATATTTAGGTTGCCAAGTCTCTGGAGCAGGATCACAGTTTTGTTCTGTGTCTGCAGGGAACAGAGCACAGTAGGGTCCCTTTTCTGTCAGCTGCTGCATTGCAATAATAATAAAATAATAATTTCTTTCTCACTCTCCAGAGGAGTTCTGCACAGAACTCTCCAATGTTACATGCAATATTTTGGGCAACAATGACATTAGGAATGAATTCCAAGAACAGAACTGGGAGCATAATTGAAATGCCCTACGATGATGAAATACTCTTCGCACTTTCCAGCACCAGAAAAGTTTAATGAATTGCCTCCCTGCTCTGCAGTTCTGGATAGTTAGGGACACAACTGATGGAGAGCATCCCTTTCTCTGCTGAGCCTTCCTTAAACTAGTTACAAATTGTATTTCAATCCCACTTATGACAGTTTTCCTACTACACTTCAGTAATACTAAGATTGAATTTAATCTCACATATGAGAGAATTTTCAAAAGTCTTTTAATCTTCCTCTGTGATGCTCAAATTAATTTGATCATTATTATCTTATTTCTTAATACCCTTGGTTGTTTAAGATGTTGGTCTAATGACTTATCAAGTCCCTTCTTCCTGATGTTTTCATTCCAATAGGATTTTGAGTTTTAGTGGACAAGACTGAAACTATTATGTTAGCAATCCATTTGGTGTAAAAGTCCAGTGTCATTGTTTTTCAGAAATTTCTTGAATCTCAGCATTTCTTGCAGGAACAGAGGGCATCCTTCAAGTAAAAATATGTAGTATACACACTGAGGTAACACAATTACTTAGAGAAATGTGTGAGTGTCATGTTAACACAGCATGCCTGCCTGCAAAATAAACCACATACCAGTAACCAGCCCCAAAATCACTTCCATCTGGGGCTCTTACCTTGGAACTTGGCACCTCTGGCATACAAAATACACTGGCATAATCACACCTCTGAATTTAGGATTGACTTTTACCCTTTTCCATCCCAGCCTCCTCCACAAGGATGATGCCCAAGGCTGATCAGGGAAACTCTGTAGTTAACATTGCTCTAAGGAATGTGTTGGAATGAATGTTGCTGTAAGGAGTAAGTGTTCTTCAGCAGACAGGGCTAATGAGACCTCTATAGCTCTTTTACATCCACCTTCTGTCCAGCAAATGGGCTTTTACATATCTTCATCACAGAGTTTTACAACATCTGGAACATCTCCACTTCCTTGCCTGTCTCCCTTCCAAGGCATTCAGGGATGTATTGCTGAGCCACACTGGCTGGACTATGACCTGTGCGTTCCTCTTGGGCAAGCAAGCTGCTTCACCCTTCTTCAAAATGTGTCCCTCTGTATTATACCAAGGGAAGATGGGAGTGGTAGCTTTTGTTTCATGCTTACAGTCACTGAATATATTGAAAACACCTATAAGATGGTTAGAAACACTCATGGACTTCCAGCATCAGGTCTGTATAGTTTGAACTCCAAGTATAGAAGCCCCTTTCCTTCTCCTGTAAATAAGCAAGTACTTCCACCCTGGTGTAATTTAAAGATGCACAAAAGGACAAAGATCAGAAGCAGCAGCTTTTCAGACACATATAACACCAACATTAATTTTTAAAACTCTGTAAAACTTGGCCATTCATATAAATCATGGTATCTCCTGGTTGATGTCCATGTCAATGTGTGTGGGATGTGAAGGTTGTAACTTGCTTGGTGAATTCCTATGCAGTTTTATGGAATGGAAGAAGTCCTACTCTTTATTTAGGGGCTTGCAGCCAGGGTATGATTCAAAAGACAGTGGCCTTAGTGAGTCTCTCTTGGCTTTTAGCAGTTGTGCCACAAGCTTCAAGGTTGGACATTTAATGATGTAGATACAAGGCACAGAGAAATCTGTAGGAGGGTTTGCTTGGGGAGAGGTGGAATGCTTTTCCTGTCCAAGGGGAGAATGTCGTTGTTGATAAAGCCCCATAGTAGCAGTGAATGTGGGGGTAGAACATAAAAGCAAATAAACACAAGTACACTTTTTCCTCTAGCTACAATAAGGAGAAAAGTCTCTTGCTTATGTTTAAAATCTGCAGTGTGTCAAACTTGCTGTGATATTTGGAATTACATGATTTTGTAAGTACTGTTTGATGAGTGTTAGTCTGATACTATCTCTAGCCCATTACTGTAATGAAGCCATTCCAAAAAAACCAACCAACCAACCAAACAAACAAAAACAAAAAACAAACAAACAAACACGAACACATGATGGAGATAAGCAAATGAGGTTGTTAAAATTACTTTTGTTTTTCTTTAAACCTAGGATCCTGGTATTTGTTTAATTTGCTACTGGTGGATTTCGTGGCTCACGTTTTCCTGTCCTGTATGGAGGAGGAGGGACATGAAAGTTTCTGGGTCGCAGAACAAAACGAGTCCTCTGTCCTGTCAGTTTATGAGCCCAGCCACCTCTGGGTTTATTTGGCAGAGGAGCAACCTCAAGCCAGTGATTCACAGGCAGCTCTTATAACTTTAATGGAGAGCCAAAGTAACTTCAGATTAGACAACAGTTCTTCATAAATCTGAGTTATTTGTTGGACACATCCACAGGCCGCAAGGTAAAATAAACACTAATTTTAAAGAAAATATTTTAAAAAATATGTTATAAATTGAGTAAATCAGAAGGGACTGGGAGGGATGTGGTTCTTTGGGGTTTTTATGTGTGTAAAGTAGAACTAAAGAAATGTAGTTTACAAGCAGCTGTATCCAGTGTCACTTAAACCTCAAGCCTCCAAGCATCCTTCACATCCCACACCCACTCCATCCTCCTACCGAGGAATTGCAGTCTCCACACCACTCACTTGCCTATCACTGCAGTTCCCTGATTCTTTCCTTAGGTTTTCAGCAGATTCCTGGTGCTCCTTCAGATTCCCTGGTCATTGTCTAAGCAAGTGCAGTGCTGTCACAGTGGGCTGGGAGCAACTTGTGGGCTAGCTGGCAAACAGGCTGCATGTATCTACTGATCAGAAGAGAGTGTATGGTGTGGGCTTTTCTTGCTGTTGGAAGCACTGAGAGGATCTTTTTCTTCCACCTACCTGTTAGTTTTATCAACAGATGCAGAAGTATGAAATTCTGGAGACTTTTCTGCTCCACTGCACTTCCTTGCAGTCAGTCCACTGCTTCAGACTTAGTAAGGGATGACACACAGGTAGAAACAAAGAGGGACTTTTGTCTTCATAGGATGCAAGGTTAAACATGAGGACATATGGGAACACGGATTAAGCCTCTGTTGCTTAATATCAGCGATGAATAAGACATTCTGCTGTTTTCAGATTTGTTGTCCTTGCAGTTAAACCACTCATCTTAGATCTCAGAGAACATTGTGTTTTCCACTAAACTGTTCTGGACAAATGTTAATGTTATCAAGACTCACAAAGAAAATTAGATTTTGGGGGTGATCCTGCTATAGTTATTTTACTCCCAAGATATATTCAGCTTCCATAAACTAGGATTAGGGCTGGAAATGGACTGTTTTCCACCCATCTTTATCAGTTTTAAAGACCTTTGGTGGGCTATTGTTTTTCACATGTAAGAGATGCTAAAATTGCCTCAGCAATAAAAATTGGAGGGGAGAAAGAAGGCACAAAGGGGACATACCAAGAATTATTTATACAGGTGACAGCTTTTGTTATTCTTCAAAAGTAATATAATGACCATTCTACCATACCACCTTAATGTAAAAAAAAAAAAAAATGGAGTAGGGTGCAGGCTACAAGCAAGGAATCTCTAAACTACTGATGATCAGAAATTAGAACATAGAATCATAGCATGGTTTGGGTTGGAAGGGACCTTAAAGATCTAGTTCCAAACATGCTGCCATGGGCAGGGACATTTCCCACTAAACCAGGTTGCTCATATCCCCATCCAACCTGACTTTGAACACTTCCAGGGAGGGGACAGCCACAACTTCCCCGGGCAACCTGTGCCAGTGTCTCACCATGTTGGGTTGAGCCCTCACCTCACAACCACCCTCACAGGAAAGAATTTCTTCCTAAAGTCTAATCTAAATCTCTCCTCCTTCAGTTTGAAACTGTACCCCCTTGTCCTATCACTACATGCCTTTGTAAAAAGTTCACCTCCAGCTTTCCTGTAGTCCCCTTCAGATACAGGAAGGCTGCTTTAAGGCTCCCTGGAGCCTTCTCTTCTCCAGGCTGAACAACCCCAATTCTCTCATCCTGTCTTCATAGGAGAGGTGCTCCAGCCCTCTGATCATCTTCAGGGCCCTCCTCTGGACTCGCTTCAACAGCTCCATGTCCTTCTTGTGTTGTTGTGTTGTAGCACCCAAAGTTCTGTATGGCCCACTATGCCCATTGCAATGAAGACAAGAATTTGACCCATATTTTAAGTAATGTGCCTATAAATATATCTATCAGTTGTACATGTTCTCAAGAACAGAGCAAGGCTGATTAGAGAGACAAGGGATGTCAGAGTAAGAGAGAAGGGGTATAAAACATGAAACGGGGAGTTTGATGACTTGAGAGAAGGTATGGAGGTGAGAAGGAGATAGTGAAGGATTAGGAGAGTGTAAAAAGAGCTTAGAAATTAAAGATCCCAATAGCTGATGGATTTTACCAGTCCACATGCAATATGCTGATAATGGTGGGAAGAAAAAGAGATTCTAGTACAAGCCTGCTGCTGCTGTGGTTCAAGTGTCTGAAGTTTGTGAAGGAGATGAAAACTTGAACAGGCAGCTCAAAAGGGTTTCAGGAGCTGTTGCAGAGTGAGTAAGCACCTATGCCTACTTGTGTCCTTTAAATTCATGGTGGCTCTAACCTCAATCATTGCAGGCTCCTTCTTTTTGGGTGTCAATACTAATGCCACAGGTTGCTGAAAAACACAGCTGCCAAGAGCACCTCCACCACCCACCACTTTGTATTGCTATCGCTGTAGATCCTATGAATAGATTTCCTTTGCATGAGGACTTGTGTTCTGTGACTTTTGGTCACCAAAAATCATCACTGTGCTCCCAATCCATCATCTGTCCCTGCTCCTGACTAATTCCCCTTCAGCCACATCCCATTCTGCGGGGTATCTAAACCCTCAGCAGCCGTGCTGCTGTTTCCTGTACCACATTTCTTCTGCCTGACATATCCCTTTGTGCATCACAAGTATATTCCATATTTTTTCCCATTTCACTCCTTTACCTCATGCAGCCTCTGTAGCTCGCTGTGACTGAGTGTCTTTCAGCAGTTCCCATCCTCCACTCTGTCCTCAGCCAACACCAACCTCCGTATCTTTTCATCTTGTCCCACAGAAGGCATTTCTGTGCCTTCTCTACAGCCTGTTATGCTCATGAAAAAAATCTGTTCATTGCACCTCCACCCTCATCTCATTGAAATTAGTGCTAAAAACTCAGTTTTCCCGTGAAACCCAGGAAAAAAGAGGGAGGACCAGTAGCAGAAATCAGAAAAGAATCTCCCAACTTTGCCCTGGTATCAGCAGCATCAGTATGTGCCTGTGGCTTAACAGATCCCTTCATCTTTTAGTTGTCACCTTCATTCTTCTTCTTCCTTCCCCATCTGTTTTTGGTCCTCCATTCCTTGTTCATGCTGAATACAAATTACACTCCTCAGCAGAGGGACCATGTTTTTCCATTTATTTCAAAGAGCGCAGCACATTTCCAAATTTGTTTTTTTAATACGTAATTTGAAGCACGAAAATAATTGTTAATAATCTTGAAAGCAGAATACATTCCAAGTGACATCTCCTGAGGAAAATATTTTTATACAAAAAAATGTAGAAAGAGGCAAGTGAGACAATGCATGATTTGAATGCACTGGCGTAACAGTGAGGGTGGCAGATGAAATGCTTTATAGGCAAATACAGGTAGTATGAACCAAAAGTTGTTGAAACCTGTGGCAGTAGTGCAGATGCTCTGAGTGAACTGTAATCTATAAAAGTGCAGCTCAGAGAGCATTGGCCCAATCTTTATTTCTTATCACAGAGCTTGCGGTTGCTTTCTCTCAGCACAAATAGCTTTTTTTCATCTAGAAAATACCATTCCAGGCTTCCTCTCTTAGTTCGCTTGTTACCAAATTAGAATCCTATTAAACTGCACACCTGCAGCGGGTTTATCTGCAGAGCACCATGCTGTAGCTTTTAATCCAATTCCACACCTTCATAAAATAGAATATACTGGAAACCGGGGCACAGAGAGACTGAGGTTATGCCATTTGTAGCTCGGTTGGCAAAGAACAAATCAAACACTTTGATTTGTTAAAAAGGTACAAAAAATAAAGACATAGTTAAATACTTCACTTAAAAGAATGCTAAATGTTCATCTGAGTGGTCTGTACAATCCAGGATATGGAGATCAAACGAAATCATTGACTACAATGATCAAAAAAAGAGAGTAAAATCTTGGCCCTGTTTCAATTCAGTGGCAAAATTTACATTGGTTTTAAGAGAGCCAGAATTTCAGCAAGAAAAAGCAGTCACTACTGCAGGAGGAGGAGCAGGGATAAGAGACAGGCTGAGACTATTTATTTTGAAAAAGAATAGGTCTTATAGCAAACTCGTAAGGTGTGAATGAAGTATTAAAAACTGGATCTGGCCTCCTGTCAGACCTTTGCCACCCTATGAAGAAACCCAATGTGTAACTCCTCTTGTTGGGTTAACTGATATAAAATAAGGTTGGGTACCCATAAAATACCTCAGGTACAGCAGGCAAGAATAGATAAGACTTTTTTTTATTCAGTGAAGGGAGAAACAAATTATTTAAAGTTCCTACAGTCCAAACATTTCTATGTTTCTTTTCTAATTTTCAGCTCATCTAGGTCATTTTGGAAGAGAGAATTACTAAAACCTTTGCTAAGTTGGATCTTGGAGTCTGAAGGAAAGAACTTCTTACCCAAAAAGACGGAAAAACTTTATTTTTTGCCTCTGATGAACAGCAAATCTTCAGAGAAAACCATCCTGAGTTGAAAATTCTTTATGCTAGACCATTCTTACTTTTTGATACAACTTTAAGAAACATTGTTGTCATTTTTAAAAATTTTAGATCTTTTTTTGGAAATACTAAATACAAAACTATACTAGCAATGCAGTTCTTTTCAATTTTCAGGTGGTTTGTTTGTTCATCTTTATTTTAATACATCGTTGGGCAAAAAATTAAATACTCATGGTTTGGTTTCATCTATTTCTTGTATTTTTTTGTCATCACTAAAGTTAAAGGCCTACCTGAAGTCATTGTGGTAAAATTATCTGGAAGCTACAGACTGAATTAATGACTGTTTTTTTCAGTGCTGCTTTGTGTCTACCATGCATAATTTAGAATTTTTATTTATGACATATAGAATTTAGTAATAATTCTTGTGTCTCGAGAAATTCCTGCTTTGTTTTTCATTACTACAGGATACAAGAGCCAATATATCACATACATTTCTATTACCTGAAATAAAACAAGCTGTATGTAATATTATTGATTTGTTTGGTAGAGAGTAGGTTATTTGAGCTTGTTTTATAGGCAAAGTATAAGCAAAGATTTTACAAAAAGAAAACCTAGAATCAATTTGTATGAAATGGTAAATACAGAGTATGAAATCTGTATTTTGCTTGCATTAGATTGCACAAGGAAGTTCTTTGAAACACCATTAAAATAGGAGATTTAGGTATTTTTGGAGAGCACGTCTGCAGGTAATGGACTGGACCCGGTTGTTATTTCAAGAAGAGAAAACTGTTTCATTATTTTAAGAAGGGACATTTCCTGGACTACAGAAAAGCACTTGTCTGGACCTTGGCAAGCTTTCACTCATTTTGCTTTTTGAAATCTATTTATTGATTTTCCACTTGCAACTACATTCGAGTGCTCAAGTTGGAAACAATATTCATGGCATTCCATCAGATGTATACAGGGCCATGTGCTAAAGGAAAAGGTAGTCACTTACTCAGTTGTGCTGATAAGACAAAGGATGTGGTGGTGAAATTGCATACTCTGGGGAAGTATCTTTACAGTGGGAAAAAGTTCTTTGCAACTTTAAGGCCCATTATACCCATACATATTTTAGGGTGAAGAAAGAAAAAAACAAAACAATATGTGTAGAAAAACAGCAGGGTAAAAATACTCAATATTTTCCCGTCTACTTTTATTT
Organism: Florisuga fusca; assembly: GCA_038090715.1. Lineage (NCBI taxonomy): Eukaryota > Metazoa > Chordata > Aves > Apodiformes > Trochilidae > Florisuga > Florisuga fusca. Next base: position 17,921,487 of record JAAWXA010000003.1, on the reverse strand, counting down.
ATAAAAGTTTATATTCTAGATTAGATGTGAAGCATATTCTCATGGAGCAATTAAGCAGAAGTTGTAACAGCAAACTGACCTTGTGTCTGCTCTTCACGGATTTGGAAAGGTAAGGTTTTCAGGTGTATCTGAGAACCATGTGAAAGGCACACATTCATTCCTATTGAACTCCTTAAATAATTTACATAAATGCAATGAAAGTTTACAACCATATATTTTAAAGAATCTCAAGTTCGCATTGCCATGCTGAAAGGATGCTGCCAAGAGCAGAAAAGGAGCAGGATGAAAAGGTCCCTTGACTAAATAGGGCCAAACTCAAATAAAAATTCAAATCTTTGCCTAATTAAAGCCTTGCTCAGAAAACATAATTTAATAACAGGTCCACATACTTACATGTTGAAACAAATCCCACAAGTCCTGGAACCAGTGATGACTGCCTTCTAGGTCTTGGGGTCCTGTTGTTGCTCAACCCTGGTGCCCAAGTGAAGTTTTCCCCACGACAGGAGCATTCCTGTGGGTGTGCTCCCCCATCGACTGACTGTTCTTTAATAAATGGAGAGATGGCACCACTTGTCCCTGGGCAGTTCATGTAGTACATGTGGACAATTATTTTACTAAATACCTGCCCAGCTGCACACCTGACTGAGACAGTCCACCAGCCTCCCAAGTCCCTAGCAAACGACAGACACACAGGCAGGGGAAACCCGTGGTAAGCCCCACATCCTGGGGACCTGTGAATCAAGAGGGGCCAAGTCCCACCCCATCTGTGCCCTCTGCCAGCCCACGCCATGGGTGGCTGTCTCACGGGTGGCTGTCTCACAGGTGGCTGTTCTGCAGGTGGTTCTTCCAGAAGTGGTGGTCCAGGGGTAGGAGTCATGTGTGTGGCTTTCATAGAATCACAGAATCATAGAATGGGCTGGGTTGGAAGGGACCTCAGAGATCATCGAGTCCAACCCTTGATCAACTACCACTGCAGTCACTAGACTATGGCACTGAGTGCCACATCCAGTCTCTTTTTAAATGTCTCCAGGGACGAAGAGTCCACTACCTCCCCAGGCAGCCCGTTCCAATGTCTGATCACCCTTTCCGTGAAAAAATTCTTTCTAATATCCAATCTGAACTTCCCCCGGCACAATTTAAGACCATGTCCTCTTGTCTTGCTGAGAGGTGCCTGGGAAAAGAGACCAACCCCCCCCTGGCTACACCCTCCTTTCAGGGAGTTGTAGAGAGTGATGAGGTCTCCCCTGAGCCTCCTCTTCTCCAGGCTGAACAGCCCCAGCTCCCTCAGCCTCTCCTCATAGGATCTGTGCTGGAGTCCCTTCACCAGCCTGGTTGCCCTCCTTTGGACCTGTTCGAGGACCTCAATATCCTTCCTGAACTGAGGGGCCCAGAACTGGACACAGTACTCGAGGTGTGGCCTCACCAGCGCTGAGTACAGGGGCAGAATCACCTCCTTGGACCTGCTGGTGATGCTGTTCCTGATACAGGCCAGGATGCCATTGGCCTTCTTGGCTACCTGGGCACACTGTTGGCTCATGTTCAGCTTCCTGTCAATCCAGACTCCCAGGTCCCTTTCTGTCTGGCTGCTCTCCAGCCACTCTATGCCCAGCCTGGAGCTCCCCATGGGGTTGTTGTGGCCAAAGTGCAGGACCCGGCACTTGGCCTTGTTGAACCTCAACAACCTTTACTTTCCTCAGTTTTAATTTCACAACATACGTCATGTCTGAGCCATGGGCAGAAACAGTTATGGTCTCCAGCATGGAATATCCAGCAAACTTGGACATCCATAAATAAATGAGAAGCCGGACAGTGGAAATATGAGCAAGGAATCTGTGATGCTTGTCTTCCCAGTGGAACATTACCACAGTCTTAAATCATTGCACAAAGCACTCATGTGACAGAGGAGAAGCAAACTGTGTGAAGCCTGGTGTGCAAGTCTGATTAATCTCTTTTGGCTGAGGTTCTTCATGCTCAAGAGAATAATGAACAATTTTGCAAGGTGTTGGCTCTCAGTAGGGTTGTGACCACTCAGCACTGTGCATGGTTAAGTAATAACTGTGCCAGAACAGACAAAAGAGATATTAGACATAGAAAATGTCCCATTGCTTATGACAATAAATTACTTAAAATACAGTTGTGGATGCCACAGTATCTGCTGCCTACCACACCTATGGCAAACAAGTTAGACCTTACCCCTTCCATATAGATAATTTTGCTAACACCTAAAATTGCTGCATTTCATTGAGGGTTTTCAGGAGACAGACAAATATAATTTAGTTTGCTGCACGGTTGGTTTGCTCACGTCTCATTTCCCTGATACGTCTATGGTATGCTGGAGATATACACCAAGTACACCAAGTTTGATGTTTCCTAGCCAGTGAACATGGCTGGAGAGTTGGCTGGCACATGTTGCAGATAGGGTCCTCTTCAAATTGCATCCAAGTAATTAATTCTGTAATACAACAAAAAATGTGCAAAACCCAGTGTGGCCTGCTGAGGGAGCTCCCCAATGGAAATGGGGGGATGTGCCTGATACTTGCTGGTAGCATTTAGACAAACAGCTTTTACTTTTTAAGGTTTTCTCTCTGGGAATCACTTGTGCCTGAACAGCAGGAGTATCTGTTCTTATTTCAACGTTCTTATTTCTTATTTCAATTTGAGCAGATTCATAAAGACAAGTTAAAAATTCAACGATTTGCCATGCATCTTCTGCTGACTACAGCAAGATCTGCAGCTGTGTCTTCAGGGAAGACTTGTTACTGAAATTCTTTGCTGTTCCTTTGCACCACAGCTGCATTCAAAGTGAATTTGGAGAACACAGGCAAAGCATGCTTAGCCTAAAGGCTGAAAAGCACAACTCTGCACAAAATCTCACGCAGAGCCTTGAAGAGGGCTTCAAAGATTTCCTGGAGCCTGTATGTTTCAGGTACTTCCCTCCAGATAGCAGCAGGCACAGGAAGTATGGAGAGAAGCACCAGGGTCCAGGTTCCCAGGAGAACCTGGGGATGCTGGTGGAGGAGAGCTGCATCCCTCAAGCAGATGATGAAAAGAGAATTTTCCATTGCCCTCACATGAATGTAACCTGTCTTCATGAATGTAGCTTGCCAGAGCAGGCAGCAGGAGGTAATGTCACAGAGAAGNGGGGGAGCGTCGCGGAGCCGGGGGTCTGCGCAGAAGATGTCGGCGGGGCGGCGGGTACCGGCCCGGTGGTGTTGGTGGGTGCCCACCCTGCTGTGGGGCAGCGTTGGGGGCTACGTGGTGGTCAGCTCGGTGTCCTGGCCAATGCCCGAGGCGGGGGCGGCGGCGGACGAGCTGCACAGTTCCTCCACCGAGGAGTCTCTCCCCTCGCTGCTGGAGGAGGCGGGAGGCCTTTGGAAGCAGAGCTACCCGGCCTCGGCTTACCGGGAGGATGCGGCACTGGGCTCCGGGGCTGCGGGGCGGCGGCCGGGGCAAGGGGCCGCCCCCTCCAGGATGTTTTCCTACCGACGGGAAGGTGGCGGGGCACCGGGCCGAGCCGGCACCGCTCGCTTTCTCGCCCGCTACAACACCTGGGGCTTCGTGGCTACGCGGGCCGCCCACGGAAAGGTACGGTGCCTCCCGGTGTTCCCCTCAGTGCCCGCGGGCTGCCGCGGTACCGGCGAACCAGCCAGCACAAAGCCTCCCTCTCTCCCCCGTCCCCGGCGTGTCGGGCTCTTCCCCCGTCAGCAGCGGCGATGGGAGCAGCCACCGAAAGCGCGGAGAAAAGAGGAACTCTTGCTAGGAAGAGAAATGGTGTGATGGAGTGCTGTGAGGGGGGCAGGCGAAAAAAAAAAAACAACAGCAAAAACACAACCAACAAAACACACCAGAGAGGCACAGAAAAAGCAGAATCTTTATGTCAGAGCTACAATGCTAGTTTTGGAGAGAGGCTTTTGCATGCCTTGCGGCACCCTCCGGCCCGCTCCTGGTCCCGCTCCTGGTCCCGCTCCTGGTCCCGCTCCTGGTCCTGGTCCTGGTCCTGGTCCTGGTCTTGGTCCGGTTCTGACCCTCTCCTTCCCCATGGGCTCTGTCTGGCACCCGGCGAGCAGGAGAGAGGGAGAAGGAGGAGAGGAGCCTTCTGGGGTGCCATAAAATCTGTCCATCCCGCAGCTGTCCCGCTCCACCTGCTTAAAGGATGCTTTCTCTGTCAGGAGCATTATGCAAAATAGCTAGGATGATCTGGAGAACTGGGGGCATAATTTTTTTCCGTCTTTGAAGTATTGTCCTTTTAAAAATGAAAGGTTGGATTTAGATACAGCATCCAATACCAGTCAGATTTTAAAAAAATGCAACAAGAAAAAGAATATATAAAAAAGGCCACCTCAAATTTCTCTTGAAAGTGTTCACAGGTCGATTAACATACAGCTTAACAACCAGATCAAGTTAAAATCATGCTAATCTTCAGAAAGCTTGGCTGAGTTTGCAGCAGTTTGTGTTCTTGTGAAATACAAAGCAACAGGTTAAAAAAAGACACCATCAAGTAAATATATATGTACATACAAGAGGCCTGGAATTCTACATCAGGTTGTTGGAGATCCAGTTAAATCATATGATTTAACTCTTCTGGTTTATGCTATTGCCAGAAATCCCCGGTGGGATTACAGACATAACGTAGCCTGCAGTTAGTTGTCTGTAGTTACAACACAGGGGTAATCCAGAAAAGTCAGACTAATAATAAAAATCAGCATTGACACAGAGAGTGTGTTGCTGCTGTGAATGTTGATTTAAGCTGCCAGTGATCCCAGTTCTTTTTGAAAATCCACTGTAATATTAACCATGCATGACAGACTGAGCAGTTCAGGCAGTGGAAGCATCATGTCCTGTCGAATATTACTGACAGCTGCATTATTTATTTTTTTTTTTAGATTTTAGCTCTTAATAATAAACAAGTATTTTAGTTTCTGTGTTATGTGGCTTAATTAAAGCATTCCTTCTAAGGAATGCTAACAAGGACCATTTATAAACACTATGAGCATTGAAATTTTAAAGACATATAAACATTAAAAAACAGAAAGCATGCGATCCAGGTAATAACATCATCCAGGGTTCTTTTATTAACTAGTCATAATTCATTTGATTTTGCTCTAAGGGAGTTACCAGTTACGTTGAATTAATGCACTGACTGACAATTTTACTATTTAACATCTAATTGACCATGAGGAAAGAAATATCTGAAGATGTGAAAAAGTAGTAATTCATTAAGTGTCTGTCATTGCAATTTATAATGAGATGAAAAGCTATAGGAGTGTAAATCATTATGGAGAGCATTAGCGTGTGCCACCACTGGGCAAGAACATTTTTGCATAACCACTTTGTGTTTGCAGGCCAGTGTATGGAAGAAAACTTTTTGAAAGCTTGGATCCCTGGCATCCCATCTCCTACGTGGGAGGAAGGTTTGCACTGGCTGGCTTGGGGGCTGAGACCCCCTGCCATAGCTGAGGGTCCTGCCCAGGCAGCTGAGCTGATGTCCAGCTTGACTGTAAACACAAGTCTAGCTAAAATATCTTTCCCTTTCCTTTGGAGGATAGATGTGATCACACTGGAAATCAAGGCTGACAGGGGAGGCAAAATTAGCATAAAAAGCAGGCTGAATCAAGGCTGAATTAGGCTCTGTCCTCTTGGGTTTGAGAAAAGGTATCAGCAGTGGTTTAGAATCATAGAATCATAGAATTGGCTGGGTTGGAAGGGACCTCAGAGATCATCAAGTCCAACCCTTGATCCACCATGGCACTGAGTGCCACATCCAGTCTCTTTTTAAATATCTCCAGGGACGGAGAATCCACTACTTCCCGGGGCAGCCCATTCCAATGTAAACATTTATTGATGCTGATGATGGTGATTTTAATGCACTTAAAACATTTTTAATTTGGTAGCTCCTTTAAGCTCAGAGGAAGAGAAAATGTTCCCTGAAGTGCCATGGACAGGACTGGAAAGAAGAAATAGAGGAGAGAGTGGTTTTCATAGAAGCATGATAGATTTAATTCAGAATGATTGTCTCAACATGTCAGTGGAAAATGGGAGACTGAGCGATTGGAGGTTACTGTACTCCCTGTTCCTGATTCCCTTCAGGGAGTCTTTAACATTGTAAACCATCTATGTGCAAAGATGTAACCAGGTGGTTATTTGGATTTTGCAGCTCCACGGTATGCCCTATGGGAACTGTTTACTTCTGAGTGATGGCCCCGTCAATAACAGCACTGGAATCCCTTTCTTCTACGTGACACCGAAGGATAACACCGTGGCAGATCTCCTGAAGAATCCCATGGCTTCTCTGACCCTGCCAGAGGCAGATGGAAATTTCTGCAGGTAACAGAGGTTCATCCGCCTTCTACCACCCTCAGTGGGAACACAGTCCTCAGAACAAAATGTTGGGTCCCCACCTTCAGTGTCCTGCCTCCTTAGCTTTGTTTTGCAGTAAGTTGCCACATTAAAGGATGGAAAAGAAAAGCAGAAGTGTCATGGAAGTATATTGCAATATCAACAGCTGTAGTATTTTACACCTAAAACATTAACATACCTAAATTTTAATTGCTTCTTGGATCTGCCAGATAAAATCTAGGTGTTCAAGATCCCATTATAAGCCGTAGAGATCTAGTCAATAAAGTTCACAGGGCTTCAAGGGCTGTCCAAGTCATGGTAAAACACATACCCTTGCTTTGCTTAACAGCTTTGGAGGAGCTGCTGATTGCTTTGTCAAGGCACAAGCTCTCCATGGACTGTAGGGGGTTCTCTGAGTTCACAAGGTATACACACAGTTTAATTTCCACCTTTTCAGAGGGTACACTTGCATATGGCATCACAATTTTTGTCACCTTGTCGATAACTGATCCCCCACATAATGGAAGATGGGTCTGAGATTTACTGATCTGCAGTTGGTCTCAGGTTCATCTCTCTGGAGGCAGCAATGAGTTGGCTTCTTCTTAATCATGTATACAAGGAATAGCTCCAGATCACTGAACCTTTATGTGTGTAAAATGTAGGTATGTAAGCTCGAAGATGATTCAGTTTTCGTCTCCATGCTTGTCTCCTTGAAAATGCCACATCTCTGCCGTATGTTTGTTTACAGTCAAACATGTGGCAAACTTGGCTGGGTCACCCTTGTGTGAAGTGCTGTTTCCAAGGGCCCCTTTATACAACGAGGTATATGACACTGAAATTGTGTCAGACAGGGCTCCCTTACCAAAGCAGTTCTTAACTGATATTCTAAGAAGAGGGAAGAACTAGAAATTATAGGCTGCTTCAGAAAGAAACAGTATTGAAAGTTTCTACCCCAACTTAAGGTCCTCTCTGTGGGAGGAAAGAACTTGATCCCACATTTCCCCAGATAGGGATTGCCTTAAGTAGCATTGTGCCTCTCAAGCCTGCTTGCTGAGAACAACACTGGATAAGGCAGTGAATGGCGAATAAAAAGCACATTGCTGTTGCACTTGTGTGTATTTGCCTCTAGAACCTACCATCTGTTTTCTTGAGAGCTATGTGGTAGTAAAATGAAATGTTTCTTAGCCTTAAGCTGTATAAGTGATTTCAGGCTGACATCTTGTCCCAAAGAATCACAGAAAGTCAGGGGCTGGAAGGGACCTCAAAAGATCATCGAGTCCAACCCCCCTGCCAGAGCAGTGTCACCTACAGCAGGTCACACAGGAACACATCCAGGAGAGTTCTGAATGTCTCCAGAGAAGGAGACTCCACAACCTCCCTGGGCAGCCTGTGCCAGTGCTCTGTCACCCTCACAATGAAAAAGCTTTTTTGTATGTTTACACGGAAACTTCCATGCTCCAACTTACACCCATTACCCCTTCTCCTGTCATTGGTCATCACTGAGAAGAGCCTGGCTCTATCCTCCTGACACTCATCCTTTACATATTTATATAAACATTAATGAGGTCACCCTTCAGTCTCCTACAAGCTAAAGAGTCCTTCAGCCTTTACTCATAAGGGAGATGTTCCACTCCCTTAATCATCTTTGTGGCTCTGCACTGGACTCTCTCAAGAAGTTCCCTGTCCTTCTTGAACTGAGATGCCCAGAACTGGACACAAGATTCCAGATGCAGGTGGCCTCAACCAGGCAGAGAATGGAAATGAAGGAAGGCTTCCTCGTGCAATGTCAAACACCTGATAGGAACCTTTTGTTGCAACTTTTTGCTAAAGTAATTCAGCTTTGAATTCTTGAGAACATCAATGGAGTGCTGAAGTTCAGACCATAATGGCTCTGCGTGTTCCTTAAGATTATTTCATTGAATATTTTGAATTAATAATTTCAAATTTAAGTAAATGTATCAGTTGTTTCATGACAGGCTAATGGAGCTTATTGCTGCTTTCTGGGTGTTTTCATTCAATCAAATTGAGAGCTGAATATCTAGACCAAGTTGTTAAAAATGTATGTTAAGCCCAATGTCCTAGCACCTATCCAAGGCCCTATTTTCAGAGGCTTAAGACTCAGACCAGGTTTCATTGGTGATAAACACTAGTTGAAAACAACACACCCATTTATGCACTTAAGTGTGGCATTTCATCCCTGACTTTAAACAGCCACCCTTGAAATTCTTTGCCTTTTATGTTTAACAATATCACCACCCAGTTTACCTGTTTGGAAAGTGCCAGTTCAACAACAAAATAGAAATGCTGCATGATTTACAGAAATGTGAAATTCATATACATCACAGCCCTTCAAGAATATCTATTTGCTGTCCTTCTATTAAGTAACTATTAATTTCTAAACCACACCACTACCGTTTTGTTCCATGTGCCAGAATGTGCTGCTGGTTGTCTTGCAGCAAGGGGCAACCTAGATTCTGCCACCAGTCTTAAGTCTCTTCTGCATCTCTCTGGTGAGAAGAAAAAGCTCTCTGGGCACTGCCAAGTATCTAAACCCTGATTTCCAGAGCAGCTTAAGCCAAAGCAATTACCAGTAGCCATATCCCTACTACCAGATGTGTGGTATCCTCCCCCCCAGCCCTTATATCAACTCTGGCTTTTGTCTGACCCTGAGTGGAAACATAAATCTGAAGAAAATTAACCCAATGATGAGAATAAGGTTTTCTACTGGCTTTTCTTTTCTTCCCATTGCTGCCATGGCTTCTGGTTACACAGGCCTACCTCTTCCCTTGAGCTGACCATATGATGGGACTATTTTAGCTCAGTAACTCAGCATAAACCTCTTCTTTTAAAATTTTATTTTATTTTTATTTTTATTTTTTTTTATTCCTAGATTCGATTTCTACTGGTTTAGTAACTTGAATCAGCTCCTCAAGAGTCAGAGGAGTGTGAAGGAAAGGGAAAAGAGAAAGGTAGAGGAAATTAGGACATGCCCATGTTAGCACGCTATTGCACTGTAAATATTGAGTTTACTCCTGAGTTGGGTACAAAGATTCAGAGTCTAATCAGTGCTCCTTGCATTATTTATTTCATTCTTAACATTAAGTTTGTTTCTCATTATTTCTGAAGTTCTTATTTGGAACAGGTGTTGGCTGGCGTGAGCACAAAGAACAAGTGATGCGGAGAATGAAAAGCTGGGGCATTTGTTGAGCTGCAGTTTGTGTTTTTGGTGATAGCCAGGGAAATCTGAATAAGATTTGGACGCATGTGGGCAATGGGACTTTAACTCTCTTTTTTCCCCCTTCCCTCTGTAAGCAGGGTCAGAAATTAATTTACATTTTAAACTAGAAACTCGTGAGTGATTTTTACATTTTAAATGTAAATGCTGTACAGCATGTTACTGTTACCCTACAGAAAGAACTTCTGTGGGCAGCACGACAGTGAAGACAGAAAAAGACAACTATCTTCAACCATCTGTCCCATGCCAGCTCCTGCTGGACAACTTTCCACTGGAAAGTTGTTGGTGGAGAGCTGGCAAATGGGGAACTGTCCTGGACTTCAGTAAAGAAAACAAGAGTATCTGGATACTGCTAGCCAGCTTTCTAGCTCTGCTGTGGGCTGCCCAAGCATCCTTTTCATGGTGCTCTTTACCTGCTGAGATAGCCAGGCTGTGCCATGCAAACAGCATCCTTAGCACGTGGCTTTATGCCATGGCTCAGTTTCTGCAGAGCAGGTTTCTTCCACTTTTTTACTCAAGCAAAGCCTTACGAGAAGCAAAGCCTTTTACTCTGGGAGACCTCAGATCCTGCTAGCATTAAGATGGTATCTGTGGTGTTTCCTTTGCAAATGAAAGTGATTATTATAGATGGTTTTAATAACAGAAGTTTTCTTGGTCAAGGGCATCGTTAATTGCTTTTGGCTTCAAAATAATTATACAATATAGCTAAATGAATAATGCTCTGTGTGAGAAAGTTCACGTCCTTGTATGCCAGCAATGTATTTGTGGCTTGTTTTCATGTGGATTTTTATTAGAATTTCATTATTAACCTACTCTGAGTTGCAAGATTGAAATAAATGTGAAAGGTTGTTGATGCCTGTAGTCAATGCTTCTAGGAGTATTTGGCACTCTCCTGAAAGATGCTTTTGACCTATTGAACGCAAAATAAATCTGTGGCCTTTAGAAAGAAAGCATAGCTGACATTTCAGTAGTCTTCTTTTATCTAATGAGTATCAAGTGGTAGCATGTAAGTGGTGTGCTTGTACATCAGTTAGATACTAAATTTATTTAGTAGCAAATTTCATTTGTTTTGCTCCAGAACAGACTCAAATTCCAAGCCTTGACAATAAATATTTTTGCTTCTGGAAATATGAGGAACACAGAGTGGCCTTTTTGGTTCTTCAGCCTTAATCAGCTGAATAAAAAGTTTGAAAAGCCTAAACAAATAGAAAAACATTTAAAAATAAAAGAAAGAGAGCTGGGATGCCTCTGGATAGGCACTAATTGCAAGACATTGTAATGTTGCAGCTACAGTCTGGATTCCTCATCTCTGACCTAGGGACTGCCATTTCCCAGAGGGAGATGGGCTGCAGCTCTCTGAGAAGGCTCTCAGATGGCCCCACCACAGAAAGCATTCGTTAGTAACTACACTGCATCCTATCTGGAGGCTGATAAATGGATAATAGAGGCAAGAAAAATTAAATGATTCAGTGCTATAAATAGACTAAACTGGCGTGTCCGTTCCACAGACAAGCTGAAAAGATTGAGTCCCATTCTTACGAGCTTTCAGAGGGAGCAAGACTGAGCCCGACATGAAAGAATAGAGCAGCTATTGTTCTAATCACATTTCCCAAAACACAGGCTGCTCAGAGGATCTCCCTTTTCAGATAAGCTCCTGGGCCTGCCTCATTACAGCTGCAGTCTGGAAAACAGGCAATTAATTTTAGACATGTGTTGCCTCCTTGACATCAGGTTCAGCACATTCATAGGGACCAACTTCTTAGAGAAGGAGCTGCTATGAGCTGGTTTTCTCAGAAGGGAAAAAGAAAGAAAATTAATGAACTTTGGGGTCAGTCCATGTGTTTGCTTTCCTTTGCTATTAGTTTGGAGGATGGTGTCTCAAATCCACGCTGCAGGCTGTGAGTGGTTTTGGGGGACCCAGGTTCCTCTCCTGGTTTATGACCTGCATCAGGGGTGGTTCCATTAGAGACATTTTACCCACCCTGCTTCATCTACTGCTTGAGGTATCAGGTTGGCATGACCTGGCAGATGTCATCAGTGGATATAAGCTGGCTCTGTGGGTTTCCTGAACTCTGCACTGAAGAGGCTGATGGAAAGTGTTGAGCATCTCCAGTGCTTCTGGATACTACCAGGCCATGGGAAGAGGAAGGTAGTCCCATGGGTTAGGGCCCCTCCAGTGTACATAAACTGCTGACTTCATTCCTGGGCAATCCTGAGAGACAGTAAGTTTGTCATGGGTGGCAGGCACAACCTTTGGGATGTAAGCTGACCATCCAACAAACCTCTGCATTTGTAGGGTCACTGTTAATATGAGGATGAACGTAAGTAAGAAATCTGGCACTGCAGCTTCTCACAAAGAGAAATGACGCACACAAAAGGCAAAGGCTGAATCCAGACATCCCTCAGTTTTTGAGATTCACCTCCTGGTTCTGTGGCATGGACAGGTTTCTAGTTCTGGTGTTTACATTGGCCCTTTTTAGTCATATGCAAATAATTATGTCAGTAGCTGTTCCTAAAAAATCTGCATTTAAAAAAATCAAAATAGATACCAAATTAGAAGGTCAAATATGAAACCTACTATTGTTATGACCAGTGCATACAATATAGCTCTAAATTACTATTTTGTTTCCTGTATTCTTAAATAACCAACTTCCCGAAATCCGTTTCTACTGAACTAGTGTGTGTTTCTCTGACTCTGTTTACAGAAATAGTTGGTGCTGTGATTCTTGGTTGTTTTTTCCTTCTCCCCTGTGAAATGCCTACAGTGAAACTATATATAAATTTCCTGTCTGAAACATATTGTTATTGTCAATGAAGACAGACAAACAGACTGACTTCGCTTAACAAATTCTTATGAAAATATTCTAGAGAGGATTATCTTCTAGGAAAAGTGAAATTATTTAAAACACAAAAAACAGGTATGCTTCAAATACAGACTCCCTTAAATGTAGAAGAGCTATTGTACCAATACTCTTCAGCTCCCAAGCCTGACATCAGATTTAGAATGGAAGACTGCTCTTCCAAAAGCAAAAGCAAAGATGCCTTTAATCTTTGCTGGCTCTCTGGCATGATTGATAAAGAAATTCTTGTCAAAATTAAAGCTGGGCAGGGCAAAATTGCCCAGCCATATCCAGCTGAAGGCCAGCAACAGCTTTTCAGATTATGAGACTTCTTTCAGCAGAGATTTGGTTTGACGTTCATGCCACACAGATTAGCATCACCAATACATTCTTTCTGCTTCAGAGGTAGTTAGTGGTGAGCAAATGAAATGTATGAGGAGGATAAACTGCTTTTCAAAATTTATGAGACTTATGATTCAAAATTATAAGAACTTTACAGTCATTTTCTGAGGCCACGGCATTTCTTCCCTTCCTTTCTGTAGATTTTAGGGGACAAAAAATTCCTGCGATGTATTGTATATTCTAGAAAATAACTTCACTTTCTGCCCAGTTTGGGGTAAGGTGAAGAGGATCCCTGCACAGGGTGACAGAGTGCCTACCTTGTGTCTGTGGGAGGTGGCAGGGACGAGCTGTTCCAGCAGGCTGTCCCCACCTCCTCATTGTGTGGTTTTGTACTGATGCTGCTGCTCTAGGGGAGGTCAGGAAGTGTGGAGACAGTCATTGCCCTTATGCCACACCATCAGCTGTGTGCTCTAAAGTACAAAAAAATGTAGGAAACTGTTCTCTGGGTCTTTCTTCTTGGCTCTGGCTCTCTCCCAACTTCTTTTCCATTCTGCTTAAGAAATAGAGGAGTAGAAGTAGAGCTTTCTCATAGGGCAGGGAGAACTGTGTGCAAGGGAGATGGGGAGAATTTATGGTCCTGACAGGGAGGATGGAAGGTCCTGTCTCCTGAGGGGAGGGGAGGAGAAGGATGGCAGCTCCTGTATGGGAAAAGGAGGCTGGGGAAGAAAAAAAAGAAAGATTCCCCTCCATAGACCCCTGCTTCCTCCCCCAGTCCCTGGAGCATTATTGAGCCCTCCCATCTTCCTCCTACTCATTCCTTCTTGGGATCACTTGGCTCTGCTTCCCAAGTGCCTCCGGTACTCCTTATTCACCTTTACTGCTGATCTGTGCCAGATCTGTTTCATCTCACTAACAGACTGCAGAGGCTGAGAATGACAGTAATATTTAGGGGTACCTTTGGTCAGAAACCCAGAGATGGAGCATCATCAGTCAGAGCAGAGTCAGCTGCAAAAGGGCATCCTGACAAAGTCCAGCCATCATGACCTCATGTGCCAAAATAACTGCATCAGCAGAACAGTGGGTTCATCAGATCTGGACTTGGCTAGCCGTAGAGGAACCTTCTAATTAAAATCCAAGAGATGGCTAGTGTAGTAAACAATTTAATAAGCAGGTGGCACTCTTTACTCTGAATAACTCTTGAACTGTGACCCAGAAAGTGTAGAAGTGGTACACAGTAAAACAAGTGGGACGTGTTCGTCAGCAGTGTGCTTTGTGGTATTGCCTTGCTGTTGGGAAACACATTTCACTTGGAGAGAGATTTCTTCTTCAGCTCAGTAAAGCTGACACCTTTGTAAGTAAATGTGGCTCATGCTCTCATCTCAGATGCTTGAAAGAGACAACTGCCTGGTTTGGGTCAAACTGCATACCTACTCTGTTCAGTGCAAGCAAAGGAACGGAGGCAATCAGATTTTTCACAAATCAGATGAGTAATTAAGATTGTCTCTCTTAATGCACTGTGTTCTTATAAAATGCATTAGCTGAATCTTCTTCCATGTTAATCTGGCTTCTCTCCATTTCTGCAACAAGGTGTATGTATCTTACGTAAGCATTAAAAAATTGAGGTGTTCCTTATTGCTTGTTCTCTGTCCACTGTTTCCTGCTTTTTATTCCCCTACATTCATATTTTATCATAGCCTTCCTGAAATCCTCTCCAGGGAGACGGGAAACCCAATTCTGGTAAAGACAAGGCCTGAGAAGCCACCTTGGGTTTCCTTGACAGAGAGGCAGTGTCACTGGCATGCTATCTCTCCCTCTGGTTCTGCTTCTTGTTCACCCCCAGTCAGCAGGAGAGAAATGTTATATAAAGCTGCTCCTCCACACCTGCTTGGTCTTGTGCAAACAAAGACAAAAGGAACCCAAGGACTGCAAGCTGAGTATGTGTTTATTTATACAGAAGGCAAGAAATTACTAGAGAATGTATGACCAGACCTCTATAGATGAGACAGAGGAATACTTTAGTAAATATAACTATTTATCCCTGGTATCTCTTTATTACTTTTAGTGAAAGTATGATATATTACCTGGCTATATCCCTTTACTCCTGGGAAGCAAAGCCTGTACTAACACTAGTTGCAGCAGTTAGTGTGACTGAAAATTCAAGACCTGCTTACAATAGAGGTAGAAGTGGTAGCTGTAAGTTTAGTGATTTTTGATGGTTAAGGAAGTATAAACTTAATCATGCTTTATTAGGGAAATACTATGCCAAAAAATTATGCAGAAAAATTTACCGCAGAATGTGAAGGGTTCCTTTGACAAAGAAATCCTCTGATGCTAATGTAAGATTAGAATTCAAAGTTCTTATTCTGAAACAGAAAAGCTATGATAAGAGGCAGTGCTAAAAGCAAAGCCAACAAAGTAATAATACAGTGTGCTGAGCTCAATCGTATCATTGTCCTATTCAGCTGTTCCGAAACTTCATCTAACATAATCTTTACAAATAATTTGTTTGTTTCATTTCCCAGAAAAAGAATCTGACTCTTTAGAATATTATTCCAGTGTGCAAAATTTAGTCTGAGTAGCTTTAGCTGGGAATTACAGTATTGTGTGTGTTCATTAGTGTTAAACCCTTACTCATAAGTGAAGCACATAGAGAAAAACTTCATACAGAAGAAGGAGGTGGGGAAAACAAACAAACAAACCAGAAATAAAGTAATTCCAGGTATGAGTGTAGAGTGAGTGGATTTTGTTGTCAGCCAAATAGGCAGAGAGCAGTTTTTCCT
Organism: Florisuga fusca; assembly: GCA_038090715.1. Taxonomy (NCBI): domain Eukaryota; kingdom Metazoa; phylum Chordata; class Aves; order Apodiformes; family Trochilidae; genus Florisuga; species Florisuga fusca. The sequence continues at coordinate 17,905,954 of JAAWXA010000003.1, read as the reverse complement.
GTGAACTGGAGAGAAGTCACAACTAACACAAGTCCTACCAGGAAAAGCCGTCTCAGCAAAGGCAGGCAGGCAGGATTCACTGCTTAACCACAGCAACCTCAGGTCTGTTGTCTCCTCAGTTTCAGTGAGTGCACTTCTAGAATAAGCATGCATTTGCATGAAAAGATCAAACAGTTGTAGTTTTAGAAGGTGTCAGACTAAAATCTCTTACTGCTCCTGATCATGCCCAAATCTATCACATTGATTTGCTCTGTGAAATGCAGACATCCTTCAATAACAATCCCTTTCAACACCTCCCTGAAATTAAGCAACATCTGACCTAGGAGCTATACCCAAGAAAGGCACTTGCAAATACACCTGTTTTTCCCAGCTCTTCAGTTGTTTCATCATTGTTTCATCATGTTCTGTTAGGCTCCAGAACAAATGGTTTCACACACACAGATAGACTGAAGTTTTGCTTGTGAAGAGTCCCTTCCCTTCCATCTTTTTAAGAATCATCTAGTTAAATATATAAGGTTATGTAGCAGTATTGATACAGTTTTAGGATTACGTGCAGAAGATAACAATATCTCAAAAGATCACTTCAAATGAACTTTTTAAAGAATCTGCTGTCCAGGGCCAACAGTTGCAAGAGTGTGAATCTGACTGCCCTGCTGCTGGAGATGCAGGCCCTTAGCTGACACCCTTCATACCTGGGATTCAGCCCCTCTCTTACAGCTGCATACACTGTGGTTGCATGTATTTATTTGTGTTTTGGTGTGTGAGCTTCTTGTTGGGCCCTGGACACTGAATGGCCACACAATACCCACAGTCTATGAAAAAGAAATGGCAGGGCCTGTGGGTGTCCTTGGGGCATGGAGCTGCTGCTGCTTAGGGACAGGATGCTCTCAGCCACTGGGAAACTGCATCCTCAGGATGCCACAGGGGTTAGCACTGAGGATCTAAAGTGTGCCACAGTGACCAGGTAGACAGGTTTGTACTCTGAATATACACTGACAGAAACAAACCCAGTGTCAGGGCAAAGGCTGCAGATTTTAAGGTGCTGAGACCACCACTCATTTATTACTTCATACTCGTAATTTAAAAAATGGTACTACAGAATATTAGATCATCATTTATTGATGGGAACAGAAAGTTTGAGCTTGATCTTTGGCACCCCCTCCAGACAACTGCTGTTCCAGACTAACATCCTAAAGATGATGTGCCTGCAAATAGCTCTTTGGAACTCAGGCTACAGAGAATGCCAAGTGTTTTCTGAGCATAGCTGAATAACAATCAGCCCGCTATACTTCCTTGGATATTCCTGCTCATGGCCCTGTCTATAAAAGCAGACACTTTATCCAGTGGGCTACACAGTTTTTCATAACCATCTGTGGGGAATCTGCAGGTGTTAAATTAGCTGCAGGAGGATGCCCATATGTTTTCTGCATGCAAGAGACACATACTGAGAATTATTAAAAAAAAAAAAAAAGCGCCATTGCAGATTGCACATAGTTAAGGCTAAAGGGCTCAAGCCACGATCTTTAAGTAAAATTGTACACATATGCCATGTAATTTGCTGCTTCAGATAAAAACATGGAGAAGAAGAAATGCAGTCTTCATTTCCTGATGTATTTTTCAGGGTTATGCTCTTATGTGGGGACGTGATCCTGTGAGATGCTGAGCAGTCTCAAACTGCTGGCAGTGGGACTTGGGACTGCTCAGCACTTGCCATGGTCAGTCCTCTACAGTCAATTTACTTATGATTTATATCTTTATATTGTATATGTCAGAGTCAGCAATTGCCCCACAGCCACTAATGGGAGTTATTTATTATTACTGTGCAGGAAGAGCCAAAAATCAACAAGTACCTCCCCTATTTCCGCCTGAAGAATGAAGTCAGTTGGAGAATTTTTTAATACTTTTCTCTTTGATATAAAGCAGTTGAAAAATGGGTGAAAATGAGCAAGGATTGAGTTTATAGGGTAGGCACAAGGACAGTACCTTATGTTTTACACACAGGCACGTGTGTGCACTTATTTTGTAAGTATGAGCACAGACTAGCCATATCACTAGTTCTTTTCAGAATCCTGTATTTAAGTCTGTACATGTCTGGGTAAACTTCAAATTTTCACATTTTTTACAGTCTAACATGTATTAAAGAGCATAAATTAATATTAAGCAAAAATCTACAGCAAAGATCTGTTTCAGGTGAATATTTCTTCAAGTGCCTCCCCGAATGTTATCTCTGAGCATAAAAAATATTCTCAAGGCTTGACAGAATATTGCACATTTTTATATGTGCGCAGGAATTCGTATTTCTCTAAAACCCTTAATGAAGAAACCAAGCTATTACACCTGGGCCTTTTTCTCTGTGCACAGAAAAAATGTAATTGATCCAGAGGATCCAAGATGCACCAGGCTGACTCTTATGGGACAGATGGTCACGGTGCCTCCGGAGGAAGTGGAATTTGCCAAGCAAGCAATGTTTTCCAGGTCTGTATGTAACAGGCGTGTAGTAGAATGCAACCCATAGGTTTGAGACAAATATACAGATGTGGCCATTTGGTATGGAAATTCTGAGAAGTAACAAGCCAAATCTTTACTTTGGCGCCATGAAACATGCTGGCTTCTACTAGCTCTTGAGTTAAGTAAACATGGAAATGCAGCGTGTCAGTATTGGGTTCTGGTAAAGCATGTGGTTTACAATCTGGGGATTATGCAAGCAGTTCACCTGGTTCTGAGGAGAGATTCCATAAATCCAGTGTGTATTTTTTACCTTCAGTGATTCTTCAGCACCTGAGCACAAGTAGTGCTCTTCAGCCACAGTGCCTTACTCAGAGCAGAGATCTGCTGCCTTTGGGTTTGTGACTGTAGGCTGGAGCTTATGGATTTTAGTACCTCTCCTGACACACCACAACAACGGCTACCAAAACCATAATTCTTACTGAACAGTCTCCCTTGAAAAGATTCAAGAACAACCCTGACACGTACATGCACCCCCAGGCCATGCCCCCCATGCCCTCCAGTGGGTCTTCAGAATAACAGGCATGGAAAGCCCAAACCGTAGCTGGGGCACACACCTCCCACTCAGGCTGCCAGGGATGGTCCTGTCCAGTCACATATTTCTGGGAAACTGGGATGAGCTGGGATGCAGAACAGCCCAGAGGTGATACTCTCTCTGGCCTGCTGGAAGAGGTCAGGGTGGAACCCCCCCAACAGGGGCTCTATTGGCACACAAACCTTTTTTACAAACTTACAGAATTCAGATTCCTGCATAAGCCAGAGTCCACCAGCACCTTGGCAGTGGATGCTCTGTCTTTGAGCTAGCTGTAAGGGCAGGCCCAAGAAATGAGACAAATACAGGGAAAGACAGCTTGAGCAGGTGACAGCTCAGAAAGGCTGTGCTCTGCCTGCTAGCCAGTTCTGTTAGCTCCCCTGATGCACCACAACTGCTACCAAAGATGTAATATTTTCAGAACAGTTTCCTTTGAACAGACACAAGCACGACCCTGACATATCTTCAGAGAATCTCCTCTAGCTATTTTTCACTTACGTAGAGATCAAACAGCATTTGCCTTTGGAGACGGGGTTCTGCAACAGGGGAGCTGGGGTGTTTGCTGGCTGCCTTCCTTGCAGTTCTCACCAGACTGGGGTGTGGAAGATCACAGACCTTACTGCAGGGGAGGGGGGGCACAAAAGATGAATGGTGGCAGTTCTGAGATCTGAGGTTTCACTCCTGCTGAGCACATTAAGCTGGAGAAAAAAGTAGACTGTGCATATGCTTTGGCACATCTTTTAATTTTCTTTTTCTTGCCTTTTTTTTCCTGGCCTTCCAGGCACCCAGTGGTAAGAAAGTGGCCTCGCAGCTATGAGTGGTTCTTCATGAAAATGAAGATTGAGCACATCTGGCTTCAAAGCTGGTATGGAGAAGTTTCTGCCATTGCAGTAGAAGAGTATTTAAAAGCAGTTCCAAGTAAAGGCTGATTGAATGGGCTTTGGGATAGAGATCTTCTAAGTTTCCTTTCCAAACACTTAAAATTTCATGCTGGATGGTTTTTTTACTGTGATTTTTTTCCCCAGAAGGTTTCAAAATAGCCCTGTCTTAGATGGAGCAGAGTGAAAATAAACCAACACAGACTTTCTAATTACAAAGGAGAGGTGAATACTAGCCCTACCCTGCAATGTACAAACGTGTCATTTCAAACAGGCAATGCGTCATCTTGAATGCTGCTTAAAAATGCTTTGTATCTGTTTGTTTTGACTTTTATTGCTGCTCACCCACAGGGAAACTACAATATGTGCTAAATATAATGTTCTGATTTACAGAAAAAGCAAATTGTGTACTCAGAACCCTCTATGCATTGTGGAGGTATTACTGCTGCTTCATCTTCCTTGATTTGTAAGTACTCTAAGATAAACTTCATAGCTGCAAATTGAGATATTTAAGTTTTAAACAATATTTTGCTAAAACTGTCCTCATTTGCTAACTCACATTTTCTACATGTGCTTTTCCATAATTATCTAATTTGATATATAATCAAATCACACCAAACCACATCAGCCCCACAAGGAGTATACCAATACAAGTACAAATATTCCCATAAGAAGAATTTTGGTAAATGTTCTCAGCTAGCGTGTTCCTGTTATGAAAGAAGAAATGTATTTTTAATAGCTTGTAGCCCCAATTTATTGGGCTACCACTTTAATTCACTTTTGTAACTGATTTTTGGAAACCATCACTAGCTCACCTAGGGATGGAGCCAGTCCCTTAATTCTGTTTCCTCACCAAGTTTTAAAGGGCTCGTTTATCAATTTATTTTTTAAATAAGCTTAAAGATAGGCAGATATTTCAGGCCATGAAAAACTTGTTTTCCTTGTGTGGAAAGTGCAAACTTTGTTGTGAACACATTATGAATAGACACCTCATGTGATAACACCAAAAGAGTTCAAAGGTATTTTATTCGCCTTCAGCCCTTTCCCTTGATGTCTAGGTAAACTTACTCTGCAGTTCCTAAGAGTATCACAGAAAGACAGGATCCATGGCTGACCAGCCAAGTCATTACACAGTTTGCAAATTACACAGCTTATCTCCCTGATACATTAAGAAACAGACACGCTGAAAATGAGATTTCTGTGCCTGTGGGGAAGGTCTTCCAGCAGCCCTTGGAAGGCACCAGGGCTCCGGACACCAACCTGCACCACCACTGAGATGTGTAGGAGCCTAGATCCCCGGGCAAGTGACCTGAGCTTGTACAAGTTAATCCCCAGGCAGATCTCAGAGGCAGCTGTGTGAGCTGTGACCAGCTGGAAGCCAATTAAGTGTAACGGAGTTTATTTTGGTTCAGGCACAGAGAGAGGGAGTTGTTCCCAGGCTGAAGCTGGGCACCATGCTGATTTAACTACCAGGGGCACTTAGCCCTCAGGTGAGTTCAAAGCTCTGGGCATCACTAATATTCCAGATTTTCTGTAAAAAAGACAAAGGGAAATGTGGGTGAAAAACTTATAAGCATGTTTTTTTCTTGTCTCATTGCCAGAGTCACTGTTAGCAGTGCAGGTATTTTGCAGAGGTAGTTACACAGGAGGAGGAAGGATACTGCCTTAGTCTGTTTCCTTTCAGTTTTTTTCTTGTCAGGTGAGCAGCATTTTCCCATTTGAATTTGCCCCCAAATCTTTCTGTACTGTGTAGTACTGAAGCAAAATGTCCTATCCTGTACAGATTTATAGAATACTATCAAGTGAAATCCTCCCCACGTGGCATCATTTTGCCATAGAGAGCTTTGTCCACCACGGATTTGATACTTTGTGCATTACAATTAATGAGACTTTTAAAACTAAGTTAGCAGGCAGAGCACTAAACCTTGTAAGGGAAACTTCACAAGTCTCGTATTTCCCTGCGATTTTCATTATATGTTTCACCATCCCAGTTCACTACTGTTCCCAGGGAAACTCGTACTGCCTGTTCTCTCCCCCACCCCTAAACACACATAGGCTTAGATTAAGCAGATCCAGAATACAAGCTTAGTGTTTAAACAAGCTGAAGAGGAAAGGAAGAATTTTAGAAATGCTGCTGTTGCTATATTTCACTTACATCCTTAGCCTGATAACAGTGACATGGTCCCACATACCATCCATTAACTTGACTAACACTCTTGCCTTAAAGCAAGGGATTGTACTGATGACAGCCAGTAGAGCTTTATCTGTTAAAGAAGTTAGTGTGCACTGAGAAAGGTTGTGAATTTACAATACCCTCCTTGCTATAAGTTTTCTCCCTGCACACCTAGATTAATTAAAGTAGCTTCTGTAGCGTAAACTGACATACTGATCAAGATGCTTTTCTATATGGACCTCCTGTGAGCCTCTTGACAGAATCTGAAAAATGAAACAGTGATGGCAGGTGAAGTGCTATCACTTAAATCACCTGTTCTCATTTCATGCTTCCTTCTCCCAAGGAACAGCTACCATAAAAGTCTTCAAAAGTCTTTAGAAATTAATTTAAAATATGACCTGCAGGTTTTAAATGGGATTTTCTGGAGGAAAAAAAAAAAAAAAAAAAGGGAGGAGATGGTAGTTTTCTTTATTGGTTTTTCCATTATTAATGATATGACAGTTACAATTTTTCTTTAAACTAATGTCTCAAGTGATATTGGTAAGCACGTGGTGAGAGATATTTGTTAAAGCTTTTAACCCAAAGAGTGCTATTGAGATATCGTAATAAAATCATAGTTCCTTGGGACTGTGAAGGGTTTCATCTTGCTTTAGTTCAAGTCAATAGCAAAAAAACCTCTTTACTTGGTGTGCTTTAATTACTAGATCAAATAAGTATTTTTATAAAAGGTCTTAATGGGCCCTTACGAACTTACTAAGTATTTCAGCTGCTGATGTGTAATTTATTACCACGTGTTCTGTATTTTAGTTATTTCTGTTGTTCCCCCAAAGCTGGTTGTGCAATGTGTGTTATTTAAAACTTCAACTGTGGTTTTGCAATATTTGAGAGATGCATTTAGTGATGTCTGTATACTTGCTGAAAAAAAAGGAAGACCAAGTTTGAAACTTGGGTTCTGACCTCTTGCTAACTTGTGCAAATGTAATGCGTGCATGGGATTTAAGCACAGCTCGTTTGAACGTCTGTTCTTATTTAACCAAAGAATGTTCCATTTCTGCTGAAGTTTTCATCATGTCAACGGATGAACTGCAACCTGTCTCATTTCTGGATGCGAATTGCAATTTGCAATGTATTTTGATTTCTAAAGATACTGAATGTTAACAAAATGCCTATGGAGAAGAAATGCAAATAAACCAAATATCAAAGTGGAAACTGCAGTTAGAATATTCTTGAGTCTGCAGTACAGCATTAGCCAGAGTAACTGACCTTTTGCTGACAGCCAATATAATTTATGACTGATTTGAACATCTGCTTTTCTTTTTTCATTTTTCCTGAACTGAGCTGATTTATCTCGAAGTATCTCCGGGAACTGAGACACAGAGATGCATTGGTACAGCCTCGCTTTTCTCGGTAGAAAAATCTAGCCAAGCACCTTTCATCTTTGTCTTCTCATTACTGTCAGCTTTGCTTTCACAGTGGCAGTCAAATGTCACTCTTAACCAACATTTGCTCTTTGCTGTATGTGGGGACCGAGCACTCACCTCTCAAGTTTTGCATTAATGGTGTTTCGGAAGTTTCCTCAGTGGTATTTCTTCTCTTGCTAGCCTTGCTCTTACAAGTTCTTGTTACAGCTTGTTCTCTGCTGTCTGCTTTCCTCTGGCATGTTTCCTTAAGCCAAGACTGACAATTTACCCTTTCATCTTGCTTTCTTGCACAGTCTCCTTTCAACAAAATTCAGGCTTTCTCACTAAAATTCTCACTTCATATCCAATAAGGGTTATAGGAAACAGGCTGTTTCCTATTGTATATCCACTTTACAGTCTTTGTCATGCCACTGGTTGGACTGCATCTGCTGTGAGGACCATGACAAGTTTCCTAACCTATACATATCACAGTCAACATCAGTTTCCTATTCCCAGTGACTCCATATTCTCACAAGAACATTCCCTGCAGCTGTTCTTTTCCTTTCTACTAACTCTCATTTCTGGAGTGATGCCTATTCTGATTACACTAAGTGTCTTTCACTATTTTTTTTACTATAAAATTCTTATTTGAATGAGATTTTTTGACTCATTGGAGTCCTGTCACTTATTTTGATCTGCTTTTTGCCAAACATTGAATTTGTGCTCCTTCCCAATCACCTGTCACTTGCTGTCCTTCAACATGGCTTACCATTCAGCTGCTTCTACACTGCCACCACCTTCACGTGTCCTCTCCCATCTAACAGTCTCCTGCTCCTCTGCTGCCTTATTCTCTTTTCCCTGATTTTTAATTAACTGTTTTTATTCTTCCCTTAACTTCCAATTCCTGCTCCACAGCCACTTGCACATTACTGTCTGCTCAGTCTTTGCCATCTTCCTAGCTTTGCTACTTTAATCTTGCCTTCATAATGCTCAGTGCCTTTGGAGAGAGTCCCAATACCACCAAGTATTTTGGGAGAATGCTAAAAGGTTACTTAAAAAAAATACTTTGGGTTTGAAACTACTTATTTATTTATTAAGATTTTATTTATATTAAATTTTATTTTCTTCTATTTAAACACTGACTCTGGAACAGAAATGGGAACATATTGGCCTTGGTGCTGACACAGAGTAGAAGAGTTCACTGAGCTCATAGCTTTTGTGTGATGACACCTTCTGCACAAACTATTCCAGGCTCTATTAGACCCTGTCTGTGTCAGCAGCTACAACATATAATCAGGATTAGAAAGGACATTACTTAAGTTTGGCAATGTTGTTTGACAGCACAGATTAACAATGTATGACCACACAACTGTTGACTTCCAAAAGAAAAATGGGTGTTTGAGACCTATCAAAACCCAGTGGTAGCTAGTGATGATACACGTCAGAAGATGGAAAAAGGTACAGATGTCTCATATGAAAAAAATAGGTAAGACTTTGAGTATGTTTATTTAAGAAGAGGTATGTATCAATCACCTCTAATGGAAAATGAATCCATAGAATCATATTTATTCAGTATCCTCATCTCTGATGTGAATACATTTTTCTAGAAGTTGTTTTTTTAAAAAAAAGATGGTACTGATCCTCTCACCATTTTTGATCCTGCTGAAATGAGCTCCCCTGAGTACAACAGCACAGGCACCTTCCCTATCCGAAGGCAGCTTTGCTCCCTTTCCTTTGTATTGATGTACACTGCTCTACTTCTGGCTGCCGTCTGACCACCCCTTTTCTAGTTTTAAGCTGAAAGTGGGCAGAATTAAATTAGATGGTAGGAAGAAATTCTTCACTGTGAGGTCGGTGAGGCAATGGACCAGGCTGCCCAGAAAAGCTGTGGCTGCCCCCTCCTTGGCAGTGTTCCAGGCCAGGTTAGATGGCTCTTTCAGCAACCTGGTCTAGTGGTATATGTCCCCGTCGACCATCTTCCAACCCAAGCCACTCTATTATTCTGATTTTCCTCATCCGCCCTCGCTTCCCCCCCTCCATCCGCGTTTCAGTCAGGACAAGCTTCACCCTTCGGTGCAGGCGCTGAGCCCCAAGAGGCTGCAGCAGGGACCAATTTTAATTCACCCGCGTGTCACTGGCCAGGCTGATGCCCTGGACTAGAGCAGCCACCCGTGGCCAGGCTGAGAAGCCAAGGCAGGGAGAAGCCGATGCGGGGAAAGCTCCAGCGGACGCTCTGCGTACAGAAGCCGCTTTAACTTAATCTCCCGAGGGCACCGGTTACGCGCAGAGGGCCGCGGCTGCTCCACTCTCCCGAGCACCCACTCGCCCGCTGCGGTCCGGTCTGGTCTGGTTCGGCCCGGTCCGGCCCATCCCACCCCCCGGGAGTGGCAAGAGCCGCTGATCCCGGCTCTTTTCCTTCCCGTCCCGGCATCCCCCGGGGGATGTGGGGGAGGGAAGCGAATCCCTCCGCGGGGGCGGTGCCGCGCCTGTGCGGCAGGGCTAGCGGGGCGGGACGGTACGGCCTCCGCCTAGATCG
>JAAWXA010000003.1:17833954-17895355 GCA_038090715.1 Florisuga fusca | reverse complement strand
TGGTTTTTTTGTTTTGTCTTCCTTGAAACCGCCCTGGGGAAACGCCGGGACCGTCTTCTGTCTTCCAAGTTACAGCCTGGGGGAGGGGGGGGCGAGGGTGTCGGGGAGAAGATGCGGTGAAGCTGTCGAAGCGGGGAGCAGTGTAAGGGGCTGCAGCCGGAGGCATTTGGTTTCGTTTAGAGCTCCCTTTTTTGCTTTGTATCCCCGGCAGAATGGCCACAGTGGCGGCGGATCCCGCATGCCAGGTGTCCAAAAGATGCCTTGTGGTGCCTTTGAAGGCACAGCCGTAGCTGTTTGAAAGCAGCTTTTGGTATAGGTTTTATTGTAATAGCTTCATCGTCCTTCTCTGCGCAGGTCTGTAAAGAATGGGAGAGAGGTGTCAGCATCAGGTAATTCTTAAATCCTTGTAAATGCGGCAGGAAAACGAGCCTGGAGTAGGATGTTGACTTGGCTTGTCTGAGCGTGCTGATGATCCCGAGCCTACAGAAGGGAACTGTGATTTTTGCTAAGATAAGAACCCAGATGTTCCATCGCTGCAGCCTCTGCTCGGGCTGTGACACCAAACTGTTGCTGGATTTTTATGAGTGTTAGCACCAAATGCTTAACTCAAAACAAAGAAACCCACCCCAACCTCAAAACTATGTTGTAAAATCTGTTTGCATTTATAGACTTCTGAGGAACTGGAAGGCCTTCAGAGGAGGGGTACACAAACAAAGCAAACTTCAGTGAGAAATGCTGCAAATGTGTGTCTCACATGGTCCTGGCACAATGAGTTTGTTCACGGCCAGGCCATTGTTCTCGGTCATGAGGAAGGGGAAGACTGGGGACTTGGTTGAAGTAGCACCATAATGCATTTCTAAAGCAAGCAATCTTTCTTTAGCATAGTGAGCTGAAAATCTCAGTTACAGAGCTGTTGCTACATAGCAGATATGATATATGGGGTGAAATCAAGTCTTCCTTCTTGGAATACCAAGTGGCACCAACTTGGGGGTTGGAAGCATGATTTCCATTTTTCTTAGTCTTCTCCTTGCTTGGGCAGGTCAGTCTGGCCCATCTCTTGTGTTCTTAATCTCCTGTGAAACTGCAGGTGCAATTCTAGGTGAGATGTACCTTGATCTCAGTCCCATGTGGCAGTTAAGGTACTTTGTTGGGTAACTCTTTCCTCTTTACCAGCTGTCAGTTTCCTTTTCGTGCTGCTTCTCTGTATTGGTCAATCAGTACAACATTACTATTCCTCCTTGTGGGAATCTTCCCACATTCCTTTCCATGCCCTATCACAGCTTTTTGTGAATATTATTTGCTCTTTTGTGGAATCGGTTCATACTTCTCTCATCTTGATTATTTTATCACCTTTCTATGATTTTCTCTGTCATCTCTGTGCTGCAGAAGACCTTCTCAGGCTTATGTTCAAGTTTGGACTTGCTGGTATATTTACATCTATCAGCAGTATAAAGAGAAGTGTTTCCTGACTGCTGTTTTTTTTCTTAAATTGGCAGAATGTTGCTGGTGAAAGCTCTACCTGTGTAACAAGTGTGATTTGGTATAGTATATGTACAAGAATAGTTTTGTGCTTTTTTATACTGACTTTTTAATTGAAGATTGGACTTCAGGATGGTTTGGTTGGGGTAAGAATGCAATATAATATCAGTAGCACTGCTGGAGTCACAGATCGTTGTTTCATGGATGAAACTTTCAAACATATAAATGTTAAATTTTTCAGTGCCCTTTGGGAATACAGGGAAGAATTACTGTTAGTGGTTTACATCTTGGATTTTTTCAAGGGGAAAAGAAGTCTCTGGAAGACAGGCACAGGAGAACATGGAAAGTTAAGCTGTATTTTACAGCACCCAGGTTTACCATCCCTGAGAAGTGACTTGAGGAAGCAACCCTGGAGGAATGCTGAGAGGCAAATACCCCAGGGAATCTGCAGTGCTGTAACTAAGGAGTGGAGCTGTATGCATAAGGAACATCCACGTAATGGATTTGCAGTTAGCTGCACTGAGAAAGATACAAGATGGAACAACGGTTATGGCTGAGAGGTGTAGCCTGAATTTTGTAACAGTGATAAATGGGTAACTTTTCTTACCTCTGAAGTTTCATCTTTTCATTCTCCTTCTGAAAAGCCTAGCCTTTGAGCTTTCTGGTGTGTGTGATGCATGTGTGCTGTTGTTGGGTCTTTTTGTTGGTGGTGTTTTTGAGGCATATTCCAGCTTGAATAAAAAGAGAGATTCTTTGTTAGACAAAGAAGTGATGTGCTCTAGCTGGTGGCAAAGCATTTGACAAATTAAATATTCCAGATGCTTTGCAGTTTTGATATTTGTCACAGGTACCTCACAAGCTTCATGAGAGTACTGAGTAGGGATTTTAATTAAAGTGTTGAAACAGGAGAGTTGAGAATTGAAACAGGAAACCTTGCAGTCCCGTCCTTCCTTCCAAAAGAAGGCTCTTCCAGTACGACTCTACTGATGTGTCTCATGTTTTTCAGGCCTTTACTCTCTGCATTACAGGCCTTTGTTCTGAATTACGTTATTTAAAATGCTGCGTGACATCCCTCCTGGAGGGAAGTAATAGTGAAATAACTTCATGTGTGGCTGAAGAGGGTTTTTTCCAGTGGCAGGTACTAATTTTACCTGAATGACTCAAGGAGTTGTATTTCAGTTGTTGAATTTGAGTAGTATAAATGCAAACTTCAGTTTTGCAGGAATATAGGCTTTGCAGGCAGTCTTAACTCTGTTAGTTTTTGGTGGTGGGGAACTTAACATAATACAGAGGTTTCAAATTCTGTCCCAAAGCCAAATTAACTTTATATATAATATTGTAAATATTAGCTGGGTGTGTTTTGGGTGCGGGTCTGGAGAGGCAAAGTGTGGAGTGTTGTGGAAAGCAGAGTTAAGGAGACTTAGAGGCTGGGTGCTGGTTGAGAAATGAGGGAGAGGCAGAAGTATATTGCAGTGGAAAGAAGCAAGGGTCTTCTGGTTGTGTTTTTCCAGTTATACTTTATGCTAGGCATCTAGCCATCCCTGAATCCCTACTTGAACTAGGATTTGATGATCGTGATCAGAACATAAGCTTGAGGACTATGAAATAAAATATGGTTGTGGCTGACACACGGGAGGAAGGAGCACTATCTACAGTAGTTTGAGGTAGGTTTGGAGTGGAGCTTTGGTGCCTGGCTTTTGGATTTAAAGGAAGCTTGGTACTTGAGTGTATGACCTTAGTTATGTAAGGAGAATGGTTTTGACTTGGTGTAGCTTTGCTATAAAAGAGACAGCTAGTTCTTTCTTTCATTGTTTTTTTTATGCAGGTACATTGAACAAAACATATGCAAGCAACTTTGTACTTCAAAGTACAAAGTTCAGTTCCTGGCTGCGTTCCTTTAGCATTACTCAGGATTCTCGGGTGGTGTGTAACTTCAGTATTAGTGATGTTTTCTACTGAAAACTTCTGGTACCATACTACTGAAAGGACAGAACTGAAATCAGTGGCTTGCTTGACTCAGACAGTGACTGTATGATGTTGAGCTGCTATGTTGGTCTGAAGAAGCAGGAGTAAATTCAAGATGCTTGTGCCTATTTTATGTGTAAGGGTGCATGTGTGTTGGAAAACCATGTGGAAAGATGAAGGTAATATGTTCTAGTGTTGATGGCTTTACTCTTAAGAATCTTCTTGTTACACATCCTCATTCTTGAGGCAGATGAAAGCATAACATGTACCAGGGATTTGGGGAGATGAGGTTGAAGTAGTTGATGGAGACAAAGCTTGTCCCTGGATTGTTAGTGTACTGTTACACATTTGGTAAAGATCAGAGGCATTTGTTTGGACCAGGAGCTAAAGAGTGTTAATTGTGTTAATTGTGCATTCAGTGTTAATTGTGGTATATTAATAGGGTGCCTATGATTAAATGGGTTTAAGGGCTGACCTTAAACATTTTTACCAAGGTGCTCAAACTCTGGGAGGTTTCTGGTGTTTCTCATGAGGACAAAAACTGGAGTATATCTGCAACTGGTTTCTGAATTTGTTTGTTGTCTGCAGACGTGAATGGGAATAAAAGTGATCATTTGGGATGCCTGAAATAACATTCTTTTTCTTAACCAGGAGAGTGCTGGCTTCTTTTCGCAAGAAAAGACTAGCAATACTACAGGTAACTTGGCACACTGACAGAAAACAGATTGTAAGAGTTCCATATTTGCTTTCCTTTCCAGGTATTCGCATTATCTGCAAGCTCTCACTTCTTTATAGAATATTTAAAAAAAAAAAAAAAAGCACATACCAGATTTCAAATCTACCCAATTCAATAGAAGCATCAGTTAAACCTAGAAAAGAAACAAATTTAGTGGAGTAAAAAGGTGTTTATTGCAAAATTAGGATGTTGTAGAAAGGTAAAGCCAACTAAGCATGCTCTAAGTGCAAATGTGTATTTGAAACTTGGAGTTATTTTACAAATGTAATTTGAGGTCTCCGAGTTGTGTTGCAGTTGAAGAAGCTGATGGAATGACTCAACAGCATTTCAGTCTTTGAATAATGTGTTTCAGAACAGTAGTCTAAAATTAGTGAGGAATGAGTTAAAGCCCATAGCCTTACAGTCTGCTCAGGGCAACTGCTTCTCTGAGACTGCTCTTTCTTTTGTAATACTGGATTGCAATTATTTTTTTCTTTCCCTTCTTCTGTCTCATGACCTTCAAGGCCATCATGGTAATTGCATGTATTTTTAATGGCAGGTTCATCACCAGGTCTTTAAAACTGTTAAAATGCTTTTAGTGGGCATTTATTTGAGAATGTATGGCATACTTGTCTTGGTTCTAAAACCAGAAGGTGTCACAGTGTCTGGGAGCTGTTGTACAAAAGTATCCTGACTTCCATTTCAAGGAAGTAAACTGGCTGATAGTTAGACATGCTAGTGACAACAGAGAAAGGCATTGCTGATTGTTGTGAGGGTTTGAAGTACTTCTTTGTTAGAAATCATGCAGAGACCTAGATAGCAGGAATAAACTGACTCAAGATTTTGAGGAGAATGAGGAATTTTGAGGAATGAGGAGGAGACCTTTATCAACTGAAAAGTCCATGCTGCCTCTAGTCTTGGAACACTTTTTTTTTGCTTCCCCAAGCCTGAGTGAAACCACGTGAGTCTTTCTAGCACTCCTGTACTGTTCACTAGCCATGCTTAGGCACCTCTCCTGCTACCTCTTTGTTGATTAAGGACATAGGACCTAACCTTCCCATTTGGGTATGTGAATAACAGTTCTGAGCAATGTGAGACAAATTTCTGCATTCATACGTTCTTTTCTTGTTAACTCCCTGTGGAGTTGCACAGGGTCAGAAAGCAAGGAGCATTTCACACGATCTTCTCTACAAGACTCGTGTCTCTCACATATAACGCCTTCCTGGTGGTTCAGAGAGGAGAATAATATTAATTAATCAACTTTTAGCACACTTGGGCTTGTGGTATTGTGTGGATTGGCACACTGTTGGTTAGCAGAACTAATTAGTGGAGCTTAATTACTTGTGGATTTGTCCTCTTGGTCTTCAGTTTCCTGCTTTGTGTCTCTTAGTGCAACCACCAGGCAAGGCAGCAGCTGCTGGGAGCTGGGTGGGAGCTGCTGGCAAGCCAAGTGGGGTACCTGAGTGGAGGCACACGTAGGGCCCTTCCCCCTGCAGCATCTTTTGCTTTGTTTCTTTGCACCATCCTCAGAACT
This sequence comes from Florisuga fusca, assembly GCA_038090715.1. Lineage (NCBI taxonomy): Eukaryota > Metazoa > Chordata > Aves > Apodiformes > Trochilidae > Florisuga > Florisuga fusca. Next base: position 17,889,662 of record JAAWXA010000003.1, on the reverse strand, counting down.
CCCAGAAATATATCCTGGTTTGGAAAATCATCTCTCTTGCTGTGCCTTGATCTGGCAGGCAAGTATAATGGTTTTTTGCAGAAGGTGACCAGAAGTGGGACGGTTGTGTAAAGCAAAGCTGAAAAAGAATATAACTGGCATTGAGATAAGTTGAAAAACCATCCTCAGTGTTTCACCCACAGCAGACAGCCTGCACCTTACAGAGGGAGGAGCTGCTATGCACAGAAGTAAAGCTTTTGCAAATTCCCCTTGGCGGGGTAGCACAATGGCCAGGCTGGCAAGGCGTCACAGCCAGAACCATCTTGGCTAAAGGAGTTTGTTTTAAATATTTCAGCAAATAACTCTTCATCTTAGTAGGCAGAGAAGTGGGTGAGTTTGGAATGCTGCTTTTGAGTTTTGAAAATCCCCACTTGATGTAATGTTATAAATTAGGCAGCCATTTCCTTTGACATAGTTTCTCAGCAGTGAATCTAACACAGCCGTGAGGGAAAAAGGATTTAAGTCTTTGGTGGGAGGTCTTCTTGTAGGCAGGTAATCTTGTGAATCTAAAAAGGTAGCTGTGGCACTACAGCTTTGTTCTGGCTAGAAAAAAACCCTCTCTTTCTTCTTTCTCTCTGAATCAAGCTTTGTTTCACCTTCTCAGAGGTAGGAGTGCAAAGTAAGCTATAAAGCAGTGGCTTGCCAAGGATGTATAGCATATTCACAAAGAAAGAACCAATCAAATAAAAATAGCATCAGGAAAAGGTGACATTTTCTAAAAATGCATTTGTATGTAGTTTATTTTGTAGTACTTAGGTTAGATGTTTCTGAGACAACACAGGAGATGCTTCCAAGCAAAATGGAGTAAAACTTTGGTCACAGAGGATCTTTGGTTTCTGCTAGTCAGTGTTGACAGCATATTGTCATTTTTTGTGGCAGTGTGGTGCTTAAAAGCAGTCTTTTTTGTCTTTTTTTGTCTTTTTTTTTTTCCTTTGGAATTGGGTAATTTTGCATATGGATTGAGTGCTTTTGAGTTCTAATCGAATAGAAAATTCCTTTGATTCTCTGTTCTCGAAGAGTCCCAAAGTATTTCTTGACAAGTCCTTGTCATGAAGTTTCATTAAATTTTGAGTATTTGCTATTGAATAATTTTTGTATTTCAAAGTTTAATGTAATTTAATATTAAATATTTGAATCTTTATTCTCTCTGTTCATGTATCCATTTTAGTTCTGCTATGGATTCGAATTCAGACTTAATGGAATGTCTCCATGGTATTTACATATTGTCTCCATCTGCAGCTGAGATTCCCAAACTGACAAATAAAAGACAGCTGTTCCTGAATTGTGTGTTAGAACTTCAGCAACCTCAAGATGAGATGTGTCTACCTTGAGTGTTCTTTTTGCGTGGCATCCACATCCCACATCACTGTGTGGAATAAGGAGTATAAGACCTTGAACAGTAAAGATATATCTATTGAAGTTGATCTTGTGTTTGAGGATTTCATAAAGTAGATAGAGTTCTTTACTAGTAGACTTGATCTAAGTGTGCTATGCCTGACGAAGTCAGAGGGTTTCTATAACTTTGCTCATTGAAGGAGCCCAAATTACCATCAAGCCAAAATGCCTAAATTTTTACTGTGATGACTGACCTTTTGTTGTTTGGTTGTTTTTTTTTCTCCCTCCAACAGGAACAGGAAATACAGTGGTGATAATGGTTGGTTATCCAAAAGGAATAGAAATATTGGAGCCAGTACGAAGAGGGATTCCAGTGAAAATGACTATTGGTGTTGGCACACGACATGTGCAGGAATATATTAGTGGTCAGTCAGTTGTGTTCGTAGCCATCGCTTTCATCACCATGATGATTATATCACTTGCCTGGCTCATATTTTACTATATACAACGTTTTCTGTATACAGGATCACAGTTTGGAAACCAGGTAACTGGAGATGATGATGATGCTTTAGAATAATCTGTTGTCTTATGTCAAATCATTTGCCTACCTTTGCTTGTTTACTGAAGTATTACTGAAGATCTGTGCTTTCTTGCTACTTTGCTGTCTGTGAACGCTACTCAGTAATGGTTACTGAGGCTAATAAGCAGTATGCTAATTGGCATTGCAGGTTTGACTAGCTGTAATTATTAGATACTCATATGAAGTCGTGGGAAATATATTTAGCCGCTTGTCAACAACTGAGTAAGTGCAGCTTCTTCTTTGATTTGTCACCGAACTTAACTTCCTTCCTTTTGAAATTAAAAATTATTTTCATTCTTCAATAATTTTTATCCTGAAATTACTAACTTCCCTAATCAGTTTTGTTTGGGTTTTGTGTGTGTGTTTTTTGTTTTTTATTTAATTGAAATAGACCATGGTAATTTTTTTTTTCTTAAGACCCACAAGTCATTAGGGCTAGAACATTTGCTTCTAAACCTTTATGAAAGGTACTTTTATTACTTGTAATCCTAGCAATCTACTGTAGAGTATTGAACTGGAGCAGACTAGAAGGAGCACGTGTGGTATTATTCAGCTCTCTCAGACTACCTGCAGTGTAGGAGTACTGGGAAGATCAGAAGAAACTTTTCTCCTTACTTGTCCCTTCCACTTTCATGTTCTTTGATAGGTTAAAAGTCAGCTTTATTTTTTCCCTTGAAGGAAGTACTTAAAATAATTTTGGTTGGAAGGGACCTTGGGAGGCCTTCTGGTTCAAACTCCCACACTCAAGAGGGCAGCCTAAGTTGTTGAGGGCCTGGTCCAGCTGAGTTTTAAAAATACCTTTGGATGGCACTTCCCTATGCGTTTCAGCTCTTGAAAAAAGTTCTGGTTTCAACAGCAGCTGTACCTTAGTTCTCTACTAACAGTGAAAGAGAAAGTAGCACTTGCCTTGTTTTTTTTTTCCTTGGGTTTTTTGTTTGTTTGTTTGTTTTTTGCTGCTTTGGTTTTGTTTTGTTTGGCAAGTAGTTCTTTTTTTCATATATCCTCAGTTCTGAACACCAACAAAAAATATGGTTTAAATTACTTTTTATCTTGAATATCCCCTACCTTCTGCTTGAACTTGTAGATTCTATCTTTGGGGGAAGAGTAAGGGATTTTGTGTTCAGGGGTCAGCTCTGATAAGGACTTACAGGTCTCTTCGAGTAAAACATTTAATTTTTCTTTTTAGTAACTGAGGGTGACATATGGGACTCTTCTGTTAAATTTTTGGTCTCCTTGAAATATTGTTTCCCAAGAGCCTTTTTAAACTAAGCTTTAGGTCTTGGAACATCCTGAGAACACTTTCAAGAAGACAAAGTTTTGAGAAATGTTTATAGAAAAAGGATTTTGTGGTTGTGTTGTAATAGTTATCTGGTGAAGAAAGTTGCTCCTTCCTGTTGGCTTTGTGTTAAGGAAAGTTCACAGACTTTATGAATAGTTTTGAAAGCATTTTTTTTTTTGAGTGATAAGATATTTCACACAAATATAGGTACCACAGACTCTTAATAAATTTTGCCACCTAGATGCTTTTTGATTAAATGAAATTGTCTAGTTCTAGAAGACTGCCACTTTCTTAATTCTCCCTCTTGGCATGGCTATTGAAAACAATTTACAATGCCTTGCAAAGTTTGAAAATATTGTGAGGATCTTGATGCATATTTATCATTAAGAGTCTTAAAAGAACTTTGGAAACAAAAAACCACTTTTCTTACCCGAATCTTATTCTGCTTGGCTTACTGGCACCAGGATAATTGAAATGTGTGAGTAAAGTATGCCATACTTTAAAGTAAGCTACTGTGTAGCTGCTAAGTGAAGGTAAAGATGGGTATCTTAAGATTTATTCTAACAGCAGGTTAGCAGTAAAACTTTGGAAGACCTTCTCAATAATGGAGATAAAACAGGTGCAGAAAACTCTGAGCTGGTACAGATGGTGTAATTGACTTGCTGCTGCTGGTAGTCTGTCTATTTGTGAAGACTAATTATTTTTTAACACCATGAAAAAACAAACCCAGTTTGCAGTACTGTAAGCTTGTAGAATGATATAAGTAATTGTAATTATCATTACAGAAAAAAAGCTGCCATTCTGTTTGGGTTTTTTTTTTTAATTCCTTTACTTTTTAAATTTACTTTTTATTCCTTTTCATCAGGGAGGGTTGCTGCTAGGCGGATCAACATCTGTTAATTGGGAGTGTTTGGTTTCTCAGTTTTTAGCAGCAGCTAAGCACTTTGTATTGGAACACAGTGCTGCTTTCTTTTCTTTCTTCCTTCCTTCCCCTCTAACAATAATCAGGACTGTTACTGCATAGAAGCCCAGTATGTTGTCTCATGTCTGTTAAGCCTTTCTTGTCATCTCCTTTGCATAATATGTCCTTTCAGTGCAAAGCTTTGTGTAAAGTGTGAGACAGCGTTTAACTGAGGGGAAGCACGAGTAGCTCCAAGCAGCCTTTTGACCTGGTGGCCAGCTGTAGGCTGCCAGGCAGGATTCCACCATCTCTCCAGCTTCTGTGCAACGTGTGCTAGCTCACGGGCTTGCCTAACTAGAAGGTCTGGTTATATGGCTGTTGTTTCAGCACTGATGCTCCTGAAGCCTACTTTAGTGTCAGTTTTTGCTGTGCAAGAAGGCCCCGAGACACGGCTGGATGTGTCGACTTGGTGGGCATAGTTTGCACCAGCCAAGGTCATTGTCAGAGCAATATGCTCCTCTTTTTTTTGTTGCTGTGCCCTGAGAATGCAAAATTTGCAGTTCTTCAGCATCTGCCGACTTGGAAGTGTTTTGCGAACAAATTAGCTAGCCAGAGATGAACCTTTAAATGCATTCAGAAGACTTAGTAATCCTCATACAAAGTATTTCAAAGCTTTGAAAAGTAATTCTTAAAACTAACTTGTATATTAATATTGAAAATCTTTCTTCAAGGGACATAGGAAAGAAACCAAGAAAGCCATCAGCCAGCTTCAGCTGCATACTGTGAAACGTGGAGAAAAGGTAAGTCAGTGGCTCTGGTTATTTATTGCCTTATGATTTAAAACCTGTTGCAATGTCTCTAGAGAATTTAAACTAAGATTCTCATGTTGTAACTGCGGTGTGACCCTCTTACAATTTGAGGCTCATTTTAGGACCTTTGCTTTGAGGCTTAAGCCAAGCTTAAGACTGAAGAGTCAAATTTGAATGACTTATGAATTGGAAGTCTGTTTTGTTGCAAATAGTATCTGGTTATACAGCATGTTACAGGAGACTACAGGGCTGGTACTGTAAAGATGAGGAAGCAGTAATCTTATCAGCACTTCACAACATCAACAAGTGGATTGCAAAATACTTCCTAGGACCTGCTGATTGCACAGTTCTTACAGCTGATGTAATATTTTGTTTTCTTAAAAGAACATCCATTTTTTTATTGATCAGACTGCCTTAGAAATCTAAAAAGCTTTGAAACACTTGTTAATCTTTTGACATACAATGCATGAAGGAGCTATATAGACTTGGTAAGCATTCTTTTTTTAAAGTACATTCTATGTCTATGTAGTAAAACTATTCTAAAAATTAAAGCTATTCTAAAAAATAAAACAGCTTTGAAAAAGTTGTCTCTGACAGCATATGGCCTAAACTCAGATGTGCTAGAATAACTGCAGTAGAAAAAGCCAAAGTTTTGAAAAAACATTCTCTTAGTGGGGGTTTCAGGCAGCTTTCATCCTAAATGCTATATTAGTTTGCAACTAGACTTCTGCTACTCCATAGGCATTTTCCCCCACCCTTATATGTCTTATTTGATTTATTTTTACTTAAAGACTGATTTTCTGAGAGATGAAAAAGAAGGATTAGTGTTTGGTTTTTAAAATACATTAATAAAATTACAGTGAGAAAGGACATTTATATGTCCTTTAAAAGGAACTTTAAAAGTTGTGGTTCAACAGGTGATGTTTAGCTCAGGTCACATGCTACAGGGAGGATGTCCTTCATTTAGTAAATCAGTTTTTAAATTAAAAAGCCAGCTCTTTTTGAACTTGCCTCTTTTCCCCTTATGCATTCAACATGTTTAAGTTACATTTTACAAGTGTTTGTTACTTTTAATTATATTCTAAATTCCATCGAAAAGTAATTATTTCAAGCTGTGAACAGAGGGATGCCCATACTTCTGTTCATACAATGGTGAGATCAGAGATCAAGGAAGATGGAATTGAACCAAATCAAGTGTAAAGCAGTATCAAAGTGTAACATCACCATAGGAAGAAATGGATATAAAAGGGTCATGATGAAATTTATGGTGAGAACCACAAGGAAGCTGTTAACTGCTTTTAAGTTGATGTTCAGTAAACCTCTAAAAAGGATTTTAATTATGAAATGTTTGCAGTGTAGTAGGTTCCTTCTAACCAATATGCCCATGCCTGAAATAAAATGGAGGAATTTGAGTAAGTTGGTGTGTGGTATGCTGGTTGTAACTGAATGCCATGTTAGTTCTGTGAATTAGATTAGATTAAAATCTCAATTAAATAGAGGGTTTCTGCTTGGTAAATTGTGCCTTCTAATTAGACTTGAATCAGAACTATCAGAAAATTTATGTAACAGTGATACAGGGCTACTTCATGAACTTAGGTTAATTTATCAGGTTAATTTATCCTGTCAACTCTGTAAATCTACTTTCCTTTAAATATTTCATTTCAGTCATTATGATTAAAAGAGTATATGTCTTTTATTGTGACACAGTAAGGTATTATCACCTTATTTGGTGTTGAGGTATTTAACTAAAAAATAGGTCAATATTGTAAAAGTGTATTTGCTGTCATGTAGATCTTTCTTGAAGCTTATGGAATTACAGGAAAATGGATGCTCATTTGAGTATGGGCTATATATGGTATGTGTGGGCTTTGCTTCTTGTACAAAATAAAAAATACTTGTTACAGAGTAAATACTTCCCTTGCTTATGTAAAAAAAGTCCTAGTTTGATTTCCTTGGAACTTTACGGCATTAATTATGTAAACTGATAGCATTCAAGGGAGGGGAAAGTTTGCTTGCAGTACTAATTCATTTGAGTGTTTGTCGTAGTGAAATGGAAGTTCTTCAGCAAGTAGCAAATTCAAGATACTTACTTTACAGGGGATGTCCCACTGTTTTTCCTAATACTTACATTTATATAACCCAAGTAACACTGAATTGTTTCTCTTGTCCTGGAACAGATGGATATCTGGAGATATCCATCGTATTTGTAGTGCAGCTATAAGCATGGTTTCAAGAAGGCAGTAAGATCTGTTAGGTATCTAACCCTTAGAAATAAACAAGTTGAGGTGGGGAAATACTGTTTTGACTCTTTGGGAGCTTGGAGAGTAGTTTTAAAAAACATCCCAAACTGCATACTTTGTCTCTTCTAGCTATCAAGGGATACCTGCTAGGATGTGATAGAGAAAAGAAAAAGTGGGTAAGAAGGGGTTTTAAGTATTCAACCCCAGTAATCTTGTCCTACTTAAGCACTTGCAAGGCTTTGGGACCATAAGTTAAGAATTACATTGTGGGCTTTCATCTAAGCTGACCTTTAAAAAAATTTCTTCTGTTTATAGTTACATTAAATTGATTTTTTTTTTACTGTGCTCTCTTGTGCAAAGTCAATGTTTGAAATGTAACAAATAACTTAAGGTACCATGTATATCTGTTTAAATTAAAACAATTAGAGTTTGTCTGCTTGTAGTATTTGGTATCATTTGATCAAACTGCCTCATGGTGGAATATGGAATTAAATTAAGGAGATTTTTATTTGCTAAACCATTTTATGCATTTTACATTCCGTGAAGCTAGCTATTTCACAAAGCTTGTTCTGTAATGAAATATGGATTTAATGCATAATAAATGTGTTTCCATCTTTAGGGTTTAGATGTTGATGTGGAAAACTGTGCTGTGTGCATTGAGAACTATAAACTGAAAGACACTGTCCGAATTCTGCCATGCAAGTAAGTTGCCATAGTTATTTTTTTCCTCTTTAGCATATTTTCCCTAAGAAATATGTGATAAGCTTTCTGGAAGCTCTTCTGAAAGTGTGGTGGCAGAGCTGAAGCTGTGCCATTTGTGTGGCATGTTACATGTTGAAGAGCACCAGGATACCATGTAGTGTTCCATATCTATGCAGGAAAAATGAACAATTGAGAGAAGTGTAGGAGTGAATTAGAGCTTTCTTAGTACTGACATGAACTATACACTCTTGAACTGGTAGCTCTGTGGTGTCCTTGTTAGTAATGTATCTTATTTCAGAAAGCTAACATGGAAGGAAATGGTTCCAGAACTGCCTGTCCTGGTAAATCAAGCAGTACCTAATTGTCAAGGTTCTAAAGGAATGGGTTTAATTTTTAATGCTGTGACTTGTGTGTCATTTGAAGGAATAGTGTGTGGCTTTCATGATAAAGGTTCTGAAGGGCATTTCTTTTCTCTAGGCACATCTTCCATAGAACGTGCATTGACCCTTGGCTTTTGGACCACCGAACTTGTCCAATGTGTAAACTAGATGTTATCAAAGCTTTGGGATACTGGGTATGTTGCATGCTTACTTTAATCTTCAAGGTAGAAGTACAGTACAGGGTGAGAACAGTTGTTACTTGACAAGACTGAATAAGTGAGCATAGTTGTAAGAATTATTGAGTAAGAAACAGAAAAATCAGTGAATTTTATGGATAAGAGTTTAAAAAGTATATTGAGCAGCTTAGGAATCATCTGGTTACTCTTCTGTGGTAACAGACTTTTTTCTATCTCTGTCTGGTGGTAGTAAGAAGGTTGAAGCAGAGGTGAGGCAATTTGCCCAGGCTGCAAAACCAGAATGTGAGTCACTAGATCTAGAACGTATATTTGAACTTGTTGAGAACTGCCATTCAAAGGAAGAAATTAGTTTTTCTGTCTTGAGTGTTTGTATACTTGCACATATGCCCTGTGTTTTATCCCTGTAAGTAAGCCGGTACTTAGAACCTTCCTCAAGATGTTCACCAGAAGTTGGTTAAGTAGAGAAAATGATGTGCTCTCATTTCTTTCTGACAGCACCAGAAAAGAGAGAAGACATGTGCGGTAGGTTACTTGGTCACTATTGATAAATAGCCCTGAGTTTCACTAAAATGTACTTCTCTTCTACTGATCTACAAAGATCTCCAGGAAGCTGGGGTGTTCCTTGGTTTCAGGGACCTTCCTTTCATAGACTAGGTCTGCATTTTGATAGCTTTCTGCTTACTTTGTTGCAGAGACTTAGGAGATCTAATTGGTAGCATGATTGTGTGGATTTTTCACTGATGGGAGGAAAAAAGTGTGAAGAGCAAGGCAGCTTCTCTCAGCAGTGTCACTTGCTGAGTGACATAGCTGCAGACAAGAATATGTAGCCTTACTACAGAGACCTTCTGCAAAAGTGCTGAAGGCTCAGTTCAGTTTCAGAGAGTACAAATATTTCAGATGCTCCAAATTTTTAAAGGCTCAAACCAGCAAGAAAGCACTAAGTGCTGTAACCTGCCTTTTGTTTTGTAAAAAGTGGACTCCTAACCAGACTGCAGCTGTACTGTTGCTCCGGTGTTTAAATATTCCATGTAAAAGGCTGGCTGGGTTGATTCCTACTGTTGCTGCTCTTGGCTCTGGGATCCTGTTGAAAAAGTGGCTTTTCTGTTGCTTGGCTTTGTTTCTTTGCAGTTGGACAGTAACACTGAAAGTAGACACTATTCAACACTGTGTCCGTGCACATAGATAATAGGCCAAAAAATGGTCTTTTTCCAGTCAGGTGAGATGACAGTCGTAACCTGGAGAAATGTTGACGCCTAATGTTTGACAAAAGTGTCAGTCAAATGTATTTCATTTTGAAGGGGGACCCTGAAGATGTACTTGAAGTTCCCATACCTGAATCAATAAGTGGCAGTGTTTCAGTGGGAAGCCTGAGTATTGCTTTACAAGATGATGACAGAAATGAAGTGAGCGAATTGTCAGCTTCCTCCACCAATGAATCTGTACTGCAATGTACCAGTTTAAAAGAGGATGCTGGTGAAACCACGGCATTACTTGGTAAGTAATAATTAAGTTTATTCCTTAACACCCTTAACACCGTTCACTGCATTAGGAGAAGCCATTCTCTAAGTGATGGTAGTGGTGTTACTATTGCAGTGAAGACCAGCTGGAGAAAATTTTTCTTGAGAGGGGGGAAAAAAGATGTAAACAGTACTACTTACAGAGAGAATCTGGAGAACCTTGGGTATATACAAATATGAAATTTGTTGCCAGAGTTTGGATTAATATAACAACTAATATGTATTAAAATGGTAAATGAGCAAACAATTTTTCTTCTAATTCCTGGCTTCTAGATGTGGATGTAAGTAATAACCGGCATGGAGAACATCTGTCTAATGGAAGCTCCCACTGAACTGCTTCGTGGAAGATACCTTGAATAGACTGCTGAAGAACTATTTTTTATTTAATTAGTATGGACTTTTGTCTAGTTAACAGGAAAAATAATGTAAATTATTTTACCTTTCAAACTTTTCTAGCTGGTGTTCCAAAAGGGCTAATAACTAAGAATTTTGTACACAGGAGGATTTTATAAAATCTCCTCTGGATGTCTCATCCTAAAAAAAAGATGCAATAACCCTTTTTCTGTAAGCGTTGTTACAATGTCATTGTGTTCCAGAGGGCTGTAACAAAGATGAAGACTAGGCAGTGAAAACAATGTAGAATGTCTAATGGAAACATTTTTTTGGATATGCACTATTTACATTCAGTAGGTACACATGGAGAACACTTACAAGGCTACAACTATTAAAATGTTCTGAAAATTCTGATCTGTTGTAATTGGAGATGGATATTCTTAGAAAAGATATAACCTAACCTTGAAGTCAAACAATTTCATGGATATGTTGCATATCCTTTTTTGTTAGGAAAAAGAAATAGCTAGTTGCCGCTTTCCTTACATGTAACAAATACTGATTTGATCTTGTAGCGTGTTCTACTTAAAGCGGATGCAAAGAGCAAAGGAGGCTTCCTCCATCTTGCTAGCTTTTATACTGAATTTGGCAGTAATAGGTTGTGCTAGGTGGTCTTCACGTGCTGAGCATGTAGACTTACTTAGGTATATGCACACTGGTTACCTCTTTCAATCTTAAACTCAGTAGAACAGAGGTAAAGGGCTAATTATGGCTGAAATATATTTATTAGTCTATTTATAAGAATTTACGTAATTCCTTCTTACTCCCTCTCCTGTCCCGTCCCCCTTTGTTATGTCCAAATTTAAATTGTTCCTTAGGGTCTGCAAAGTTTTGTTTTGTTTTTTTTTCTTTTCCTCTACATATAGATGCTGGAATTCTTGGGTATTCCACATTAGGAGTTTTGACTGGGTTTGCAATTAGCTTTTACTCCTTTCTTTTAGATTAGCAGTATTGTGCCTTATAGTAAAACACTTAAGAAACCTGAAGCATCTGAGAGTAAATATAAACCCTGGCATCTCCCGTTATGACCTCTTAATTGAAGTATTTATATATTGTAAGTGGCATAAGGAATTGATAAACTGTTTTGTAATGAAATATGTGCATTTAAGACACTACTTACTAAGAGTGTTAAGTGATTGTTTAGGATTTTAGCATTGTCGTGTTATAAATAATATGCTACATTCCTCAATTTTCTTTTGTAAAGCTGTTACTACAGGCTGCTTAAAACAGTGTCTTTTCCTAGACATTTGTTTTAGAGTGCATTTTGGTTTTAAAATGTACATTTGGAATGTTTTTAAGAAAATATGCAATTCTTTTTCTAACTTACATTGAGCTTCAATAGAAGCAATAACTTTTTTTAATTTTAGAGTGAATGTTCCAGAGATGACAGAGGTTTCAGCTGGGGAAATATAATCTGAATTTCTACTTTGCAGAGCAGATGTTTCACCCTAAATTTCTTGCAAATATATAGCTATTAATACCTACTTTAAACAAATATATAAATCTGCCTCCTGGCTATAGGAGCGTTAACTTGTAGGTTTCATGAAAAAATTGTCAGGTTGTAGTTCTGATGTCACCAGCAGGTGCAAGTTTTTGTGATGCCTTTATCTTACAAGAAGCACATGAGAATGGAATATGACTGACCATCTCCAAAACTGAACAACTGAAAGAAAAGCAACCCACAACTAAACCAAACAATGTATAGGGACATTTAAGTCTCCGAAAGAAGCTCGTCAACATCTCCAGAACTGCCTTTTTAACTGTCTCTTCAATATTAAAATCTAAGTCTTCTCCCTCTTCCATAACACAAAACTGAACATTGATGTAGTAAATGTTAGAGGGTTTAACCTAGCTCAAGGAGGAACCAAAAGGCATTATCAAGAGGAGTCTTGTCAGTCTGTGGATTGTCTTGCTGATACCTGCAGCGCAATATTCATGCTGAAGGGGAGAAATGTGGTAAGTACTTCAGCTTTTATGTAATACCTATAAAAATAAAAGCTTTACTTAAGAATGAAAGCTGAGATCTTGCTGAAAGCTGAAAGAAAAGCTGAAGAATCTGCAAATTGAAAAACATGCTTATGAGATCTGAAGTGTAGAAGTAATCCTACTGACTTAGAAAACTGATGTGAAGATTCTGGGAGTAAATTTCTACTGCTGGCACTATAGTGGTTTTGTTTCAGCCTTTCACCAGCGTAATTACAGTTGTTTTGGTCAGATTGGTTTCTGCGTAGTTCATCTGTGATACAGTTTTGTGTTGTAAGGCCAGCTGTGGTACTGAGGAGTGATGACAATAAAAGGCCGAATTGCAGTGCCTCCAGCAAGCAGTTTGCTCTCCTTGGAAGCACGATGACAAAAATTGTCTGAAGCGAATCATTAGTCTGACCTCAGTCAAAAAGCTTAGCAAAAAGGGATGGGTTTAAAAAGTTACAGGACAGGAAAGAGACCATCTATGGAGTTAAAATTAGTAGCAAGAGAGAATTAGAAATGTGAAGCTTACAACCTACAGCTCAAACTCAAATCCATTCTTTTTAGAGTAAACAGATATAAGTAGCTATAGGTAAATACAGGTTTCTAGACTTTGCTGATCTGGACCTCTACTTTCTAGCATTTTAGCTACCAGAGTTTATATGAAGTTCAGAACTCATTAGTCTTTCCCTGGTATGAATGATTTTGCAGGATTAAGTGCCTTGTGGCTTCTTTCCCTACCATTTGGAGAATCTTCAGTCTGCCTCTTCTGCTTAGGCTCTGTCCTGCCTAATGTGAGAATATTGTGGGTTCCTTCTGTGTCCCCCAGCCCAATCTTTCTTTTTCTAACAGTGCTTTTTTTTCATAAAACATGCAGGAGCTTGGCTGAGACCTCTGTTTTTGTCAGGTTTTGCTGAAATTACTATCACAGAATGTTAGGAGTTGGAAAGGGACCTCAGGAGGTGATCTAGTCCTAGCCCCCTGCCAAAACAGGTTCACCTAGAGTAGGCTGCACAGGGTGGCATCCAGCTGGGTTTTGAATGTCACCAGAGATGGAGTCTCCACCACCTTTCTGGGCAGCCTGTTCCAGTGCTCTGCTGCCCTCAAAGTACGAGAAATTCCTCTTGTTGAGATGGAAATTGGGCAAGAAAGTTTCTTACTAGAGACATTTCATGTGGTGAAATTATGCAAAGATAAAACATGATGCCTACATGAAACGGATGGCCTCCCAGTGGTAATGTTGAATAAATGGTTTGAGGAAAATCCCTAGCCACAACTAGGGGATGTTGCTTTTGCAGAGTTCTGTTGGTATCATTTTTATTGATATGGATTTACTAGCTCTGCGATTAATGTTGCAGAGAAAATTTTTCAAAGTTCAAGTGATTGAAAAAAAATGGTATGAACATGTCAAAATGGACTGCTCTTTAAAGAGGCCCTCTGTTGAGAACTCTTGTGTTTTTTAATAATAGTCTACAAATGCAAAATTGGAGAGGAAATCTTACAGAAAATAATTGTTTAAACTAGCTTTGGCTTTCACACTTGATAGCAAGCGAAAATGAACTGTAGATGTTACAGGTCAAAATGCATGTTAATAGTGAGTTTAATTACCTGCAGTCAAATGTAACTGGAAAATTCTTCTTTTCTTTTACGAACTACCCCTAGACTGGATGATTCTTTGGCTCTAGGCAATGGTTGGAGGAGATTCTTTGCATGTAGTAGGGAAGTTTGATTTGATAGCAGTAACTTCTTCCCCCTGCCCCTCACCCCCCCTGAGTATGCAGCTGTAGTCCTTGCCAGTAATTAGTGCTCGGTTCTGGAGGTAAGCCAGATGAGTTGTAGGATAATTTAACTGCAGTGGGAAGGCTTTTAATCCATGCCAATTTAATAAACTGGACACTGGTATATTCCTGCCAGAGTTGGGTTGTGACAATGCTGGAATTCCTGTCCTGTGCCAGGGAGGAACTTGCATGGAGAAACACAATTGCAGCAACTCCAAACACAATATCAAACAGTCAAAGACTTTTTTTTTTTTTTCTTTTAATCACTTCTTGATTCAGAAATTATTGTCCTGGCTTTCTGTACAGCCTGCTCAGCTTTCTCCTAAGACTGGCCAGTAGTAAGTTGTGCAGAGAGGAACCCAGCAAGTCCATATGGGCACTTACTCCATGCCCTGTGCTTCAGAGGATGTCTGAGGCAGTATCTAGGCTTTGATTTGGGATCAAAGGCAGAAGAACAGACTGAGTCCTCCCAGAATGTTGACTGTGGACAAATAGAGCTTGACCATTGTGATCTTTGAGCTTTATACTGAGTGACATGTATGCAAAGGAATACTTTGGTCAATTCTGGGACACCTGTCCCATCTGCTTTCCCCACAGGAAGGCTGCAGGTGTGATCCCCTTTCCTCCTTTTCATTTCCAGCCTAAGAGGTTTAGCAGCATCAAGCAGAGATGTTTGTTTCAAACAGAATAAAGACAAGCAAGAGCCTGTCTACATACCATTCTACCACAATAACTATAAATATTGAGCACTATTAGTCCTGTAGCTGTTAATTTCAGGAAGTGCAGTTACTTAAAGGTGACTTAACTGAAAAGGAAGTTTTACTTCCAAATACTGAAAGAAATTTGGTTCTGTCTTGGCTCAGACAAGGACAGCAGGTTTTGATGAGCTCAATCACAAGCAATAGGTGTTGGTTTTACATTAGCATGGCAACAGGGCACAAACAGGTTGGGCTTCTTACTTAGCTGCCCCATGAATGCAGGCTTCTTTTTAGTCAAGTCTAGACATGCAGCTACTGTTAGCAACATCCACTGTACTTTGAAGCATACAGCAATAGATTAAGAATGGCATTCTGAATTTGTGGAGTATTTTTTCACTTGTTGCCACAATGTGTAACGAGAAGGTTTTGGTACACATCAGCATCCCAAGTGTTAATAAAAGTGGGAATTCTTGCACAACAGAACCTGTGTAGCATCCTGATTCAAATCAGTAATGATGGTAGTGTGGCAATGGTTAGGTGGGTGGTTGGGGGTTTTGTCTGCTTTTGTATTTGTTTGTTTGATTGTTCTTGTGTAGTTTTGGAGGGGTTGGTTTTGGAATGGGTTTTTTTGAGTGAAGAGGTTGCATGCATAGTTTTCATTGGCTTTTGGCACTTGGCATCAAATGCAGTGTTTCTGCACTGGAAAAAGATACTGAGATCAATAAGAATATACTGAAACCTAGTAGAGGGGTCAGCTAGCAGTATTTCATTGAGTTAACCTGGAGGGAATGGAGTTCTTGGTGTTGGCTGCCAGGTGAATCAAACTGTGTTGGTACTTTGGCAAGAGACCATTCTCTTCTGTATGTCTCCCCTCAGCCACCAAGGTGGCTCAGACTTCAGACAGTGGCTTGGGCCAAATTAATAGCTTGCTGCTACAGAGAGGGAGAGAACAGTCTTCTCTATTTCTGCTGTATTACTTTGCTCTGTCTCACATTCAGGTGAAGAGTAGGTGATAAACTAATTCATCTGAAGTGATGAATCATCTATCAGAACTCTATTTTGACAAGCTGGGAAATGGACTATCCTTACTGTGCAGTTGAGTTTTAGAGCTGGGCTAAAGGGATGAGGAATTGGGGTGGAGGATGGAAGAGCAAGACTCTCCCCTTGGGTAAGGTAAAGAGATGCATTCTTATAATAGGGCCGTGATGAATTGCAGTCCTTAAGATGGTAGCAGGGTGTGGGGTGAGTGGTTTTGAACTGTGGCTGTAACGTGTCTTCTGTGTGTTAGATTGCTCTTTATTTGATGTGTTCTTTTATCTCATAGGTGATATGTGAAGATTTGGACATTGGAATTGTAGATTAAACATGCACAAATCAAACTGAAGAGTTTTTTTAGTTCAGTATGGGTCCTGATCTCTCTCCTCAGATATCCTGCTGTATTGCAAAACTTCAATTTGAGAAAGTTTTAAAAGTAGAATGTCTCTATAATTGCATGTGTTTGTGTGAAGAATGCATTGCCTGGAAAATGTCCACTATACTTCCATTGGACCTGACCCTACTTTCCACCATCTGAAACGTAGTAACGATACTGCATTTTTAAAGGAGCTTATCCTACTTAATTCAGAAGAACAAATTAATTGGAGTTTCCATTGTTTCGTTAGTCTGAAGCTTAAGTTCAAAACTTTGGAGCCAGTTACTTCTACTACAAATATAACTGCATTTGAACTTGCTGGTCAGTCAGGTATTGACTGCCAGCTGTCTCTTATGGTAACCTTGTGTTAACTTGGTTGCACTGTTTGAATTGAGCACTGGGCTGTCTTTTCCATTGTGTATGTACAACTGTAAAAATGTCAAGTTATGCATTGTTGTTGTAACTTAATGGCTAAAAGCTCAAATTCCTTAATAAATTATACAGAACTTTTAAAAGCAATGTCTGAGAAGCTCGTGGGGTTTGTTTTCTTTGCTTGTATAAATGGTCTGAGACACTCAAGTAGCACAGCACAAAGGCAGCTTAACTTCATGCTGGGTAGTTAAGGGGGGAAGAGCCTTTTGTGCATGTTGTAGTAGATGGTGGGTTAACCTGGACTGGGTGCTAGGTGCCCAGCCAGCTGCTCTGTCCCCTTCCTCAGCAGGACAGGGGAAGGAAATAAGACAAAAAAACTCATGGGTCCAGAGCAAAACAGATTTGATGAAGATTAATTTTTAATTTATTGCCATTTCAAAAGAGTAGGATAGTGAGAAACAAGGACAACTTGTTAGTAAAGTAAAACAAGTTTTCTCTCCCCCTGTTCTTCCTGGGCTTACCTTTACTTCTTCTGTCCTGATTCTCCTACCTCTCCCTTCCCTGTGAATGGTGGCAGAAGACTGGGAAGGAGGATTGTGGTCAGTGGTCTCTGCTGTTCCTTCCTCACGTTGTTCCACTGCTCCAGTGGGGATCCTTCCTGTGGGCTGCGGTTCTAAAGGAACTGCTCCAATGTGGATTCTCTCCACGGGGTTCATGGAGTTATCACAGAGCTGCCACCAGCCTGGATAAGGTGCTTGCCTGTACCACCTTGTGCTGGCTGGGTCCAGCACAGCAAACCCAGGAGCAAGTTTGAATGTCTTCCTCCGTGCACAGTGCTCTGAAATCAATGGGCTGTGCCTGTTTCCAGTGTATGCAAGTACATTACAGAAGTGCCTATGATAAAAAAACCCATAAATTTTCTTGCTAATCTCTTTTAGTGACAGTACAAACCCAAGGATTGGGGATTTATGTATGCCTGTAAAACTCAAGCAAGTACTGTGAAGGGGCTGAACAGTAAGGCTTTTGCTATACCATTATGGTAGCAATCTTTTTTCTCTTGACAAGGCTTAAATTCTTTTGAAGTAATTCCGTAAGTCATAGGTAGTGTGCAATGCCTTAAAGCAGTAGTGATCAGTTTTCTGATGGAGCCTATTACTTTGTCAGAAGTCTAAAATCTATATTTAACCATATTTTTGAAGAGGAGTATTTGTACATAGACAATACTCAAATCTTCACCTTTATCAGGTGTAAAGTATTAAGGTAAAAATTTAGCTCATGAACTAGGTTAACTGTTGCTGGTAACAATGACTTAAAGCAAATGGGTTTTGGGTTTTAGAAGGAATGTCTAGCATTGGAACAGACTTTAAAGAAATGCTGCTCTAGTTGGCTTAATACAGCTTAACTGGGGGAAGATACACAAGTCTAACCCCTAGTGACCAGAGAACACAAGACTTTTTACCACAAGACTGTGTTGCAGGGGTTAGGAGATCAATGGGATTTTCAGTCCAAGTAATCTAGCAACTTAAATTACTTGGAAAGAGAAAGCCAAAAGATGCTTTTGACCTTGCATTATTGATCCTGCATTTCATACAAACTTGAGAAGCAGATGCAAATTTTAAACAGCTCTAATTTATTAAGCAGAATTAAATTACAGTTAGCTTTTTAAGTTCTTTTTAGTCTTGGGGCTTTTAAAGAAAAAATGGTATTCTACTATCAATCACCCTAAAATAATACTTTGGCAGACTCCTTGCCCTGTTTCCCCAGCACCTGCCATTTAACACCTGAATGGTGCCTGTGACTATATGCTGCAGAAGGAATCACAGAATGTTAGGGGTCCAAAGGGACCTCTGGAGATCCTCTAGTCCAACCCTCCTGCCAGAGCAGGTTCACCTAGAGTAGGCTGCACAGGGTGGCATCCCAGGTGGGTTTTGAATGTCTCCAGAGATGGAGTCTCCACCAGCTCTCTGGGCAGCCTGTTCCAGTGCTCAGAGAAGTTCCTCCTCATGTTCTGGTTGAACTTCCTGTGTTCCAGTCGGTGACCATGAGGCTATTTTAATTTTGGTAGCCACAGAGCAACTGCCTATGCAAGGTTTGAAATGAGAACAGGTTCACAACTTGATTTTTTTTAATAGAAGAAATAGGACCTTCTTTCCTGGATGAAACATGTTTAGAAGTACAAAATAGGTGTGTTTGTTACTTAAACTAGTAATGGTAGGAGGTCAGTAGCCTAGAAATCCTCAGTTGTCTTGAAAAGAGGGTACTGCTCTGAGCCTACAGCACCCAACCACTCCCTTTACACCATGTAAAGATAAGCCATTAGCTCTTTCTGGACATCAAGACAGACTCTTCCTTAGTCACTGAAGACAGTATACATTGTTAGATGTTATATGCAGCTTCTAGAAGCTCTTGCATAGTAAACAAACAAAGAGGAACTGAAGTTAATTACCTCAATAGAGGTTGACTTCAGTTAATTCACAGTTCTTTACACAAAGGCAGTGAGTGCCACATGAATACTTAAATTTGCTGTGAAATGGCAAGTATCATTTACATTCCTCCCTGGAATTAGAGCGCGTAGTTCAGGATATACATATGGTATACAAAGTATGTATAAAAATGGCATAACTCAAGCAGGTATATCAGAAAAAAAACACATTATTTATTGTTTCAATGCATAAAATGCTATTTATACTGTATTACATTATTAATCCAGTGATTTAAGTTTAAAATATACAATTAATTGGTATAGAACATGCGGGCAAGGTTGTTTTTTTGCCAATGACATAGTGGCTTTACTTTGATGATTTTGTCTCTGATGGATTTTCCCCTGTGTCAAGTGTCTTCAGCAATCTGAAGAGGCCAGCTGCTTCTCGTATCCGACTGAACTCAATGCAGAATGCCTGCACTTCTATAAACAAGTCCTGTACATTAATAATTTTGTTTCTGATTAAAGATTGAAGAAAGACGCAAACAAGACGCACCAGCCGGTTCTGAAACAGAAGAGGTAATAGTTTCATCATCCAAATAAATCTTTGCAGCCAAGTAAGTTAAAGGGCTGTTGGCTCCCAGCTGTGTAACTGAGCCATTTCAGCAACAATTCAGCTTCAGCTGTCATCTTGTTCCCAAGCTTTGTACACACTGCCTCTCTTTTTCTCCATCCCATACTACTGTATTTAAAAAAATGGACTCCTCTGCTGTGTAGTACTGTACCTCTAGATACAGGAGCTTTCCCAAGATTAATCCCGTGCACAAATGAAGCACCAGACCTACATATGCACTGTACTTCATTTCTTTATTACGTAATCTGTGAAGTCAGAGAGAAGGGATGATGGCTTACGACGATGTCATCACCAGAATCTTGCTTAATCTCATTTTATATGATAACACAATGAAGAAAAATGAACGAGGTCCACATCTCAAAATTCCCCAGTCACCACATGATTAAGGCACTCCAGCTGGCAAGTGACAGCAGCAGAACTGATCCCACACCTGCTTTGCAGGAAGTGCTCTATCCCTGGATTAGCATGACCCTCTTCCTCCATCTTGGAAGGAAAGACAGCACCAGGGACACCTAATGGATGGGATCTGATCTTAGAAGCATTCCTCAGATCCAAGGGCTGCTAAGGTAATGCCTTGCAGAACACACTGGGAGTTGGGAAGTGGAGACCTAGGAAGTGGCACCTACATCTTGTCTTACACAGATCAAGTCACTAGCCATCTGCTTTATACAGAGAAAATTCTTCCTCAAGGGCTTCCTCTTTACTACTGAAGTGGTCTCATAGTTGACACTGTGAGAAAGGGTTGAAACCAAACCTCTCTAAAAGCAGCTGTACACAGGGACAATTATTGGACAGATAACCTTAATAACTGAGGAACATGAAACTAAGAACTAAAGAACAAATGGAAAATGCTGGCTGACTCCCAGTCTCCAAGGATTGTGCCTCTTTCATTTCCAAGAGTGCACTTGTACTGTGCTTTTCAAAAAAACCATCTTGTGTCTCAGTCACTGTGAGGCTCCATACACAGTATTAGCAAATGTTAGATCTCACAACTTTGTATGCTACTTAGTAGCAGTATGTGTTCCTTGACACTCTGTTCTTTTTCATCCCTGGCATGCCTTAAGTACAGCTGCTCTCAGCAGCCTCTCTGAGCACAGTGTCCCATGCTGGGGGCAACTTCTCAGCTGCAGCCCAGCTCTGATGCTGTTTTCCTATTCTGTTGCAAATGTAATAGGCACAGCTATTCAGCAGGTCACAGATCAAGCCACCCATGTCCATCTGGCAGTGTCCCAAAGCAGAGAAACAGCAGCAGCCACCAAAAGATAACAAATGGTTAGTCATCATCTGGAAGGAAGGGTATTGAGAACAAAATCACACTGCACCCATATCCTGTGTTCTGCATGCAATTTTTGTCTCTGCAGCTTAAGGGCATAGTGCAGATAGAGAAGATACTGAAGGAGACCAAAGAAGCTAAAGGGAAAGGAACAGCTGCCTTATTGCTAAGAGACCGAAGAGGCTGCAGTCCTTCACTGTTGAGGGGCAAAATCTGAGGCAGGACTTGGTCAAAATTCCCAAAGCTTTGGGTTAAGTCGATGTGGAACTGTTTTTACCAATCACAAATCCAAGGAAACAAGTTCCAGTGTGCACTTGGTGAAACCAACAGATGGGTTTAGGATCAAAGGGAGTACTTCACACAACATGCAGAAACCCTTGTGTACCTTGTCTTTGAGGAGCTCTGCAAGCTGTTGTAGGTTGCTAATAGTGATGACTGAAGGGCAAGACTTCCAGCTGAGTTTTGTAACATCACCACAAAGGTCTAGAAGAGCGGGCATACTTGTACAGAAAAGAAACCTGAAGCTCAACACTAAGCACAAGGCAGTATCTATTGCTGGGGGGGTGTGTGAAGAAAAGGCACACTGAGTGACAGATAAACCTCTTCCATGTAAGGACCTGAGTTACATAAAAACCTGCAGTTTTGCCAGGGAGAAGTGTATTGTTTCTACAGAAAAACAGAAAATAGTAATTACCTGTGAAATCTCATAAAAAGAGGAAGAAACATCTGTTGAACACTATGAAAAATGGCAGAGTGCATTAGGGGAAAAAACATGCCTCTGAAATAAAGATGCAGTGAGACAGAATAACTTACTGCTATCAGCCTTATAAAAATTTCCTATTACACAGAGGTTCTTAACCAATTTACTGAAGTACTCACCTGCATATATTTGTCTTTAATCTGTTCACAGGTGGAAATACAGTTGGAGATATAAAGATGAATAAACTCAGGTGGGAGATCAACTGCAGTAGTAAGCCTGTTAATTAAAAATATCCAGTGGTTTATGAAGCCATAAATCTAATGATTCCACTGAAAAACAAATGAGTTAGACCTGTGATAATAGTTTATTCCCAGTCACACGATACAGAGCAGATCTCTGACAGCTTCCACAGACAAATTTTCAATCATTTTGTTTTCTTCTGTAAGAGTCCAAAACTTTGTTTTTAAATCTCTGATAAAGTAGGGGAGTTGTGTCAGATTGGTTTCTAGTATATTGGACACACCTAGGAACATTTGCTGTATATTACACAAATGAGTCAATGATAGCAGTTTCCAATTTGCAATTAAATCCCCAAGCTGTTAAAGTACCAAGATTCTTCCACGATAAACATTGCAGTACACTTTTGCTTGTTCATGTTTTAATTTCAGGGACTGAATCTAGATGCTGAACTCCTCCCTCAAGTATATAACTGGAATAACTCCTTTGTTGCAGCAAAAGTTCAGTTTCCTTAGTTCTTTCAGATCCAATTTTTAGTTCTAAGAACTGAAGCAGTATGAGTATCAAAGAAGAGATCCTGACTAAATGAAACCATTAACTAGAGATTAATGATGCATGATAATCTCACAAGCTTCTTAACACAGCAGAATTGGAGAATTATTATATCACAGAATGGTATTAGTGTATTTTTAAGGGTTAACACCAATTATTCATGGTTTAATACTGGTTACTGAAGTATCTGAGCTGCTGCTGCTGCTGTTTCTTACCTGAAAAAGCAATGCAGCTCCTAAGTTTTAGATAACAACATACAGTAAATGTAGAACTGCCATAAAGTTACAACAGAATTTGACCAAAGTAACTTCAATCACATTCTTCTTCAGTGGAAGGAGGTCAGTAGGGAAAACAGTACCCATTTTAGATATTTCAGTTTCAAGCTTGTCTTACTTCACTTGGAAATCACTGTCCCCCCTGCTTGCACTGAGTAATTTTGCAATTTGAGAAAAGTTGTTCCCATGGTGGTAATGCTGTGGGAGAACCAGCACACCTGACTGGTAGTACAGCTGTCCTGGACAGGAGTAAAAGCTTTTTTCTTACCATGTCTCCCTGTCCTAGCCCAACTTCAGGGCAGTAGTTTCTGTCCATCTGCACCCATAGGGTGAGATTTTATTTCAGAAATAAAATGCTTCCCTCCCCAAATGTTATTTAAGGTGCAATTCAACTCTGCTGCAAAGGGACTGCTGAACAAGGCTGATTTGGGAGTTCACATTCAGTAATTGCCAAGAAATTCAAGAAAGTGTGGGAGAGAGGTACTTTTGTAGTTTGTGGACATGAGCTGTTTGACAAGTTTTCCTACTGAAGTGGATATTACTATTAAGAAAATGAGTTGTACCTATGTGCAGAAGTTACTCCCATTGAAGAAACAAAACCAAAGTAGGATGGCTGTGTGACAATGCCACCTTTTGTTCACTTAAGCCACATCAAGAATGCAAGTTGTGTTTAAGCAGATCAGCTGCGTGGCAGGAACTTTTTGTGGAGGATTCTCACAGTAACTGCCCTTTGTCCCACTGTAGTCTTCTATCTTCTTCATAAGCATACCTCAAGAAGGATCAAAATTAACATTTCCACATGTAATAAAACCGAACTGCTATCTCAGCTGAAAGAGACAAGCTAGAGATGAAGCTGGCTTTCAGACAGGCAAAAAGAAAGTGACTTCTTTCATCAGGAAAGACTGGGTGGTGACCCATTAGAGGGAGTGACAGTCACCACAGTGACAAAACCATACACTGACCAGTTACTGGTCATCCTTGCAAGTCAGTGACTAAACTTACAGCTTCCTGGAACACAGTGAGTTTACTTGCTAGTAAAATAAGGTACATTACGGTGAAAATTACTATGATTTCTATTGTTTAAAATAGAAAAATAGTGAATTCTTATGCAAAATTATAAATCATAATTATGAGAAATATATCCCTCCAGCATCATGTTTTTCTGATGGGAAATTGTGGGATTTTTTTCCTGTTAAACAGTTTTGCTGCTGCTAATAGGGAGCTGTCAACATTACAATAATATTTTTAAATAACACTGCATTAAAAAGGAACTTAAAATAGGCAGGTTTCATTGCACTTAGCACTGAAGAAGTCCAAGATGCTCAAGTCTTTTATTCCTAATCCACAGCTAACGTTACAGATTTAATCTGGACTAAAATAAGGTTTTTCTTTAACTGTCACTGACAAGAAACTACATGAAAAGCAAACAAAGCTCTTCTAGTAGTCACAGAAAGCTACAAATCTGTCATGCACACTTCCTCTGCAGGATTATTATATTAGGTTTGAGTGTTAATGATAAGAGAGTATTAAAACAAAAAAACCCCCACAAACAGCACAGAAAAATTGAAAAGGGAGCGATAGTTTGATATGCTTTTCCTTCACTGTAATCTGACAAATCTTTTCTGCAATTCCCATTACTTTTGGTGGTCTTTGGACTGCATCTAAATACAGCCCAGTGGCCAGCCTCACGTAGTAACTGTTCAGTTATTTTACATATTTAGGAAAGCTTCTTATATTTGAGCTCATACTCACCGATTTACAACTTCCATTGAATGTAAGGACATGTCCATGTTGACCAAGACAGAAAAATACTCCGTTATCTGACTAGATTGCATCAGTTTCAGCAGCATTTCTATGGCTACTAAAGGATTGTTTTCAACCAGATCTGGCAATTTGGCAGGAGTGAGACCAATATGGTAAACAAGCTTGGGGTCCTTTTCCAGTTCTCCAAGGAGCTGTAAAGAAAAAAGTCAGACTGAGTTGTTTGTTTGTGGTTTTTTGTCTTAGCTAGTCACATTACTGCTTGAAGAAACTGCTATAATACATCTAGGCCAAAAGAGAATGATAACCCATTAGATTTAGGAATCCCTATTGAAAGACACTGGAGGTATACTTTAAAATTTCTACATACAGGGAACTGTGACAATAAAACCTTTAATAAGCATTTAATAGTCTTTCATCAATGGATAGAAAGGAAGGGAGTTAAAAAAAAATAATCCCTCAATTTCAAGTTCAGTGTTGTCAGAAAAAGTTCTGGAAATAAAAGATATTTTATAGTGCTAACATAATGATTATCAAAACCACACTGAAATGAAGGGTAATACTGTCAAACGGGGAGGAAGGAGAAATAGCATTGGCATTTCTCAAATAATTACTTATCAAAAGCTTCCACAGAAGCCTGAACAACTTTGTTATAAGAAAATTTTTCAATGCAGAGAAATATTGGTGCTACTTATTGACCAACTGGCAACAATGTCCAGTCAATACTATGAAGTTTAAAGACTTCTTCCGTATTCATACAAGTCCAAGTCAAAACTATTAAGACATGCAGATGTGGTGCTTATGAATGTGGCTTAGCACTGAATGCAGTATTCATGGTTGGACTCGATGATCTTAAAGTTAAAGGTCTTTTCCAACCAGAATAATCCTGTGTGTTTTTGTGAGGTTTTTACAATTTAAAGTACTCAGGAGTTTCCTGAATCTAAACACCAATCAAGTAAAGTGATCCAAGTTCTCTTAAATGCACGAGTTAACAGATAGCTTGTTAAAAAAAAATTCATTTTAGACAGAAAAGTGTCTGACACTTACCTGTGTTTGCTGGGGGGAAGTCAAAGGACTTTTAAAAGCTTTTGCCATGATTCTTTTGATCTCAACTCCAGTGCTGTTCTTAACACACATTGACTTATCCCACTGAATTGTGTGATCTGGCTCTATTGGATTTAACCATGCCAGTTCATCCTCACATATATGGAGTGGAGGCGGCGGTCGGATAAACTCTGGTCGAAAGTGGCCTAAAGATGCAACAACATGAAATGTTTTTTAAACTCTAGGTATCTGGTTTTCTATCAGTACAAAAAGAAAAAGAGCTGAAGTCGCCATTTCCTTAAGCTATTGTGAGACTGAGAACAGCATTACAATCCAATTTGCCTCCCAGACAAACATGATTCACAATGTTTAGTGACACTGTTTACATTAGTCTGTTTGTCCTCTTGATTCATATCACTAAATCATTGATTAAGTTATCTTAATATGTTATTATTAAGTTATCTTGCTAAGTCATCTTGTTTCCTTCCACACTGCTTCCTTGGAAGCTGTTAATAGTCAATGCAGACCTTAGCATAGGGGGCCAAAATCTGAGGGGCATCAGACCCAGTGTTTTAGCCAGCCCACAAGTGACACTGGTAGCAGCTTTAAGACAGACTCCAGATTTTTAAAAGCTTGGAAAGGTGAACACAATGGAGTCTGATCTAAAGACAGCTTGACATGGTTTTCTACTGTTTCATTCGTCTTCATTCCCATTTCTCACCTTGAAAACACTGCTGAATTACATTACATTTCATCTGGTGAAGTATAGCAATATAGCAGGTCACGAGTTACAGAAACAAAGATGTGGAAATTCACATACTTTCTATAGGAGGTTTTGGTCCACTCACTAAGGCTTCCGTGATCTGGGAGGCAACGGAGCTGTCAAAACCGGAGTTGGAAGAATCTGGGTCAGGATCACTGAGGATGCTGGGGAAGCTGGCCTTGCTCTGTGTTGGCAACTCAGACTGACGTTCTGAAAGAAGGCCAGTCCATAATATTAAAGCATAAAATTGAAAAGGAGATGCCTGGAATGCTAAAAGTACTGAGAAACAATCAGCTTTAGAGAAGAACTAGCTTGAAAAAAAAACCCCATCAGATAACATCAACGTGGAACTCAGCCCAGTGACAGGCAGCTAGCACTCAAGAGTGGCAGGTGACAAGTGAGGGACAGAGGCATGCAGCAAGGTCAAAGAAGAAACAGGAGTAAATATCTGAAACATAGTCTTGACTTTAGAAAAGGTAAATAACTGATATAATCTGCATCTAAAAGCACATTAGTGGATTCACATGGTACTCCTGAAAGAGTTCACATCCTGTATCTAGTTTTGCAATCACTTCTCAGAGCAAGGAAGTGAAAAATCTACAGAGATACATTTACAGACTCCACAATGATTATGGTCAGACTAGACCTGAAGTCAGCTATTGACATTTATCAACAGATTTCAGTGGCATTGCATAAGTTAATCCTGCATTCACTGTCAAGCTACAGCAATTGTTTGAGTGGAAAAAGATGGAGGTTAATAGTTATGTGGTTCTATATACATCACCATTAAAGCAAACCCGAGAGGAGATGAAGGTGTCCCTTTAAAACCCAAATTATAGGACATAAACAAGTTACATAAAAATAATATTAAAGTTAGTATATACAGCTGAAGACTTGAAGAAAGTGGCCAAAAAGAAACTATAGGGCTCAATACTCTCATTGTCAGATTTTTCAGGTGTTTTTCTGTCACAATCTCTAACTTCCCTGTAGCTGAAGGGAATGGCTGATCTTCTGCATTCTCTGCATTAATTCTACAGATCATGTTTTCCATTGCTTTGGCAGAAAAACCCCAGTAGACAAAAACCCACTACAAGACACCATCTGACACTCCTCCCCACACCCCATTAGAGAACATTAAGCAGCAGATTAAGCCTTATGTAACATGACATCCAAAATTGTTGGTACCATACAAGGAACACCTTGAAAAAGTTCCATGTGAAACTAAATACCCCTCCTCTTCCTGACTAATTAAGTGCAGTGCTGTCAGATTTAGTGCACTGCCCCTGTCACTTAGAAGCAAAGTCTGCTTGCTTCTTTTTATGCAGCCACATCCCTTCCCAACTACCCATGCATGTGAACCCTACCTCATATGACCCAAATCAAGCCCACAAGAGATGCTGAAATTGTGAGTGACAACAGGGTGCTCAAAACAAAGCACCAGCCATAGCTGATGTCTTATCTTGGCTTTCTGTCCTGCTCTATCCAATTTTTCAGGTCATGCAAACATCTGAATGTATGCATAAGGCATGATTTTCTCTGAAAGGCAACAATTAGCATACTTCTCAGTAATTTTCAGAAGAAAATATTTTAAAGTCCAAGACCAACTGAGCTGTTTTATAAAACATGTCTTCAGCTTTGTAAGTTACTTCAAACTCCAGGCTTTTGAGTACTTTCACTCAGCCACTGAACAGAAGGGTTGATTCTACAAATGAAGCTCTATGGAAGAAAAAAAAAAATGTGGGCATCTTTTTTCAGTCTTTACTTATCATCTAGAACATCAATCTATCAGATGGTTGACATAAATTTGTTTGTATCCCTATAGTCTCAAATTATTAATGATGCTTAATTGGAAATGTAAAAGTCAAAACTACAGTCCTTCAATCCAATTATATTAGAAGCCTGCATGAGCCCTTAGTTACATGCACTGAGACTCAAAAGCTCACCCTCACTGTTTCAAGGGATGGATGGATGGATTCAGGTAAGCAGAAGAAAGAATCAGAACATACCAATTTAATGGGAAATAATACAGCATCTTGAACTAAGACATGGACTTTGAAAACAATCACATTCCCCTATGGAGCTAATTATTTTACAGGTAAAAAGAAACTTGATTCTTGAAGCAAAGCTCTAAAGCTCTACAGTATATTATGAATTTAATACAGATCTGTTACTCTTAGATGAAAAAAGGGTTAGCAGGTGTAGGATCAATTTACTAGAAGGCCCATCCATGCAACTAGGAGAAAGACACATTTTTGTTACAGTAACACACCAAAATCAACAAAAGCAAGTTATAAGGAAGGGCTGACCAGATGGAAATGAACAAGTTTTAATACTGGTTCCCCAGATGCTATATTCCAACACCTTCCTTTTTTTAGGGAAAAAGCCCAAAACAACCCCCCCCACAAAATATAACAAAAAACCACACCAAAACCATGAAGAAAACCACACTAAGAAAAAACACCATACAGTTGCAATTGCCACAATGAGCTCAAATTCAAAAGTATTCTTTTAAAGGGAGGGAAAAAAAAAAAAAGTTAAATAGACACACTGAAAAAAATTAATGCTTTCTAAATTAAGTTGATTTTGCAGCTATATTCTAAAGCAAGTAAAAAATCATCCTGCTCTAACTAACATTTAGCTCAGGGATGACAATTTTGAAGGTCCAATATCCTTTGAAGCTGTTATGTTCTATGAAATGTGGGGGGGAAAGGGTGTAAATGCAGTCCCTTACACATTGTATCTAAGCAGCACAATATGTATATTCACCCACTTGTCAGCAGTACAGCTTCATCCTGCATACTGAATAATTAGAAGAAACGTGCTGAAAACTTCTGAAACACCCATAAACTTTCAAAAACATCACAGAATCACAAAAGCATTCTAGAAAACACAGAAAGGAAGAACAGAGCAAGAACCAGAAGGGGTTGTTTCCACCTTAAAGGTATGTTAGGGTATTCAATTTGCATTTTCAAAAGATCCTGCAGTCTGGAAATAATGGATACGGAAGACACCAGAGGACATTGGTGCACTGTAAGGGACAGTACACCACAGCATAACAGGCCAGTTACAGATTCTACCCAGAAAAATAAAACAAAAAAACCAATAACAAATAACAGGAAAATGACAATAGAAAGATACAACTGCAAGATAGAGAAAGCCTAATCAGTGCCTGACCTTAGATCAACAAACAGTACTGTAGAGATTCAAAAGTGGAGTGGCCAGCTTTTAAATAAATAGGTCCACATGCACATACCTAGGAAAAAAAGCCACTATTTTTTGCTGTACAAGCTGATTCCTTGTTCCCACCAATATTTTCATATTTCAGGTTAGTTCCAGATGTGACCCATCAGTCAATGTGATCAAAACAATCACATTCCTGCTCCTTTTCTCCTGTCAAAGGCCAAGCACTGCATTGCTTTTCTTTTCCATCTAGTAAAAGCAGACCACCTTCCTACTCCTGAGCTAGCACTGCAAGATTTAACTTAATTTTGTAAAGCTGAGGATGTAACTGTAGCATCCAATGTGCCAGGTTCAGCTGAGGTACTAATACATGACAACATGACAGGTATGCTACCTGCTCTCATACTGGAAATACTGCAGAGTGAAAAGGCATCAAAATGCACACACAAAAAAGAAACAAAGCCAAACAACAACAGAAACAAACAAACAAAAACCCCAACACCAAAAAAAAACCCCACAACAACCCAACCAAAAATAACTAAACCTTCAGATGAAAAGATTAGAATCTTCCTTTATTTGCCAAATGTTCTCATGTTTAAGGCAATGACATATCTGCTTAAAAATCTTCTAGTAAAGCAGGATAAAGCAGTTAAGATGTAAACTCTGCTGGAAGTTTCTCTTTGTCTGTGAAGACCCTGATTTGAAGACCCTAAAGCATAGTTCAACACTTTCCATATTTAGGACAGGCAAGTGTTTGTTAGGTAACCCATAGCCACAGATTACAAACAGCATTTCCATACATAAATTAACTACAGCTGCAATTCTTCCTTACCTGCTAATGCCAGCTGAAGACCACTGATATCCACAGACTGGGCCATGTTCCCCACATCCATTGAAGCAATCTGCCGAGGAGTCTTCTTAAACAGCTCTCTAGGTGGGGCCAACATCAGTTGAGAAAGAAAGAATTTTTCTGGAGGAGTTATGGGAGGTAAGAAGCCTGTGGAGACGCAGTGAAAACAACCCCTGATTTTTAAGGCAGTAGCATTAAAGGCTTCCATATGCTTCACACAGAATTATGTGCAGAATATGCACAACTATAATGCAAGATAACGTGTCACTTATGGCAAGATCAGTGTGGCTGAAGAGTCTTCGTGAGTACCTACAAACCTGCTACCTACTCTGCTCCCAGAGTGATGGAAAATACTGCATTATACAGGTTGGCACCATGCATCTCGACCCCCAACATCTGTTGCTATGTCAGCCACAGCGTTCTTTATATGCTTTCCAATTGACACAACTAGTGGCTTATAAAAGTGGGGTTGCTTTTTTTTAATTTATTTACCCACGGCTGTCACATTTGTCTTTACTTAAGTGTGGAAAAGCGTTTGACTCTGATGTCTTGTAAGAGCCTCTCCTCACCCCTTTAAAGCTGTCAAAAGGTTCCTATTACCCCCCAAGTTTTCGGTAAAGGCTTTCTCCCAGCAATCCCCCGTTACGGTCCAACCAAGGGACTTACCAGCCACCAAACCTAGCGATGCTCACCACGGAAAATTCCCACCGCTTGTTCCCAACCCGGGGAAGTGCAAAAGAACCGTCGGGCAAGCCGAGCCCGGGAGGCGGTAAGGAAACCCTCCCGGTACCCCCGGCGGCGGGACGCACCTGAGAGGGGAGTCCGCTCCGCTTCGTCGCCGCCGCGCTCGGGTGCGGGGTTGAGGAGGTGGGCGAAGACGGCGGCGAAGGGGTTGGCGGCGAGGGGCTCGGTGCGGTACATCTCCCAGAGGAGGTAGAGGGCGGTGAGGCGCTGGGCCGGGCTGGGCAGCAGGTCAGGCTGCTGGAGGAGGAGGACGAGGACGGAGCCCAAGCGGAAGTGCTCAGCTTTGCCGAAATAGTGGTGGAAGGCGCTGGAGAGGCCCTCGAAGGTGCTGCCGCCCGCCTCCTCCGACACGATGCTCAGCAGGCTCGACAGCTCCTTCGGCGACAGGCTCATCCTGCCGCCCGCCGCCGCACCCGCCTCCGCTCCCACCTGAGTGCCGGGCGCAGGGCTACTCCCGCCTCCGGGCATCCGACGCCCACTCCGGCCCGGCCCGGCCTGGCCCGGCCCAACCCCACTCCCACTCCCGGTCCCGGTCCCGGTCCCGCTCCCCGTTGCCGTAACGCGGCCGTAAGGCGACGGGGGCCGCCGGGACGTTCCGGCCGGGGAGATGAGGAGACGCGAGCTGCGATTGGCTGCGGGCCAGCCCACACCCCCCACCTGGAGGAACAGGATTGGCTCAAAATGCCAGGCGGGGGNAATCGCCTGTGCCCGCCCCGCCTCCCGCCGGCAGCTCGCAGCGGCCGTTGGAGCCAGCAGGGGGAGCAGCCGGGTGGCGGCCGCCATGATCCTGTTCCGAGCGGCGTCGCTGTGGCGGCTGAGGGAGGGGGAGCCGAGGGTCGGGGGAGCTGAGGGGGCGAACGTCGGGAAGAACGTCCCCGTGAAGTGCGATGATATCTTTCGCCCTTTCATCACGTGGAAGTGGGTCTTGCGGGACAGCGGCTCACAGGCGCATCGCCAGTAAGCCTGAGGGCAGGACCTGGGGGAACAGGTTGCTTGCCCCTTCTGAGGGAAGAAGGACTTGGAAAGTCTTGAGAGCAGATGCTGCTGCTGATCTCTGATTCTTCTAGTATCAGCACTCCTCCCAAGTCGCCCAGTCACCCACCTTGGATTTCTAGTTAGTCGTGCTGGTGTAAGAGATGGGATTCAGCTAATTTAATAATATAAATTGAAAGCTAGTGTTCTGTAAGAGATTTTAGAAGGCCAGGTTGGATGGTGTTGGGAGTAACATTGTCTAGTGGGAGGTGCCCCTGCCCATGCAAGGGGGTTGGAACTAGATGGTGTTTAAGGTCTCATCCAGTGCAAACTGTTGTATAACTCTGTCCTTCTATGATTCCAGTTCTACCTTCATCTTTAATTAACATTATTGTTGGGAATGAAACCAAGACCTGAGAGGTGTTGAGGCTTTATGTACACAAGCAGATGTTAAACAGTTATGACTTCTGGAAAAAAAACAGGGTCTGCAGCCATGTGAGGTGTGACCTGAAGGTTGTGTTGGTTTAGCAGCTGCTCACCAGCTGACCAGCTCACAGTGAGAGGTCTGCTTGCAGCTAGAAAAGTAGATGGAAGACAGTGCCAGTGAGTTTCCTGCCATGGCCAGTGGATTCAAGGAAACGAGGAGTCCTTGGAAGTCTGTGGAAATTTAAAATTTTGAAACAACTGCAGCAAGGACATAAACTATAAGATTTAGGAAGAAGATCAAAGGATTTCAAATCGATGAAGAAATGATCAATGTAGGTGTGTGGTAGGGCCAGCTGAAGCACTTGGGAAGGCTTTACACTCTTGTGGTGCACAGAGGGAAGTTGAATCTCTTGAGTCAAATGTGAAAGCTCAAGAGTTTAGGGAAGAAGATTCCTCATAAGTCATGTAGATTTCTGTATAAGTAGGTAGGATGATGAACTTTGTCAGCTGATTTGAATGTTCAGTTCATGAAAAGATATTTCACTTTGCAGAGGAGCTGAGGATTTGCAGAACAGGCCAATTTTGTCTTCCTCTCTGTCTTGCTGATCTGTAGTGTAGTTCTCTGTTCCTGCCAAGGAAAGAGATGTGGTTCTGTGGGCCTGAAGAACCATTGCAATGTTTGGGAAGGTTGTAGCATGTCAGTTGTCTGCAGAGTAAAAAAGGTCCAAGTGGCTGTTTCTGCTTATAAACCTGCTAGAGAGACTAGGAGATAGGGTTTGATACAAGGGTGCAAAAGACTTGAGAGAGTGATAGCTCACACAGCTGAAACTAAGTTTTCCTGGTGGGAGGGATTGTCTAAACAAAAGAAACTTGTGTGAGTAGCTATGGCTATAAACATCCATAACTGTACACAAAAACGTAGGGTAATGTCCATCTAGCACAGCATGTCCATGAATGGTAGGAGAAGCACCTAGTGTACACTTGGCTTCTGGCCTTCTGCCATTTAGGTACTTCCTGAGTTGAAGGTTGAATGCTCATTGTTGTGGTTCCCAGCCCCGATGAAATTTTCTTCCTTGAGCTCAACTTAAGTGTCCTATGAACTCATTTATATTTTTGGCATGTAGTGAGTTGGGCAATTTAAGAAATGTGCAGTGCAAACCAGTGCTTCCTTCTTCACTCTCCGTTGCTTATCATTGTGTGCATTGCTTATCATGTTTTACCTCAGTTGTTCCTCTCTGAGGTCATGTCCCCTTTGCTGGCACCCTTGTTCTGTCATCCTTGTTGCCTTTGTCTTTATTTTTCACTTCCTTTTGGGAAGGAGGGACCAAACTTGCATCCAGTTTGGAGCTGGATGTGCCTGA
This sequence comes from Florisuga fusca, assembly GCA_038090715.1. NCBI lineage: Eukaryota > Metazoa > Chordata > Aves > Apodiformes > Trochilidae > Florisuga > Florisuga fusca. The sequence goes on along the minus strand of JAAWXA010000003.1, from coordinate 17,855,875 downwards.
TACTGCCAGTACCTGATAGGTTTATACACCTTTATAGTATGAGTCCTGTGTATTTCTCCTTTCTTTTTCCATGTTTGCTCTTTTGAGACAGAACCTTAAGCTATAAAAGAACTGTCCTCAGCAGGGACAGGCTGCATCCAACACCATAAAAAAGGATTCCTTTCCAACCCACCATGGCTGCAGTGTTTTGCTTTCCATCTATCAAACACCTGCTTTTGCTTCCATGTAATTGCCATTTGGTATTATGAACAACTCCTGTTGCACCTTCCTGACTGTTTTTCTGGTTTTACAGTCCTGAACAATTTTTCTTCTCAACAGGAAACTTAGCATGTACCCAGGAAGACTGCATCATCCATCCCTTTACTCACACACAGGTGGTTGCTACCTTTGTGCACTCAAGATCTGATCATTGCTGTAGTTTCATGCAATTTTTCTCAGTACAGAAATCAGACTTGGTGGTTTATGTTTTGTTGGATTACTCCACAACCTTTTTAAAGATTGGTATCAGACTTGCCATCCTTGTCTCTTTGTTACTGAGACCATTTTGATGAGCAGGTTGCATATTGCAGTTCATTGTTTAGCATCTTCACCTTTCAGGTGATAAAAATCTCTTGGGTGAATCCCATCTGATCCTGGTGCTGAATAGTGACTCATTTTGTGCATTTAATTCAGCATCTCTTAGTGAGTCCTCACGGTGAGACACTTCTCTTCACTTCTTCCCAATCAGTAAAGGTTCTTGTCTGGGAACATCTCCGTGATCCCGTAGAGCGATGCAAAGAATTAATTCAGCTTTTCTCCTATAGCCATCTTCCTTGAGACTTTTGTGTGTTGTGCACATCTGTTGACCTCAGACTGACCATCTGACTTTCTGGTGTGCTGAAGAAAGTTGTATTTGTTCATTTTTGGGACGTGGTTGATGATTAGCAATGATCACATCTCAAACTGTCTAAATTAAGAGATGGTTTTCTGCGTGCTAATCCACAGTCAAACAGACCCTTCTGCCCAGGTGATCTTTTTTGTATAATCTGCTCTTTGTAACAAACGTTGCTGAAGATAGCAGAGCAGAAAGAAGAAACATGGTTCGAAAGAGAAAGCTGCTGCTTCTTTTCCTATAAATTTCAGAAAGGTAATCCACTCTTGCATAATGTGCTTACTGGAATAATGGATGTAGAATTGCAGAAATGGACTTCCGAGCAATAAAAAGTTTCCCTAAGGACTGAAAATCAAAGAAGTTGTGTGACTCAGATTTAGGTAATGCAGCCCTCTGAAATTATTCTATCCAAATCAGAAGGCTTCTGGTCAAAGTAGGAAAGCTAACAATTTAGAAGATGGAGTACTTTATAGGAAGTGGAAGGGGTGCAAGTATTGATTGACAAAGGAGATTCTGAAGCCATGAAAAGAGATAGCTGTTTCAGGAGAGTAAAAAATCAGTTTAAGAAAAAGATGGGGGAAAAGTACTCCTGGGGCAGGAAATGTAGTAAATATGCTGCAAAGAGGGTTTATGTAGCTGCACAGGGTGCAATACTTGGTGGGCATGTGGGTGTGTTGGGTATTACTGGGCTCAAACCTTGTGTAATAAGGAAGCGAGAGTATACGATGCTGGTGCAGACTCAAATACATGAGTTCTCAGCCAGATTTGATTTCTGAAATAGATCACATTACATTCAAGGAGGAAAATTGGGGCCCCGTCTACATCAATGGGTCTGAGGGGGTTGGATTCCGCAGGAGACAGATCACTGCAGCACACTCTCCTGCTGTAAAGGGAGGGGTTTGGTTTTCTGCCTTTGCAGAACAGCTCCTTTGAGACCAAACAATACATACCATTTCCTTTAGATGGCTTACAGAATAGCTATTAAATGGTCAATAACAGCATAAAATATATTTGGAATTCTTTATGCTTGTGTTTGAGTAAGAACCTCAGTAAAAATCATGCTTTGAGTTCCTAAAGAGGGATAAACGGATTTGGGCTATACTTCAGTTACTGATTCTCAGTCTCCTTGTCTGACTCTGTCCTATTACCTCATAAATGTTAATACAGATGCACAGATTCCAAACTAAAAGTGACATAACCTTTTGCAAATACAAATAAACCTTGACTGTTAGTATGTAGTTGTTTTAGTATTTAAATTAACACCAAACTAAGAGGCTGAATACTTAGGAAACAGCTCCTACCAGCTTATCTTTATTCCACATTTCGTTTTCTGAAGGATGCAGTAGGAAGGAATTAAATTACACCTTAAAGTCAAAGGGGAAATTAAAGCACTTCCAGATTGTTCTGTTTATTCTCATGAGACTTCTCTCCTGGACACAAATTCCTTTCCATAATAATTTAAGTGACCCATCCCACCTCCAGGGTATTTAAAATAGCAACATACCAGAAAGAGGAAGGAGTAGGTGCGTTTTGTATGCATCTCTGCATGTGTATTTTTCTAGTGACCAATATGTGTTTTTCTTCCTAATTTATCTCTTCAATTCAAAGCACAAGCTGGGACCACCAGTGCAGAAACAGGTTTTGTTATTCCTGGAGTAATCAACAATATTGGCCACTAAGCAATGCCTAGAAGCCTTCCTGAATAACTCTTTATGAGAATGTATCTTCACTTGTTAGTCAGACCTCAAAGCTGCCAAGGGATTCTTCAGTGCAGATTGAAGAGCACTTCAGAAACACCAAAAATACCCGTAAGTGCTAAATTCTGGGTGGCTTAGGAATATACATGTTTGTTGCTGAGAGCTTTGACTACTGTGAATTTTAGTCATACCTCTTCATTTAAGGTATTTGTCAAATAGCAGATATGTTTGACACTTTCAGAAGAGATGGTGATTTGGTCCCAATTAAAATAAAAGGTGAAATTCTGGCAGGGTCATCTTGCCACATAAAAGCAGCATAGAGTGTGACTGTGCATATGTATCTTTGTGTAGATCCTTCTGAGTAGGAGAACCTTCTCTGAACACTCAGAAACAATTTTTCCTTAAAAAATTATTTGAAGCAAAATGATCTTTTCATTTTTGCCTTTTTTCCCCCACTGTTTAATCAGACAGGGGTGTTTTAAAATCCATCTGTAATTCTAAAATAGCTGAGCATGTGTTTTGTGTGAAAACATTCAGTATGAGCATTCCTCAGGAACTCTTCACTGTGTACTTTAATTTGAGCACTCAGCATTTTTAATTTAAGCCATGCAATTGTACATCTGAGTCAAATGGGTCTATTTCCATTCTCTGCTCGATTACTTGATTTGTGCTTTTATGTTTCTTTTTTCATCCAAAATCAATTTCAGCTGAATCTTTATCTAGGCAGATAAAATTGCAGGAGGAAGGACTTCATGCTTAAGCTACAAATTTGAACTCCACCTTCTGAAAGAGTATTAAATAATTCAGAGCTGATCAGAGAGTTCTTGTCCAGGAAGTGGAAGATTCAGGTTCTCTTTCTTCCTGTGCCCAGAGGGTTTTAAACTCCAGTCCAGGCTATGGCTATTAGGAGCAGAGAGGAGGAGCAATTATCTCCTCTGGCTGAAGTCTTTGTTTATAGGGATTAAAGACTGGCTGCAAGGGAGAGGGAGCAAAAGCAGGGTCTGAGGGTTTTAGTGAGAATGTGCTGGATGAGATGCAGAATAATGGTCTCCCCAGGAACAAGGCAAGTATGTGCTCAATGCCAATCAAGTATGAAAGCATAAAAATACATGTGTGTAGGGACTGGAAATCTCTTGTCCCTCTTTCCCATATAACTCCCAGCCATAAGGAGACTCACTTCTTCCCATTCTTTCCCTTTAGAAAGAAAATTCCAGAAATTTAGTAAGGAAGCTCTCTTTTCCTCATGTATATAATTTTATACATACATACTTACTAATGTATGAACATACATATATTTAAATATTAAACAAAAAGCTTTGCATTAGAAATCTATTTCACGTAGGGAAGAAGTAGGTTAGAGAATCTGTGTTACACTTTTCCACATGATGTTTGACCAGAGAGATGCTTAGAAAAGCTATTTATAAAGGTGCTTTTAGGACCTAACACAATCCTCATGTGCAAGAAGGCAAAATGTCAGTAGTATGTTTAGGGGCATCACTGAGCTTTGCGGTGCAGTGGTACACACAGAGCAGGCAAAAGGAGAACCTCAAACTTCAAAGACCCATTTATAAAAGCATCTTTAAAAATATTTTATTATTTCCATTTTTCTCCAACAATCTTGCAGCTCCACTCGTTTGAATCCTGGGTTCTGCATCAGTCATTTTCTCATGTTCCCATATATTTCAAGCACCCAGTGAGCTCTTAGCAGGGCTTTCTTTCCAAGCACCTGCAAAGTTTCTCTTGTGCCTGACTCTTGATTGCCTTCTAAGTATGCTGCCTGCCCTCCGAGTGTCTTGTTATTCATGCCATCTCCTGTTTTATGCTGAAAGCTTTTAAATATGTTTTAATGATGCATAACAGGAATATAATGAGCCTAATAGCATGCTATTGATTTTCATTTGAAACACATTTGAACATTTCAATAGCCTTTGAACAGTGCGTATATTTAATGTGATTCAAACACAAGGCAAATGCAACACTGTATCTGTCTTAATAAGAAAACTCCACAGCCTTTATCTACAGAACATCTCCCCCCCTTGCCCACAATCTGCTTGTTGCAATCAGCCACATTAGAAGTGCATAATTTTCAGTTTCTTAAAACAAGCAAGTCATAAGGTACAAGGTAGTAAAAGGGAAATAAAAGGGAAAAACACAAAATCACTGTGCCCAGACACAGCTTTGCTTATCTGCTGTGGTCATGAAGGTATTAATGGTCCATATCTAGTTGGTGCTGTCAGAGAATGCAGCATATTCACCCTGCAGGGAAGTAAACTGTCCAAGGATGCCCTTTAGGTAGGAGATAGCTGAGTTATGGAATGCCCAAGCTCAGGCTAAATGGGTAGACTGAGAAACACAGAAAGGGAAACAAATACAGCAAACATATGAAAATGAAACATACATATCAACACACAGTAACAGTTCCCTTTTGAGGAGTAACTCAATAGTTGCATCCTATGGAGAGCACTGTTTTCAGGAGAGTTTTCTGAGAAATCAGTAAGCAAGATGTGGTGCAGCACCCTGAGAGTCCTACCTGGACATGATGCTAACAGCAGTGTCTGCACCAGTCACGTATTTTCCTCTAGCACCTTGTGTTACAAGTAAAAATCCTTATCTTTTCCAGTGCTGTGACATGTTTTTTTCATGGAGTGTTTATAGGAAATGAATACAAGTCGAGTTTACATCAAATACAAGCCTTACTCTTCTGGCTTTTCACAGCATCACTCATGCTTTACACATCAATTACCTGTACAGCCACATAAATGTGCAGGCTATCTGATAATAGAAAATTAAGTTTCAGCCCTATGGGTTGATTGGACATTAGGTAATACAGAGAGAGAGAGAGAGAGAAAGGCAAAAAACCAGGGAAACAAGGAAGACTTAGGCTTTTGTAAGGTCTTTGGTTTGCTTGCTTTCCCAGTGTGCAGCTGTTGGTTTGTAACCACATCAACCAAGAGGATCATCTGACAAGTCATGACTCAGGCTTCATTGCAGTTGAGTATAATTAGACAGGGGGTTTGCTATTGAGCTTAAAAAAAATCATCTGCTTTGATTATCATTTTGTTCAGAGGTTTTTCCAATCTCTGCTTTTATTTCAAGATCATGAGGCAAGTGAGATCAAGAGCTAAACTTTTTACAATATGCAAATGATTTTGAAGTCTAAGATGCTTTTTTAATTAGTAGTATTTCCCTGTGTGCAAGTTAGGCTGACATTAAGGTACATGGTTCTCAGAGGTTACCTGAGAAATTCAAAACTACTTAACAAGGAAGGTACTTAAGACATAGGCATAGATTTTATGATTAAAATATATGAAAAGTTCTGTTTCTGCCCATACCAGAGACACTGACTTCTAACTAGTTGCAGAGAAGATCAAGAAGACCATTTGGTTGCCAAATTTGGAAATGGGAAAATGTATTGAATAGATTATTGCAGTAATGAGTAACTCTGCTGAAAGCAATAGTGTGAAGCATGGGTTTTAAACCCACCTGAAAAGAAATCTCAGATTCATACAATTGGAGACAGAATAAATGACTGTTACGATTTTTTTAAGATGTACCCTGGGTGCACCTAATTCTCTTGTCTGACCACAGGGATTGTGTGAATGGTGAGCTCAGATGTCTCATTTTTGACCTCTAAGTTAGGACAGGTCAGTCCTATCCCTAAAGCGCTGGGTCCCTATGGGAAGCAAGGTCAAGTTTAAAGCAGACTTGAGACACAGCCAAGATATACATTCCTTTTCTTCCAATGATGTGTTGGATCCCTTTTTCCCAGACTGCTGGTCTTTCATGTTTTAAAACATAAATTCTTCAGGGCAAGGACTGCCTCTAGTGACAGTCCTCAGTACGGCATCTGGTGGGACTATAAAGTATCCCTGTAGTGAAAATTCTAGCAAGTCTCAGGAAGAAGCAGCTTCCACACATAGGCCATTGAAACAAAAGCTAAAAGGTAGTGCAAAAGCAAAGGGGATGGATCAAACAACCCTTTCTGCCAACCTGCCATGAGGGAAATCCCCCTCGGGTCCTGCTGTACAAACCCTTCTCTTTTTTTGATGTTATGTTGGCACCCCTGTTTCACAACAATAAGAAGTTTATAGAGGATGTGGAACTGCTGTGTTCCCTGTCTGTTAAGTGTGACTATGAATGGCAAAGTCCAAAATGCTTCCACCTCAATGAAACTGAAAGGCAGTAAATTCAAATCGTGTAAACACAAAGCATGTTATAAAAACAACTTATTGCCACAGCCTGTTGCCATGGCTAAGGTTGTAAGGAGGCATATGGCATTTTCAAAGGTAACAAAAATACCTGGGCTCAATGCAGGAAAGGAGAAATGTAGAAGGAGTGTAAGTGCTTCCTCATCTTACACAATCTTTGAATGATGGGTGAGACCTTTTTTGGGAGTATTTTCTTTGAAGAAGGAGACGTGGTCACCATCAGACAGGAGTCTAGCCCATAAATCTGATCAAATATAGCAATTTCCGTGTCAGTCACACCTGAGAGAACCTGCTGACTTCAAAGTGCACAAAGGGTTTGGTCAGTCATCGGTACAGAAAAAGTTCATTCATTATGTGGTGGTGTGAAAAATTGCTCAAGGGGCAGTTTGTTTGCAGGCCAAGAGTGTACACACATGGGTAATGTGGTGTTAGTTTACAAGACCCTGCATCCATTGCTGAGCTATCATACATCTAAAAGGATCCCAGGTTTTGAAATTCATGCACCTCCTGCTCTTCCTTTTAATTCTTTGCTCAAGATCCAGTGCAAACTTCCTCTCTCATCCTGACTATTTATAAGTATACATAGAAACAAATGTTTTGTAAAGATGGGAGAGGCATTCTGCTTTATTCTCAGGGGCAAATAAAGCCTTTTATTTTTAGCCCAGTTTCCTAAGGAAATGAGACTGATGCAATCACATTGTCTATTTGTCTGTCTATCAAATATGCCCCCTTCCCCCTTTCCTCCCCCCATCAACTTCTCACCATTAATCTTTTCCAGCCAGATCTGACAGAAAGGCAAAATTCTTTCAAAACTGTTAAATGCCTGTAAGTTTTATGAAAATTGGTGGCTGGGCCAGAGGAAAAACCTTAGTAATTCCCTCACTGGAGAAGTATTTGTTGAATTCAGCAGGTAGGCAGCAATATGCTGGCATGTCACAGTGTGCATGACTGTAACACTGCCATGATCTGTGTTGTTTCCTGAGGGTGAACGAACGAGAGGGGCTGGGGTGGCAGTCCAAGTGTACTTCTGGAGGGGCTCAGCAGTATTTCAGGGGTGGGGAGAGAGGTGGCACAGGGGAAGGGAAGGAGTGGGGCTGTTGGTCAGGTAGGAGGCAGGGGTCAGAGCACGTCTGGGGTTTTTCTTTCTATCCCATAGGGACTGAATGTTAACGTTACATTTTGAAGAGCTGCAAATGTACAGCCAGTGCTAGAGTAGTGGTCATCACTGGCTTTGTCCTTATCTGGCAAGGCTTTCCCAGATGGAAAGACTTGCACTGGAGAGACAGGGACAGGATCACATCTAACCAGTCATTTGATAAAACCCTTGCAAGCTCATGTTGTGCCTCAAAGAGGGAATGCAGGTTGGCCCACATATTAAGTTGTGGGCAGGCTGTGTTTTTGCAGTGTCAAAGACATATGAAGTATCACAGAAATCACAGAAAGTTAAGGGTTGGAAGGGGACCTCAAAACATCATCGAGTCCAACCCCCCTGCCAGAGCAGGGTCATCTACAGCAGGTCACACAGGAACACATCCAGGTGGGCTTTGAATGTCTCCAGGGAAGGAGACTCCACAACCTCCCTGGGCAGCCTGTGCCAGTGCAATGTCACTCTCACAGTGAAAAAAGCTTTTCCTTATACTTCCTTATATTTATATGGAACCTATTCAGACCCAGGAAGAAGCCCAGCCTCTCCCCTGGCTGCCTGACCACCTGTCTGTTCTCTGCAAGGTATGGTCTTGAGCAGCACATGTGTCTTTCTGTGTAGGAGGGAAGTACAGAACTTAAGTGTTCATTTACTCTACCTGTGTTTGTAGTAATGCCTGGAAAATCATCCAGATGCCTGGAAAACAGGCTGAAAATAAATGTAAGATTAGAAGCCCTGTGAACATGAGTTCATATTTCCATTGTCATGTGTATATTATGTTATATTTCAGCATCAGAGCTGTCCCTTGTGACCTGTATTTTAAGTCTCTGTGGCAATGGAAATGTGTAAATACCTTGGAGATGTGTACCTTGATGCAACATTTTGGGAGCAGGTCACACCATTAAAAGGAAAGCAATTTGTTTTTTTAAAATGCTTCTCCAACTTAGTTTGCTATCTGCTAACGCCTTCCAAATACCCTTATTTTGATGTTTAAGAATTATTTTTGTTAGAGAGAAAATGGTAAGCATTTAAGAGACTAAGCTTCCTTTAACTTCTCCCTGTTCAAGAACATGCTGGTCAGCAGGTAATGTTTGAACATCTTTTTAACAAAGACATAAAGTCTCCTGTCACAGCTCTGAGGAGCAGCTTCTGCTGTTAGGGAATTCCAACATGTCACTACCCTAAAAATCTGTTCAAACCAGTTCTGGTGACATGCATGTTCTTCAATTGCCCTACCCTTTCTAACTAAACCCAAGCTACTTGTTTCCTAAATTCTTTCAAGCCTAAATCTGAAGTGTCTATAAACTACTGTCTTGCAAGGGATTCAGAACAAGCTAATGGGAAGAGATGAGATAACGAGATACCACAAAATTAGTAGCCCTGTTGCGATGAACAACGTAAATAAAATTCTACACACATACCCCCTGCCCCTTAATAAAAGAAGAGGGAATAGAATATAGTTTTCTTAGATAAGATGACAGGGCAGGAATCTGTTCAGGGACAGTAAGGGTTTCCCATTCTCCTGAAAATGCTTAGTGATCTCAGACACAGATCCAAATTATTTTGAATGTGGTTGGTCTTGGATTGCATGGGAAAGGAAAAGTCAAAAAGTGCCTACAGCATGAAACTCTTCCTCTTGCATACACAAAGTGCAATGCATCTAGGCACACAAGCGTGCCACTTATAGAGCAGAGATACGAGACCATGTGGCACCTCTCGTTTCTCTTGTTGTCCCTGCCTGTCACAGAAGGCTGACGTCCTGAAGCTGTGGAGGTGCAGAGTGAACACAAATGGTGTGAAGCACACTGGCATACAAAGAAGTTTGGAGGCTGGGCCCTTTTTGCCTTCAGCAACTGAAACCATTCTGCAAGTGTTTAATATATAATTAAACCTTCTTTCTCCATCAGATGATCTGACCTCAGCATGTAACTTTGTGTGCCAGGACAGAAGATGGTGAGGTGGGTCAAATAGTGTAATAAGAGGCAGAAACATTCATAAATGTTTCCCTCTGAGCAGCCACCATCTGCAGACCTGTGTCCTTGACTGCCAGGCACTCCTGCCTTTCTTGCAGAGATCACACCAAGGACACACGCGCGCAGTTACTGGAGCTGGAAAAGTGCACGCTCCTTCAGCCAGCTACAATGTCATCTGCATTAGCCACCGGAGCCTGTGGTTTGGCAGCAGCAACCACAGCAGAAACTTCTTACTATTACAGCATTAGAAATTGTCTAACCAACATGAAAATGGTTACCTAAGCCTGGTGCAGCCATCCCCTGCTTAGTAGTGATAACCCGTTCATGCACTGGCCCCTTCTCTGCTTTGTTACAGCACTGATGGGACAGAGAAGGCTCTCCGCAGGGGTCCATGGAGGTGGCTTTCCCTCCACAATAACTCTGTGGCTGTTGCTTATCACCCCTACTCTACATCTTGATGCAGTTTCACAACCCTGTGGCACCAGAGACCTCAGCGCATGAGGGCTGAGGCAAACAACAGCTGCCTCCCTTCTGCTACGTCAGCAGCAGCATTTCTTTGCCAGGAACTATCACTGTCGAGTAAGGGTTAAAAAAAAACGCTACTGAAATGCCCTTCATGGCCAGAGCCTTCTGTGTGCATCCTTCTGAAATAACATCACAACCCAAAACAGGAACAGCTCATTCACTGAGGATCCATGCAGGATCCATGCCTGGGCAACAGCTGGAGAGGACACAAGGGAGAAAATGCTGAATCAGAAGTATTTTATTTTTGGTAGTTTAATAGTGCACTAGGAACATCTGTGAGCTGGAGCTGAGGGAAGACAAACACGTCTTTCCTCAGCATACAGTGAAACAGTTCCTCAGGCAGTTCATACCAGTGAGGCTTTGAAGTCCAAGCCACCCATCCAAAACTCCTCGCGTGGACTTGCATTTAGAACTGTGAATCAAATGTGTGCTTTTGGGCAAGTTTGGGTTGTCTGGGTATCCACACCCACGTATGTAACCCAGAGTAAATCCTACAGCCAGAAGTGTGCAGAGGTCTAGCTTCTCAGAGCTGTGAATGTGTGGCAGAACTGAAAGTATCAGATCCTCTGAGTCCGAGGGCTGCTTCTCTAGACAAAAAAAAAAAACAAACCACATTAGTTCACTTTTTTTTTTTCCCACATAGGTATATGGAGTGCCTGTGCGGATGTACGTGTTCCTGTATTTTTGCAGATATGTTCTTTGTCTTTAGATGATGGCATGCCCCAGCAAGCTCCTCAGTTTACAACATCCTTCCTCTGGCCAGAAGGAGTTACTGCAGCTTCCACAAGCCATGCTGGGGCAGAGTAAACTTCATGTCACATTGGCACAACGTTGGGCTGAAAGCTGCTACAGGTCAGTTTGATAGCATGAAAATGCTTCTGAAAATGCTTTTTTGTTAAGGTTCTGAGTCATGTTGCTGGAGAACTCCTGAGATAAGCCACTGTGTCCTTCAGACAACTTAATCTGTACCACAAATGGATCAGCTCACACACAACCACCACTGTGAGTACAACCTTGTCAAAATCAGCAGGGAAATGTCAATACTGTATTTCAATAAATGGTTTCAACAGGAAAAAATGAGTTTACTCAGTGTGGCTTATTTATGATCCAAACATGGAGAACATTTCAAACATTCACTTGATCAACAAAGGAAGAAATCAGCTCTGCATTTACACAACCTTGTACCAACCTCCCTGTTCTCTTAAACCTATGGCTCATATCAACCAAAGGAAAGAGAGGGGCAGAGGCCTAGAAGAGATGGAACTTGGTGGAAAGGGCTGTACCGTGGAATCTGTCCTTATTTTTGCTCTTCAATCTCTCAGGTCTAACCGATCGTCCTGCTCTCATTTCTCGGCTGCTCAGCATGGAATCCTTGGGCAGGAGCCTGGGACCGTGCTGGAAGGGGACAGGAGGCATTGTGGGGGAGGGGGTATTGAAGCTGCAAGGGCAACGTGTGGCCCTGGGGCAGTACAGTGACAGTGACAGTGTTAGAGCAAGGGAAAGCAGAGGGGATAGAGGAAGCTGTTACAGGTTTTGCTGGTTCTGCTGCCTTCAGAACCCTCTTCTTGGATACGTGAAAAGAATGTGAAGGTGCTAGACAATGGTAATTAATAAATTAACAGGTGGTAATTATTATTATCAGTAATAATCAGCGCTTTTCAGTTCCAAGCATTTTATAAACAGTAACGAACCTTCATGAGCTGTTGGAGAGGTATTTAAGCTGTATTCTGCTTTCATAGATAAGAAGATGAAAGCTCTGGCTGAAGTCCAAAGTTTTCAAAAGCAGAAACTACTTTGAAGAGTTCTCCTTGACACTGAGCACCAGAACTCTAAAGGGATTGATTTAATGGTTGCCATCATTGTCAACTATACTTTTTTTTATCAACCATATGATTACTTCTGCAAAGCCACGTCCAAACTTGTGCACTCAAAAGCAGCAGTAGTTTCTGAAAATTTAGACTGCTAGCTTGTGCTTTCCTGAAGTATATGAGGAGAGGCTGGTTCATGAAAGAAGTAGATACATAAAAAACATTTTAGTTTGTCACTATTGCACCTTGACAAGAATGGAAACAAAGATTTTGCAGGCTTAAGACTCACAATATATATATGTATATATATACTAATAATAAATTAAAAGAAGACTTCTAAGTAAACCCATTCATCTGTGGAAATGGGAAGAGAAGCAGAGCATGTTTTCAAATCTTTCTACATCTCCTATAAAGACTAGGCAGATGGTTTGGGTGCATTTCTGCAAGTGTCTGATGAATATTTTATTTCTGAAAGGAACAGAAAAAAAATGGATTTGTATGTAGTCACCAGCTCTGCTGAAGTGAGGGAGAAACAACACAGGACTTATTTAGAAAGTATGTAAATCAGTAGTTCAAAGAAGAAAATAAAATTGTTCATAGCAGTAAAATTTAAAAAAAAAAAGGGAAGATCAAACTATAGGGTTTTTTTTTTCTTTGTAATGATGCATTTCCAATTTTAATTGTTCTGCAGCCATATCTGTTTCAAATTCTAATGTCTTTTTTGCCTACTTGCAAAAACATGGGTAGTGAAAAAGCCTCCAAATTCTCTCACATTTAAACTAGCCAGCAGCCAAAACAGGAGGAAATCAGAGAGCTTTCACATAGAATATAGCAGGTAATGCAGTACTGATCAAAGAGAGAAGGTTCAAACCCAGTCCTAGGCATCTGCATCACAGTTCCTAGCTGGCAATACCAGCAATGGGCTGAGTACAGTCTCAGCATAACCCCAAGTGTCACAGCAGATCAGTGGGAAGGTGTAAGAATCACAGCAGAAATGCTCCTCTGGAGATCCCCAATGCACAAAAATGCATAAAAAATGTCCAGAAAAAAAAAAATATCTTGAGGGATACCTCAACGGCACTCACATACACATTGAAAAACTTGTCTCAAAGTGCTGACACTTCTGTGGCAATCAGGTTTGTGCTGTGACACAGGTTTGTCACTCTTGAAGTTGCAGCTCCCCATGGGTGACTCCAAATCCTCAGGAGGTGAGCAGAAATTTTGCTTCCTCCCTGCACCTTCTGCCACAAAGCCATGCCCAGCCCTGACACCACTGGTGGCCTTGGCACGCTCAGCCCAACGTTGCTGGGGGTGGTAATGCAGCATTGAGCTCTATGATGGGAGATGCTGAGTCCTCCACAGCTTCCAAACAGGTGGGCAGGATTAAAAAAAATGGAAAGCAGTTGAGTTTTATGCCACTTCAAGCCGGTTGTAGGGTCCCTGTGTGCACAGGGTTATGAGAAATCCCACGGAACAGGAGTATGGCATCAGATGCTGCTGTGTCTAGGCAGGACAGAGACCATAATAACTTTAATGAAACAACGTATTTTCACATCTTTCTGTTCTGCAGCTCTTGTGTGCCTTGAGTCATCTCTGACTGAGAAAAAGGAAGTGTTATTTCACAATTTCAAAAGAGTTTTACTGTCTACATGGGTGATATTCCAGGGTATGGATGTTAAAGGGGGAAACAGGGTAGGCACCTAAGGAAATCTTTAAAAGAACATGAGCCTCTGGTTCCCAGTGCAGAAAAATGAAGTGGAAATCCTGCCAGCTTCCTAGGCCATACTTTTAGCAAAAGTGGATTCTACACAGATCCAGCAAAAGACAGCTATGGTAGAAATACCACTGTCATCATCATATGGAAACAAGATGGAGCAATATAAACAATGCTGACATACATTTGGATATGGTTTGGGTTTCGGATTTTTTCTTCAAATCACCTAACTATTGATGTACTCCTGAAACTTTTTGATCTTGGAAGATGTCATGGTTTGAGGGGACAGAAACTAATTCTCTGACATCAATGTGATGACCTCTGACAGCCAAGGCTGAGAGAGACAGAAGGCACTACTTTAGGACACTGAGGAATTCCAGGGGGCAGAACAGAGAAGCAGTCGGATGACCTAAGGATTCCCTCCCATTTTCTGCCTTTTCCTATAAGACTCCAGAAGGGTGGGAAAGTGGGGTCTTGGCTCCTTTCTCTCTTACAGTGGACATCCTGGAAGGAGGTCCTGTCCTGTCCTGTCTCCTTGTCCACTTGTTCTACAGAAGCTGACTCTCTTTGTTGTTAAGAAGGATCCTGGCCCTTTTTTCCTCATGTTGGCTCTCCCACAAAGGACTTTCAGACTCCCATTAACACTGGGTTTTGGTTTTATATATATACATTTATATATACCCATATATATGTGTGTGTGTGTATAATTTTTATTACTTCCCCACTTGTTACTGGTCCTTCCCTGTTTCATTAAACTTGTTCTACTTCTATTTTCCAACCTTGAAGTCTCTCTTCCTTACTACCTTTTTTATGTCCCCCTGGAGGGGTGGTGGGGAGCAATTCAGTTCTGTGTGTTTTGGTTCACCCTGACCACTGAACGGAGACAGAAGATAAATTAGAATGGGGATTTTGGATCAGGAAACAGCCTAGGAGGAAGCTGCTGCTAGCACTGGCCACTCCACTTCAGGCTTCCTTTGAGACTGCCTCACACAAGTGAATGCCAGCAGCTATGCTCTCAGTAGCATGTTAGTGCAGCAATAACTTTTTTCCTATCAAGGTCATTTGCTTTTGCTGTTGAAACACCACTGCACTACAGAAAACTGCAATTAAAAAATGTGCAAGCCAAAACGTCCATTTAAGAAATTTTGTCCTCTCTGGTCTGGGTTTTTCACCTTGTCACAGGTTATAGAGCCTTTGCACCTTTACCCCTGATTCTGACACCTTTGTTCTTGGCACTGCTAATTCACTCTGTTGTCCAAGATCTTGCATCACCAGGCCTAATTCACTACATCCCAAAAGATATAAAAAACACTGTCTCCTTGCTTGATTCTCCTTAAAGAGTGCCAATGCATTTTAGGAGGACAGATCTTCCATTCCCACTACACTACAGCAAATACACCATGCCAAAAATAAATGGTATTCCTGGAATGCAGTTTATTACACAGGGCTGGGCGTTCCTCTCCTTTTGTACAAGAATAATTGTAGTGTCTTATTTCAATGTCAAGATGGGTAATATATGAAAGCCCTGAGAGGATGGGGTCTATCCATAGTTCTGTCATTGAGAATGAAAATGCTTCTGATACAAGGTGTCAGGACCCTGGAGCATGGGCAGGTTAAACAGGAAGCTGAGTGAGACAGGAAAAAAACTGGGGAAATACTGCCTTAAACTACATGGATGTGTTATTTTAATTACATGTTCTGAAAGGGGCTGTCTTCTTAGGAAATGGCTGTCAAACACCTTGAAATGTGATAGCCCTTCCAGTGTCACAGTAACTGTGTGGTTCCCAGAAAAGGCTTGGCAGCCCTAAATTGCAGAAGTGGGTTTTGCAACTGGAAGTCAAGGAGTAATGCTGGAAGTAAAACAAGAAGTGGAATCATCAGAACAAACATTTTAGACATTGCTGTCCTAAATAGTTCATCAAAAGCCCTAGTAGTTGGATGAATTCAGCCAGCTGAAATGTAAAAATACACACCATAATGTTGTTGACAGGGAAAAAGTCGTAAAATATTATTGCATAAAACTGTGAGTCAGTACATCTAATGTGTTTTTACAGTGTTGCCTGTAGCTTAATTGCATTTGCTCCTGGTAGTGCAAATCTTATACCTTCACTGTTACACAGGCATTAATTTAATCAGAGATAATAAATGAAATCTCTGGAATTAATTACAGGTCATAGCAGTTGCGTTACTCTACCAGAGCAGGAGGGAAGACAAAACCATGTGGACCTACAAACATTAACTGGCTTTTGCAATCCAGTCATTACAGGAAAAAGATGATGCAGACTATATTATGTGGACATGTAGCTGAGAATGCTCAGCTGGAATTCTCAAGGTGGAAGACCTTGACTACCTTTGCTATCTCCTGCATCCTTTCAAACCCAAATGCATCTTGTATTTGAAACTGTTTAAAAGATCTAAGCTCAAGAATTGCCTTTGCAGATTCATGGGATCTGGTAAGTCAAGCAGGAGGGATCTTTGCAGAGTGGTTTCAATGGAGGCATTCTGCCAAGAGCTGGGAGCTGCGTGTGAATTACCATGATTTCCCTTTGAGCCCTCTCATTCCGGCCAAATTTGAAGTGGACTTTCTGCAAGTGAGAAGCAAACATGGCCCCTTTCCAACAGGACAATATCTGGGGGGTATCTGACATGAAAAAACTGGCAGAAGAGTCTTTTGAAGCATCTTTTAAAATCCCCTCCTAGGAAGGGATTTCTTGTAGTGAAGAAAGTCACTAACCGGGCATAAGAGGCAGAGGGCATTTTACCTGGTTGCTTTATCTTTCTGATTAGAAAATAACTCCATGATACATCTTATACCATTTTTTAAATGCCCCTAGTTCCTTGGTACACCATTCAGCACAGTAAAAAAAAACCAAAAAACCAGTCAGCAGGATTTGATTAGTATTTAATAGAAATTTTCCTTTTTGGAAAAAAAAAAATCCAAACAAAACAAACAAACAAAAAAAAGCCCAAAACAAAACACAAACACCCCCCCCAAAACAAAACAAACAAAACCCACCAAAACCAACAACAAAAAAACCCTAACCAAACAAAAAACTCTCTTAGTGCTTTTAGTGAATTTCATTTTAAACACAATAAATACATAATCTTATTTATGTTTGACACACTGATACCTGTCCGCAGATATTTTGTGCTCTACTTAAGCTGTCACTTTAAGCCAAGGTACACATATATCAGACCCATCCAATCTGAGCTCACAAGTCAGCTTTAAGCCCTAATTCACTTCTGGTGTTCTTTTTTTAAAACTGTCTCCATTAGATCTACATCATTCAAGCACTGAAGTACTCTGAAATTAATATGATATATCAAGAACAGTCCCTTTGGACTTTCATACTGGTGGACTGTTATCTGTCTGCTTTGTGATCAGAATTTGTCTCCAGAATGCTGGAAATTAAAGCCTAGACTACACAAAAATCCTGGAAGTCTTACCAGTGGGGAATTTGGGGTCTTAAGGGTCCTGTCAAGGGTAACCCAGTGTCTGGGAGGAGTGTGCTGAGAGCTGCTGAGTGCTGACCAAGTGTGTCACCACATCTGCTCCTTTTTTTCAGGGTAGGTGGGAGATAAGGTCTTTTCAAAATCCAGACACATATTGGCATGGAGAATTTGAAGACTGGTGACTTCAGTTCTTCAGAAAAATCCCTTCCCTGCTGTCAGAGTAATCCATGTTTTTAGTGAGAGAGCTGCAGAGGGTAGCTTCAAGGGGACATACTGCTATGAAAAGCAAATGTATTGATGCCTGCTGACAACTGGACTACAGGATGCTGAAGCTGTAGTGGAAAACTTTGTAGGCTGCAGAAAATAAAGGGCTGAAAACACCAGCTGTTGCTTTCCTCCTCCCTGTGAGGATTTTCTTTGGTGCCTCCTGGAGTAGCTAATTTTAGTTATTTTTCCCTTTATGTATTAGCCAGCAGCTTAATTTCCAATGTTCTATTTGCTAATGTGTATTATTTCCCTTGCACCCTACACGTTATTTCTCTGCACTCATTGCTCTATCTAGTACATCCAAACTTAGGATCATCTGGGATTTTTATCAACTGTGTCTTGGGAATTGGATTAGCTCACTGATTAGGGCTTTTCAGACACTAATAAAGGCACAAGGCAAAGACTCAAAACTAGAAACATGGAAATGATTGGATGGTGCACCTGGAGAATGATTGCCTAATTCCATCAGATTTCTTGCTCCAAGTATAAGTAAATTAAGCTCCATCTTTAGGCTCTCATTTCATGATAAATGCAAATGAATTTCCCTACTGTCTCCTGCCTGAAAGCCCATCCCTTTCTTTCCCTGAGCCCAGGATGTGGGTGTTCACTCTAGTTTTTCTCCAGTCACAGTATAAGTAAAGCACTAACCTACCCAGAACACTTAAATAAGTAATAGTTAGTTTTTTCTAGTTTAGTTAATGCATCTCACTATGGGATGTCTGGTTGAGAGGGGAGCATGGACAACCTGTTTTGGTGACAGCCCGTGCACGTATCAGCTTCAACCATGCAACTGCAAGCCTTGGAGCTTATCCTACAGTATGCTCAAGCATTTGGCAGAGCCCCCCAATGTGGGTTCAGAGGGTTCAGTACCCTCCATAGAAGGCCAGGCAGGCAGGAGGCTCAAACCAGCACGGTTCCCTGTTTCCTGCCCGTAGAGGCATCATTCATTTTATGCACATGAGGAATCCATCTTCCC
This sequence comes from Florisuga fusca, assembly GCA_038090715.1. NCBI lineage: Eukaryota > Metazoa > Chordata > Aves > Apodiformes > Trochilidae > Florisuga > Florisuga fusca. The sequence goes on along the minus strand of JAAWXA010000003.1, from coordinate 17,837,239 downwards.
CAAGCATCTCAGTGACATACAGAATAAAAATTATATATGTGCTTGATAGATGAAAAAGATGAAGTTGTGTGAAATTAAAAGGCATGCCCATGGGTGGGAGGGTGGTCAGTGACAAAAGCGAGAAGGGAGAAAAAAGTTTTCCCCTGTGCCTCCCCCTTGGTTCCCTGTGCTGTCTCTACTCAGTCTCACAGATGCTCAGGGTCTCTGCAGTTTCTGATACTCCCCTCAAAACTGCTGTCTGTTTCAGGTACAAGTGATGTAACACTTGTAACTACAAGAGATGGTCAAACATACCCTGAATGGTAGACTCCCAGCCTTGTGCTATTTGATACTGAAATTTTGGAAAAATATATATCATTATTAACAGCCCAAACACAGTCATTTCAGAGTGCATGTTAAGGGTGGCATAAGGTCAGAAAGCCCATTTTCTTTCAGCTCTTTCCTTCAGTTTTTCTAAAGTTATTTTTCTCCTGCCTTCTAATCTTAAATACCTTCAGGCAATTGAGTAAGATAGTGCTATCTTTTCTACACTGTATCAGAGAACACATAGAAAGGTGTGTAACTTCTCATGGCACCCTGTATTTTACTAATTATCTATCAGATTCCTGTTCTCCTTTCATTTTTTTAAAATTTTATTTACCTCTCCATGCACCAGCATTATAAAACCATCACCCCACAGGAGATGTCAGAAAATCCTCAGATCATCCAGATCATGTTCAAATACTGGCTGTGGAAATAGGTAGCACATGGCTGCAGAACTTCTTCCTTGCATGCAAATATTTCATTAGTTGTTGCCATAGACTCTCTAGTTAGCAGGTAAAGGCTGTGCCATTTGGTGATGAGAACAAATGTGGTCTCGTGGTTTTTTTTTCCTTGATGTTTTTTTGTTGTTGTTTTAGGTGGTTTTGTTTGTTTGTTTGTTTGTTTGTTTGTAAATAATATTATAAGCATCTTCAACTTCTTTCTGCAAGCCTTTTTGACCTTGAGGTTGTCAGTGTAGTAGCAGTGGCATTACTGCTTCCTCAGGTTGCCCATCTGTCTGAGGTTAGGAGCAGTGCAGAAGAGCCAGGGGAAGGCTGTGTGTGAATGGTCCTCAGCCATGCTGCAGCCAAGGTCAGGGGCTGTTTGAAATGCCTGGCTTCACAGTGTGAGGGATGTGATGCATGGTTTCACACTCAAAAGTGATTCTCGTGTGTTTGTGTGTTCTGCTGACTTCTGCGGGAAAGGAGATGCCTAGGAAGCTGGAGTGAGGATGGTGGTATCCTAAAACTCACAGGCATTTTGGAAACAAGCACCTTTTTGCTTCCTCCTCGGCATGTCAGGCAATGTGTGCAATGCCAGGTTGAGAATGAAGTCCACTGTTTACTTTCAACAGATGTGAAGTGTTTCTTACAGTAAATATTACAAAATGCTTTTTTTTACTCTGTCATCCTGGATCAGTTTTTCTTCTTCTCAGCTAAACCTCTTTTCCCCCTCTGAAGTATTTTCTCAGAGGCTCTTTGTTAATTTACTTCCACTAGTCTCACGTATTACAAAAGCTGCTTATTTAAAAAGTTTGAATGGTACCTTTTGCCTTGAATGATTGTCAGTCCAGCCTTGGTGTGGTTCCAAAGCCTATGACTTTGACACCATACCTTCAGTGAGGTTCCACCAGAAGCATGTGAGATGACACCAGATCCTGAAACCAACTGCTTTACTCTTCTGCTAACACTGAAGCTCAAAAGCAACTCTGGTCAGCAGTCTGCTTGGTCCTCTTCTCAATTACATGTCAAATAAGCCTGCTCAAAAAACAAGGTTGAATGTAAAAAATGCACTAAAAAACAGTAACTGAAATTAGTATTCAAATATTTGAAAAGGGAAGAAATAATCACCATCTCACTTCACTGAGTGTCCTGTCTTCAGGATTGTTTTTGGGGGAGGGGAAACCTCTGAGCTGTTCTTGTCCTGAAAGAGCATTTAAAACAACTCCATTAATTTTTAAAATAATTGTTATGTGGTTGTCCATCATCTTCTTCTTTTAATAGCTTTTATTTTTACATCAGACAAGTAGTACGCTTCCATTCTATGTATGGAAATGAAATTACTGCTTTGTACTGAAATTGTATAGAACACAGCTCACACAACACTGAGTAGATTTGGCCGAGTACAGAATTTTGCTTGCTAAATGGTCCTCCTGGCAGTTGGAAACCAGTCCACATGGTCATCTTCCAAATCCTAGTTATTACCACAGGCTGGGCTTAGTAACACACTGCAGCATCAGCCCCTTTCAACAAGTTGGGAAGTTCTCAGCTCACATAACAATAGCTTCAGTCTGGTGAAGCTCAGCTCTTCTTCCATAGCCAGTACATTAGTACTAAGAGGGATCTTTGCCCAAATTATAAGTACGTGATTGAAGCAGAAGCGACCGGCGTCTCCAGTCCCTATGTGTGAGCTCTAGCAGCCTGTCAGCTGCAGTGGTTCTAAAGAATTTCTTAATATTTGTCGCTAATTGGAAGTGGAGTGTGACTGAGGGAAAGACCACTTGGTCAAGTTTTAATGGCAATCTGGGTTAATGAAAATGTGAAATACAGAGGATTACCAATGCAAGGTGCTGCAGCAGTCACCTTTTGGGCAGCTTCACAAACGATCCTACCGACAGCTTAGCCACAAGCAGTGCCTGATAATTTCTTAAATGAAACAAAACCCCAACCCTGTAAGAATTAAGATTCCGCGTTTCCAGTCGAGATACGCAGCTTCAAGCTCTGGCATTCAAACATCAAAGCAGAGTAGCTGCGGGCTCACGCTTTGAGTTGTGCTCTGGCAGAAAACAGGAAAGCCGAGCTCCCCCCTCCCCAGCCGGAGCCGAGGCACCCCTTCCTCCCCGCCATTCCCTAGGGGTCCCGGGGGCCGGGACACACACCCAGGGATGGGGGTGGGCACCTCTGGGGCACAGGCCGGCGGTGCCTGCTCAGGATGGGGGGGCCGGCCCCAGGCGCTACCCTGTGAAGGGGGTTACCGAGCACAGTGGGTGCTGTGCCGGCGGGCAGGGGACACGCCAGGACCCCGGGGGAGTCACAATGCGTGAGGGGCTCGGGGCACCACGGGACATCCGAGAAGGAGAGCAAGGCCCCCCCCTCCCCGCTCCGGATGGAGCCCTCTCCCCTCCGCCGTAACTGCCCGGCCTCACGGAGGGACGCCGAGAGCGGCAGCCGGGCCCCCACAAAGCCCCCGGCTCCCCGGGTAGGGCGGCCCACACCCGGGCTCCGCCTTCAGCCCCTCCCCGGCGGCCGGGGAGGGGCTGAAGGC
>JAAWXA010000003.1:17714751-17833934 GCA_038090715.1 Florisuga fusca | reverse complement strand
GGAAAGATGTGGCTGAAGCCCGAAGAGACGCTGCTGAAAAACGCCCTCAAGCTGTGGGTCACGCAGAAGAGCAGCGGGTACTTCATCCTGCAGCGGCGTCGGGGCCACGGAGACGGCGGCGGCCGCTTCACTGGTACCTGGTGGCACAGGGGGGCCGGGCCGGGCCGGGCGGTGGGTTCCCCCTTCCTCCGGCTCTGCCCTACGGGAACTTGGTAGCGCCGGGGGGATCCGCCGGTGGGGCGGGAGCGGCCTCTTTTGTTCGTCCCGCGGCGGGGTAGCTCACCGGGTCGGTTCGGCATGGCTGGGGGGAGAGCGCGAAGCGGGGCGCTACCGGCCCGGGGCATTGCGGGTCCCCCGCCGCGGAGGCTGCCTCCGGCCGAGCCGTGAGAGCGATTCGGGAGACGTTTCGTGGTTCTGTAGCCTTGAGCACCGCTAAAGCCACTTTTATTAATTCCCCTTCTCTCCCTTCCCGGTGATTTGCTTAAACGTGACTAAGGGCGAGCTCGGCCCCCGCAAGCCGCCGTGCGGAGGAGCCGGCCCGGCACCCATGGAGTTGGCCCGGGGGGGTCCGCTGAAGGCTGACTGCAGCCCGCAGAGGCCTCAGCGGGAACCGGGCGGAGGTCCCTGGGCTGGGCGGGAGGAGGTGGGGGGATGCCGAGCGGGGGCTGCGGGCGGCTTGTTCCCAAGGGCTGTGCCCCATCACCCTCCCCTACCTCCCTGCGACCTGCGCTGAGGCTCACTCCAGTGTATGTGATGGAAGTTACAGGAATAAATCTCGGGCTGGTGACTCTTGGCCGATGGTTGCGTTGCAGGGAGGGAGTTGTTAATTTGGTGGTGTGGAAAAGTGAATTCTGCCTCAGGGATACTGCGCTTTGTGCGGCTGTAGATCAGCCACGCGATATCCATGTGGCACTCCGGGTGCGTGTAGTGGAGGGACAGACACGCAGAACAAGGGTCAGGCTTTACCCTCGCAATGAGGATTTAGGAGCGACTCCGGCGGGGACGGTGCCGTGCGCTGATTCGGTTTTGTGGAGTAACAGAGGGAGGGCTTGGGCCACGCTTTTGGTTCAAGGGAATCGACAGCTGAATCCAAACAAACAATACGTGGGAGAAATAATACAGCTTAAGAGTGTAGTTCTTGAGTAAAAGCAGGTAAGGCTGCTTTGTGCCTTTTAAAAATCAAAATTTGTAATAGTGGTTTATATATTTGAAAGGATGCCCATGTATTTTGAAAGTCCGTATTTTCTAGGTAGTTTAAGAAGCTACCTTAGTATGTTTTATATTTATTTTATTAAAACTCTTTGCTCCTGAACCACTGACCCTTGCCACTTGATAGTGTTGCCTTCTGCATTACATATTACGTATATGAACTATATGCAATATATATAAAATATATATAATTTTTTTCTTTAAATCTGAGCTAATTCTAGCTATGAAGTTACAAAGAGCACAGAATTAATTGTGACTTAGTAGGTCCCATGGTATTTACATATTGCTAATGACATGCCAACCCTGGTAATGTTAATGAAAGTTTTACCAGCAAGTTAAACAAACCTCTACCCGTATATTTTTGCTTGCTCCGTGTGTGGAAGTCATAGGCCACTCTTTTGTGATTGTAAGGACGATGTGGATTAATTTTCAGAGTTAAAAATAGCTGTTTACAGCTGCTTGATTTAGGTCCAGGACAATCATGAGGTTCAGATTCTCATGCCTGAGCTTTCTGCAGCAGATATTTGCAAGCTTAAAACAAACAAACTGCTTTTCGCTCTGGTTAAATTTCAGGTGAATCGTTTTGCTGCATCTACAGTGCACAGTCTTGCACAAATCTTATGGCTGGCAAAGAAAAGCCTCTTCTCTCTCAATGTTTTCCAAGGGCACTATAAATTCTGACAGTCTCTTAAACCATTTGGAAATGTTTATATTTAAGGGCTTAGAAACCAGAGCCCTGTAGCTGAAAAGCCACCTTGGGAGAGTGTTAACCATAGCTGGAGTTAGATTAATTATTTTTCCAGAATTTTAACTTGAGCAAAATGTAGATCTGTACTGAGAAACATTTGGGCTTTGCTGCTGACTGCTTTCAGTGCAGTGCGGTGCAGGTGCCTGCACCTCCTGATTGTTGCTTTAGGTGAGTGTAGAGGCACTTTGTTAGTACCTGCCTTTTCTAGACTTAACAGATACCAAGGGCAGTTAAGCATTACCATATTTCAGAATGTGGTCTACCAACCTTTAGAGCTATAAGTTAGAAAATTTTGTTTGTTTTACTGGGAAAGCAAAACTTAAGGGAGAGCAGTATCCATACCTGGTTTTGCTGGTTGTGGTTTTTTTCCTTTAGTAACTTGAGCCCTGGCTGGTTGCTTTTGAGTTTGATGGGAAGGTAGAAGTTTCAAAGATCTGAAGACCCTGTACTTGAAAACATGGTGAAAGAGAATCTCATAACTTCTCTGGTGAGGAGGAGAAGGCTGTGGATGCTCAGGCTGTCTTAAACCCATGTGCCATCAGGAGAATGAAACCTCCAGGAGGCCAGACTTCATAAGGAAAGGCTGCTGGTGGGGCAGTGGGCCACCCATGATGTCATTTGCTTTAAACAGGGTGCAAGGGTGCGATGCCTGAGCTGCCCTCGTGCTGATTACTGCAATGTGTTATTTGTACTGGACCTATGTAAGGACATCTGTTTTATGTCATATTTATTTGTATGGTAGTTGTTTTTTTGTGTGTGTGGTTTTTTTTTTTTTTTTCTAGGACATTTCTCTCTTCTTACCAGGGCATTTTATCCATTACAGAAGACTAAGTTAGCTCAGCTGGAGGGTATGTTTTATGTGGATTTAATTCCTGAAGGATGGTCTAGAGGTCTCTTGCACAAAAGCGCTTTTCTTCTGTATCTGTATTTCTTTCTTTGAGCACTGTGTTTCAGTCAGACTCTGAGCAGATGTTTGTGAGAGAGAGACTATATTTACTACTGTTATTTAATTTGCATCCTAGGGCAGTTACTGAGAATGCACACTGGGCTTGCAAGCAATGGATACAAAAAATGAAGGAGAACTTTGTTCTTTGCCCAGTATCATCCTGGTTTCTGTCTTCCTCAGGGATATGCTTTTCAAGTAATAAATGTTTAACTTGCCACTTTACCTGCATCTCTACTTGAGTGCTCTGTTGAATTTCCTTAAGAAGGAAATCAGTAGTTTATTAGAAATAATTTACAGAAAAGGAATTATAATTTTTTAGCTAATAATTACTGTTTGACTAAATTTAAGTTAATAGGTTTAAAAAAAATGTTTAGCCCAATGATTTTATTGGTTCTGGTTTGAAGGTTTATTTGGCTTATTGGAGCCTTCTTCTACTGTCCCTACAAAAAGGCTTGTTGTGGAGCTGTAACTAACAGGTCAGAGTTGTCTGGATTCGGTACTTGCTGATATCTTTGATTCTGTGGTTACATATTAATGATAAGCTTGAGATGCCATCAGCAGTCAAAAACACTGTTGAATCCCTTATGGTAAAATAATGTAAGATAGTTTAGCCTGTAAGTGAATCACTGCTTTCATTTTTATTAGGGGATGTTGAAAGCTTCATTTGCCTTCCTGTTTGATTAGATTAGTTTTCTGCATTTTAACAGCAAAACTGCTTGTTCTGAGAGATGTTGGGAATTATTTTGTCACAAGGGCTGGACTGAGAGTTAAGTTTTGACTCTTCCCAGGCATCTGATTTCGAAGGTACTATGTACCCAGGACTTCTTATTGTACGCTCTTAGTATATTAAAAAAAAATACACCTGGGATTCTCTTGAATACTTGAGAAATTTCCCTTTTATAAATACAGTAAAATAAAACTTAAAAATGCTTTTTGTCTTTACTTATTGAGGAACAGTGCTGCTTTTCTTCTTGCTTGTAGTAGATCAATAAAGTAATTGTTTTGTTCTACTGTACCCATGCTTTTAATGGGTATTAAAAGTAATGATTGTTTTCCCCTACTATTCTTCCAGCCTCCATTTGCAGTACAGGGCACTTTCCAAGCTGCATGTGGTCTTACATTGTTTGCAGCTCACAGAGCATGAACGTTTTGAAAAGAAATTAATTTCTCCTTCAGCTTATATGGTTCACAGCTTTAAATATAAGCGAATACACTGGCAAAATCAGAATAGTCTGTGTATGAATCTGAATCTTATTATTCCTTTAATAAAAATAAATATGGCAGACATGATGAATGCACTTCCTTGACCTATATGTCAATGATTAAAGTAAAATCCCGTCTTAGGATTTTATGTTTTCTTTTAATTAAAATTCTTGCAAGGTGATAGTTTTTGAACTGAATTATAGCATACCTCTTGGTTGTGGATGGAGAACTAATCACCTGGGAAGAGCTCTTCTCCCTTTGCCTGGATTTTAATTTTTTTAACACATGCAGCAAAATGGCTATTGATAAAGTCTGTGTTCCTGTTCTGGAAATGGAAAACCAAAAGATTCTTTGCTGTTCTTTCATGCTTTCCAGTCCAAACAGTACTGTAATTATTGTAAGTACCTCTAGTAGCCCTGTGCATCTCCCAAGGTCTGGGTAAATAATTTCATAATAGAGTCTATTTCAGAGAAAGGCAATGAGAAGACCAGAGAGGTTGAGGGTTACCATGATTCATATGGGGAATCCATCTAGATCGCCCCCTGTTCATTACACTGTAGCAGAAGAGAGTCAGAAATATGGTAAAACTTGGATTTTTAGTACAGAGTGCAAAATGGGTATCTCCAAAACTTCTTCACCTTTTGGAGGGGTGAAAAGCAAAACACGGGAGCATATTAAAAATCCTGCCCCAATACAGACTTCAAAACAGCTTGCCTTTTTGTCTTAAGATATGTCCAAGATAGCAAAATCAGCAAACAAGTTACTGATAAAAAACTCAGTCTGAGCTCTAATTAAACCAAACCAAAACAGAACTTTTATTTTAATGCAGCAGATTGATGAGAGGAAGACATCACAGTAATAATGTTAATAAAGGATACTGGTAGTGCTCACTGTCTGTGTTTGTGCTTTTGTTTTCTTATGGAAGAACTCTCTCTCTGGAACCTTGCACAAGGGGAGGGGGAAATCCAAATACTTTACTGAAGGTTTGGACTCTCATCAAAATGTTATCTAGCCTTGCCCACAGCTGGAATTCAGATCGGCAGGTTTTTTGTGTGGTGTGGGGTTTTTTTGTTTTGTTTTGTTTTTTTTCTTCTCCTTATCTTACTGTAACATTTTTAAGGAGAATGCATGCTTCTAAGCTCTTTCCCATGAGGGTGGCTTCTTGGTCAGGGCGTTGGAAGGAAGGATAGGAGCAGGAGGGTCAGGCTTCCACCTGTGAAGCTGTGCCCCCCAGTTCTTCACATATCCCCCATACAGCCTCTTGAGCTGTGCCTCCTGCTCCGGCCCCATCTGTCTCATGCCTTGGGGTGGGTTTCCTGCTCCTAAGACAGCTCAGATGGGTTAAGATGGAATGCAGGTGCTGATGTTGTATTAAATACTAATAATAAAAGGGAAGATGTGCGTATGCATGGAGGGAGGGCTCTGGGTGGTGTCTTTTCAGAGACTGACCACCAGCCTGCTGTAATCCAGCAAACACTTAAAACATTTTTTTATTTTCATTTTACAGAGACTAGAGGACATAGGAAAATGGTAGCATGGTTTGGGTTGGAAAGGCCCTAGAAAGATTTAGTCCAACCCCTCTGCCATGGTCAGGGATATCTTTCACTGGAGCAGGTTGCTCAAAGCCCCATCCAGCCTGGCCTGGAACACTTCCAGGGAGGGGGCAGCCACATCTGGGCAGTCTGTGGCTGTCTCACCACCCTCATTGTAATAAATGTCTTATAAAATAATTGAGCGTGTCTGTGGTGGCAGGACTGAAGTAATGCTAGATCAGTCTCTTCAGTGTTATTTGCAGCACCCACCGAAAATGAGAGAGACTTCTGTACTGCCCCATACTACCCATCCTGTGTCCGGGTAATTTACTGGACTGCAGCAGCTTGTGTGTCCCACCTTCTCGTCCCTTTTCAGGTGGAAAACAGGTATTTTCACTTGTAATGTGAGAATGGAAGCATTTGGCTCTATGGCCTTCAGGGCTATAAAAATAGGCTTGGCCTGACCCAGACTGGTGGCAGAGGGCTGAGATAAGCAGCTGTGAGAGCCCTGCTATGGCAGCGTGCCTGCTTGGAGAAATGGGAATCAGGGGTGAGGAGAAACGATCAGTGCCTCAGGGCTGTTTCTGCTGTCCCAGGGTAGCAGGTGGCATGGCTCAGCTCCCTGCTCTTTCCCTGGGGGGGTCTTGCCCTCCACACACAGTGTCCAATGCTGGAGCTGGATCTCTGCACCATACACAGGGTTATGGGAGTCACAGGAGATGCTGACCTCCATAGTGGAATGCCCCAATTCTCCGTGTTTCTCATGTCCAGCCTCCCTGGAATGGTGTGACTGAGGAATAATGATTAAACAATTCAAGTTTATTCCTACAACCCAGATTTGGTTTTGTCGTTGATTGGTTTTTCTTTTTTCGATCTACCTAGTGGCAGTCTTTGATCTGGCAAAGGCCATGTTGGAAGTAATATAAGGGGCTGAGTGTTGATATTTCCCTGAGTTAATAAATGCTTGGAGCATTAGGTCTTTGTGCTGAAAAATCTGATGTTGTCTGTGGTTATCTTCAAGTGTGGTGAGCCCTTATCATTACAAAGGAAACAGCCTTCCTTGCAGCCCGTGGAGCAGTCCTACTTCATCCTTTTTCTTACGTACTTGCCCAAATAAGTTCTGTGGTTGTTTTTTTTTTTTGGTTTGGTTTTTCTTTTTGTATTGTTTTGTTTTTGTTTGTTTGGGGTTTTTTTCTGTGGTGGAAGCCTATAAGAAATTTTCTCTCATGTGTGCTGTACTGCACCAAATCTTTTTAACATAGATTTGCGGAATTCATCAGTGATGCTGGCCAGTGTCATTAGTAGCCTTGCATAACTGATGATGTTCTTAGCCTGCAAAAATGTGGAATTTAAGGGGGCCTGACTGAAAGTAGGAACCTTTTAAGCATCTGAGTTTTAGAATTGTAGAGAAATTAAATCACGGTGGTATGAAAGACCTACAGACATCCCCAAACATTTATACTGGGAGCCACCACTGGCCAGCAATAACTTCATGCTCACTGTCCTGGCTATATTCTACCTCAGTGCATCTTGAAGGTCTCCACCCTATCCTGTAGTGCCTGGTGCCTGTGGGATGAGTGGTGCTTTCTGGTTGGACTAGAAGAGCTGAGAATGAAGACAGTGGTGGTCCTCAGTGCATCTCAGCTCGGGGTTTCACCTTGGGCCTGTGCTGGGCTTGTGGTTGGCATTTAGGTCTCCTTGATGGAGGGGTGGTTGTGTCTAGGTGTCAGCCAGCTTCATAACTCTCCCATCTCTCTCTCTCAGAAAAATCATTGCCCTTGTGGAGAGCTTCTGAGATGCCTGGCAGAGCCAGGCAAAGCACCCCCTGCTCTTCAGGATCATCTGGGAGTGCCCATTTGTCAGGCTGAGTTTATCCTGGTTGGTGTGAAAACCATCCTTCCTTCTGCTGCAGCTGGAGGACAGGGATGGTGGGAGGCCAGGGGATGGGGACATCCACGCTTCCCTTCCACTTCTGCTGCCTGCTTGTGGGTTGCTTATTCAGCCAGCGTGGTCACCCCCAGTGCAGCTAATTGCTGCCTGCCGTGGCTGTTGTGAGACTAATTGTTTGCAAATAATTGTGAGGTGGAGGCAACCGTGTGAAGAAGGGTAATTAGGATTCAGGGAATGGGGTGCTTCTCTGCCTCAAGGAGCTGAGATTAATTCAGTGGGTATTGAAACTGTTAGTTTCATTTCACTCTCCTAAAAAAGAACCAAAAAACAAAACAAAAAATCTTTAAGTTTATGAAAATCTGAATTGTTTGATTTGCTCATTTCTCCCACTTCTCATGCCTGAATGCCTCTCACAGCTGTGAACTCGCCTTGTGAAACTGCATCCTCTGGGAAGCAACCGATACCGCTAGCTCTTTCTGCTTCCTGGGAAGAGCTTTCTTCTTTCTGGTAAAGTTTTTATTTTGTTAGACTGCTGCTTTTGCTGCCTGGCCTTGGTTTTCTTTCAGCTCCCAGCTTTCTGGTGGAGAAGCAGAAGTAGAGAGCAGCAGTGCAAAAGCAGCAGAGAGCTCCTGAGGGTGAATTTGGAGGTATGCTGTACATGGTGTGGCTTTGTACTGGAGTGACAGCCTGGCAGGAGGCAGGGCTGTGGCTTTCATTGTAAATCCCTTGATTTGGTGGCTTTGCCTTACAATAATAACCTGGCCTGACCGAAAAAATAAAAAATAAAATTATATGAGTATTTAAAACAGGGCTTTGGCATGATCCAGGTAAGCACAGCCAACAAGTACTCTCCTGTATGGCCCTGGAGAGCAGCCACGAAGCAGTCACTTCAGTCCCCAAGGACCATGTGGTGCCACCACTTTCCTGACCTTTAGGTGCCTGCAGCCAAGAGCAGATTCATCTCTGGAGGTTCTGAGTGTCTGGGTCCAGGTACTATAGTGATGGTCTTCTGCCTGTTTTCCTGGAAGGGTTTGATTTGAAGGGCTGATACTCTTAAAGCACACTTTGTTGTCCAGCTGTGCTGACCTTCAGTCCGGTTGAAACCTCAAGTTGTCTTTTTGAGTAGCCCAAGGAGAAGTGGAAAGGCAGTTTTTCTCTCTGCTTTCAATTTCTGCAGTAGTTGCTTTGCTTCTGCAGTATTTAAAGCTGCTCCCCAGGATGCTGCAGGTGCAGGCCCCTGTGGTTATGGGTCGGTGGGTTGTAAGCATTGGATTGGAGAGGTTCAGGGCTGTGGCACATGGGTGGGAAAGGATGCTTCTCTGTGCCTCCCATCCAGCCTGCTGCACCCCAGCTTTCAAAAGTGCAGTCAGAATTTCTTGCCAGCTAATTGCAGGTACCAGATGTTATTTCTTCTTTTGAACTGTATCAACCTTCACTTCTTGCTTTGTAATGAATTTATGAGTTTGCATTAAACAAAAGATTGGGCTGTGGGGATCAGATGTCTTATTTAAAAACAAAAAACTGTAAGGGTAATGTTGCTCAGTATTGTGCTACTGCAGGCTTCTGTGTCACTTAAATTTAACACACACGCACACACACACACCATAGTAGCTTTGGTCTTTTGCCTTTTTGTTTAATTTTTTTGAGGATTTTTAAAATTTATTGGTCCCAGCCTCCTAAGTGATAAGTCTGAGTCCCTCTGCCTTGCTGCAGCATGGCTTAGCTGCTGAAGTGACCACCCCATTTATGGGAAGGCATTTGAGAAGTTCAGAAAAAAATCCCTCTAAGACCTTTAAAATATGATGGAGTTAAGAAGGAATCATCTTGCTCTATGCTGAGGGTACCTCAGCATAATTCATTTGCTGTTGAGCCAGGCATCATTCTTAGTGCCTTTGACTGTCTCTTGAGTATTATCCTAAAAGGTGGAAATAATAGTTTTTCAGCTCCAGTATTTAGTTTGAGTTCAGCTTTAAGCATCCACTGAAGAGTGTCAAGGAAGTTGAAAGAATTTTTGAAGTACTGTGTAGATAATTAACACTGATCTGGCAAAGGAGCCTGCATTCTTTATTTTGGAAGATATGATGTGTTCAGTAGAAATTGGTATTAGATTAACTTACTGTAAACACATTCCTTTTTCTATATTAGTTACAAGCATGCCACAGGATAACTTGTAATGGGATATTTTATCTTTCTGGGGCTGTATAAGGAACCATTTATTTAAAGATGAAGAGTGGTGCACTTGTGGTAGTTCATTTGAGAACCTAATCGTTAAGAAATATCCTTCACATTTTTTTCTGTGAAGAAATGCTCAATAACTTCATTGTATGTTATGTCCTCTTTGTGTCCCATTAGGTTACAGACGAGCCTCTGTAAAAGGGAGACACTGCCTACCTGTTGCAGAATTAGAAATGGTTCCTTACTAATTTTTATACTTGAGTTTATTTGTGGTATTGTATCCATCATAAATACTGCACTCCTGTTTTACTTTAGGATACTCCAGTTTCCAGTACTGAAGCAATAAAGATGCACAAAATTAGGTGTTTCAGTCGACCAAGCAAGGTGTGGGATTTTTCCAGATTTGTTTTATAGACTTAATTCTGAAAAAATACAGATATGTGTTCCCTCTACCTGAAAGCCACCTTACAGCTGAAGTAATCAGCTTTATTGAGAAGAAGCATATAATTTCAGAAGTGTGTCCCTTTCTTCTGTTCTCCCTATTTGTCAGAAGTATACGTTACACCTGAAACTTATGTATGAATTTTAGCCTGGAAATATTCTTTCTTTATGAAGAAACTTGAGCCTTTTGAGGAGTCAATAGTCTTTGTCAGAAGGCCTTGCAGCTTCCTTAGCACAGTTACTGCACAGTTAACTGCTTTGCTAAAATACTCCTGTCTCTTGGGAGGTCAGAAAGCAGAGAGAAGTTGTTGGAGTGGCTTGTTAAAGGGAAAGAGGTACTCTGGGTTTTAAGGTCCTCCCCAAAATCTTGCGCCGCATAGTGTAAAAAAAACAACAACACAAAACACAAAAGTATGACAATTTTGGGAAGGAAACTAGTGTAGTAATCATTATTTCTTTCCCCTCCTGCTCCTTTTTCCTTTTAATTTTTGACTGTCCTGGTTGATGTAAATGGTTTTGCCATTGCCTATGAAACAGAAGTCTGCACCCTAAGTGAAGGTATTCTAATGCATTAACATGTGAGCCAGAAGCCCTTTATGTAATTTATATGTACCTGTGAGCCACAGACCCTTTTATTTTATAAACAGACTATATTTTATAAGAAACTCTTCCATGGAAGAAGCACTTAGGACATTTTATTATAAAGATGCTTGCTCATGAGGAATTTTTAAAAGAATGTTTCAAAGTCAGTATACTGTGTAAAGTCTCTTGTTTGTTGATTCAGGGATTTTTAGGTTGCTTATTTTTTGAGGCTTCAGTGAGAAGCCTAATGCAAGTATAACAATTTGAAAGTTGCCCCAAATAAATATGAGGCAACACACACCGGGAAAGATTTTGGCTTTAGTTTTAGTAATTTTCTTGCTACTTCAGTTTCGACTAAGTGTTCATATTAGGCTTTGATGTATTTATAGAGTGTTGAATTCTATTAATGCTCCTGCTAATGCACTTTTAGTAATTTTCTTTTCCCTCCAGTTCAGTTCTGTCAGTCTGCTCTTTATTTTTTCCGCAGTTAGGCATCAACTTCATGTACAGCTGAACCACTGTAGAAAAAGCAACTTCTAAACCACAATCGTGGGGTCCTGCTGAACAAGGTTGCTGCTCTATTTTTGGCAGGCTTGGGGTTAGCTGTACTGGCTTTGATTCCTCACCTCTGCTGATTTTACATCCCTTCTGGAGCAATCCTACCTGGCAGAGGACAGGATGGGAGCCCCATCAGCCTCAGTGCTGGCTCTGGGTTCTGGAGGAATGAGGTGCAGCCCCTTTGTGAAGCCCTTGCAGGGATGCCTGGCATGTGGCTGGGATGCTTGGGCTTTATTCTGGCAGATGTCCTGCTGCCCATGCTCTTTTTAACTTCTTTTATTCTTAGTTCTGGCTCCTCTTTGTTATTCTGAGTTGTTATTTTAGCTAAAGAAGTTTTGCAGTTACTTCTGTGCTTTCATGTTTGTTTGTTTTTTTCTTTCATGATTTTGAAAAAAAAAAAATATTTCACACATCAGATTTGGTTAAGCTTTCTCTTGGAATTTTGGTAGTGCTTACTGTTAGTTGACTTTTTTTCCTTGGCTTTCATGAAATGAAAAAGAAATCTGTCTCCTAGATCTACATCAGGAAAAAACATACAGAGCACTGAATAAGTTTCTTCTTTCTCTTTCTTGAAAGGTCTCATTTTATTGTTTCCATTAATCATTTAGGTGATGGACTGGAGAATGAAATTATGAAAACTGCAAGGGCTGGCAAAATTTTTGGGAGATGAGAATAGTTCCTTATATGTTGGGTTGATAGTGAAGGAACAAAACCACATCAGGTTGGAAAAATAAAACATTCAAAGGAAAAGCATCGTAATGTAGAAAAGCTCCTTCTAGATGCTCCAGTGGCTTAAGCATAGATGGTAAAGTCATTCCTTGCTGTCTGCTATCCTTCTCCACAGGGGGTCTTTTCTCTGCACAACATACACTATAGGGGACTTAGTTATAAAGCTACTTCTGGATTGCTATTTGCTGGTAACATAAGCCAGTTCTGAGTTACTTTAATATGCCAGCTTGCAGATCACTGCACTTGAATAACTTCTTCATGTATAGCTTGGTTCTGACTGATGGGAGGAGGTAACAGTAAGGTTTCCAGGCTGTAAAGATTTTTCTGGGGGAGCAGCAATTGCTCCAGCTCTCTAAAATGAGTTTCCTTGTATTTACGTCAAGTGCTGATTTACAGTGGGATACTGCTGCAAGACTTCTGGGATGCTTTGGTGTGTACACAAGACACAGGAGGTGATTTTCCACTCTTCTTACATCTGAGACATTGCTGGTAGTGAGTGTTATGTAGAGTTTGGAGTATCATGCTTAAAGATCAGCTGGGAAGATTCCAGTTTAATCTCAAGAACAGTAAGCTGTTTGAGAAATTTGACCTATAAAGATGAGATGACTGGGAGTTCTTAAAAAAAAAAAAAAGCAGTCATTAGAAGGTGAACAACTATAATG
This sequence comes from Florisuga fusca, assembly GCA_038090715.1. NCBI lineage: Eukaryota > Metazoa > Chordata > Aves > Apodiformes > Trochilidae > Florisuga > Florisuga fusca. The sequence continues at coordinate 17,821,259 of JAAWXA010000003.1, read as the reverse complement.
ATACTTTTTCAGTATGTCAAACATTAGCATAAAAAAAAATACTTGTGGCCAATAACTCTCTTGTGTTCCAGTGAGCAGGATTAATTTCCAGTAAGAAAGATTAAGATTGTGGTGATTGGCTTGCTTGCTTGTTTGTTTGTTTTCTGTAAGAATTCGTAATGAAAACAGTGGAAGTTGTTGCATCTTGATTGTGGGAGGATTTGAAGAACAGGTTAGACAAACACCACTCATGGTATAGGTGTACTTATCCAGCTTCAGAGCTGGGCTAGAATGGTAACTTCTCAAGGTGCCCTGGGGTCTTTCCACTTCATTTCTGTGATTATATCCATATGCATGAGGCAAAACCGGAAACTCCAAAGAAATCCATGTGCTTCTGATCTGGTTTGCTGTTCATATTTTAAGCATTTGTTTATTGCAGCCTAAAGGAGGGGAAGAATATCTATCATTATGTTCTGCATTTTAATTTTACAGCTTCAGATGTGAAAAGACGTGGAGGCTACAGAAGTGAAAGTTGACCCAAACTCCCTTTTCCCTCCTTGTTCTTCGCAGGTCGCTTGGTTGGTGCCCTGGATGCTGTGTTAGACTCTAATGCACGTGTTGCTCCATTTCGAATATTACTCCAAGTCCCAGGCTCACAGGTTTACTCTGCCATTGCATGTGGTGAGTTATTGAACGGATCAGAAGTTTACTGGGCCATAGCTATTGGTGAGTCACATACAAAAAACCCCGAACCGGTTCTGAGCATGATCAGTGTCTGCATGTCCAGGAAGCTCAAGGTAACCACAGCTAGTGGTGTGTGTGTGGAAAGCTGTTGCCTATAGCTTGTTTAACAACCATATTAACCCCTGGTTAAAATCCCAGGTAGGAATTATGGAAGTGTTAACTAGGAGCAATAAGTTTCTGTAGAAAGCTTGTTTAGCTGAGGGTGTTCCACGTTAAATTTCTGTCCCTTGCAAAGAGAAATGTTCATATCCATTTCTGTCCCCACAGAAGTAGTGTCTTGCACTTAGTGTGGGCTTTCTCCAGTCTAGTCTTTTGCTTGCTTACTATGAAAAGTCTTATCAAGGACATATATAAGGAAATATGACTGGAACATTTGGAAGTTCCTACATGATTTAGGAGGTAAAGTTGTCAGGGGTGAGTGTGTAATTGCCTGTTCTGTTGTGCAGTGATCCATTTCGCAGTGTTTCTGCAACCTCTGAAGGACAATCTCATCTTTGGGAAAGTGATATTGATGTGAATTGCAGTAACCTGGACGTGGCACTCTAAAGGCCTTCCGAATGCACTTGTTCAATTCATCCTCTTCTGCATCTTGGACAGTCTGCAGGACTGTTCTCTGACCTTTTCCTCCAGTCTATAAAATCCTGGCATTGACATTTACAGCAGGTTTTCCTTTGGGAATGGTTCAAAGCTATGGCAGGGGAGGTTCAGAAATTTCTGACTGAGAAGGAGATCAAACACTGGAACAGGCTTCCTGGAGGGGTGATCAATGTCCCAAGCCTGTCTGTTTAAAAGGTATTTGGATGACACCCTTAATAACACACTTCAACTTGACCAGCCCTGAAGTGGTCAAGCAGTTGGACTAGATCATCCTTGTGGGTCCCTTCCCACTGACTATTCTGTTCTGTTCTATACTCTCCTTTCTTGTATGGATTGAAATAGTTAGCCACTAGATGTGTTGACATGTTGTTGATGGTGTTTGGCACAGGTGCCCTCTGAAAGGAAGGTGCAATCTGTATGTTCATCCCCTTTCTTTCCACAGCCTTGTTCAACATTTCTTCCTTGGCTCAGAAGAGACCTCTGCTTGTTCCTCGTTAGAACTGGGAATTTTTCCTTGTGCCAGATGTGTCTTAAGACGCTTGCATAAAGTCTGTTTGTGCTGTTTTTCTTGTTGCTAGGTTTTCTTTGGTTTCCAATTGCTCTGTGCTTTATATCCCAATCTCTGTCCTTTTTAAACTTAAATAATGCCATCTCATGGAGAAATATAAGAGCTTCATGCTGTTACAGTCTTCTCATAGAGCCAGGTAGCTTTCACTGGAAAAGCAAGCTCAGTTTTGTTATTGTGGGCAACATTTGAGTGTGAGTAATAATGCTTTCTGGGGCTGATCATGCTAATTCCCACAATTTTTGGGTTTTGCTTGGTTTGTTTTTTGGGTTTTATTAATCTGTTAAAGAAACTGCAAATAAAATACTTGAGTGGTTGGAATGGTTAAGGATTTTTCTGTGATAAACTTACTGGATTAATGTTTTTCAGAATTCTCATTGGCTCCTCTGAATGGATGCTGAGCCCTGAGAAAATGAAATTTATACTAACAGAGTGGAAAGCAGAGGTCTCTGTTTTGTATGCTGTGTGTGTAGGACAGGCAGTTTGCAGAGCTGCATGGAAATTAAGAGCCATGGTAGCAGAAGTTATTTCTGAATAATATCTCTGCTGTGAAACCCTGATGTGTGTGTCCAGGGGAGAGCTGGCACTGGCAATAGGAGTCAGAGGAACAGCATCATCCAGCCCTTTCCTTAAAAAGCTGGAGAATTTTCCCTGCACAGAAGTGTCCATTGCTGCTTGTCGAGCTCTGCTTCCTGAAAACATGGCATTAAGAGTTTTGTTACTGGGTTTGGAAGGAGCAGCAAGTCAAATTAAGGTTCTGTCTGTATAGCAAGAAAAAGGAGCAGCACACAGGAGTGTGCTGGTGTAACTTCATTAGGGATAATCATTAGGCAGTTAATTAAAATGACATTTTTAAAATTGTACGTTGGCAATTCCACGAGCTGTAGGCTTAAATTATAATATATGTGTGAGGGTCATATCTGTGTTGCAGACTTTTGCATATCTCCAAGGGCTGGTAGGAAGCCTGAGCCCTGCCCAGTGTGGCTATTCTGGCAGAGGTGTTTTAATCTAGATGATTAGTTGTGTTACACCAGTATGGGGAGAAAAAAAAAAAACCTAGCCTTCAGACTGGTATAGAGCCACTTAAAACTTCCCTGAAAGAAAGCTTGTGGGAAAAAAACTCAAGTCTCAATTAAGTGAAGTAGCTTTTGGGAGAAGGGAGAGCAAAAGGGTTTGGTGAGAAATGGGTTTAAAGAAGAGATTGTGAGGGGTGAGGCTGTGGTTAGACTACGTATACATTTGGTACAGACACATAAAAAGGTGGTTAAAAGGTGGAATAAAATGCTGTGCATAGCATCCACACAGGAAGAGGAATAAGGAAGGGATGGGCAGTGCTTAGGTCACATCACAGAACAACTTTATGCTCTGAAGTGGAAATTGGAGATAAAGAAGGGAATTGAAAAGCTGAGGAGTTGGCCTGACCAAATGAAAGGGGTGAAGAGATCTTTCAGTATTGGAGCAGAATCCCTGGGGATACCTGAAGGAAGGCAGGAAGGATTGCAGTAGTCCTAGTGGGAGATGGCCACTGCCAGAGCAGAACAGTCTGAGCAGTGTGGATGCTGCTGTCAAAGGCATCTTGCTCACAGCTTATTTCACAAGAGGCAGCCCACCAGCTCCCTCATGCAATTAGTATCTTTTAGGTCGCTCAAAAAACCCCCAAAACTCAAGGCAGTATTTGCCTGTGCAGCCATTTCAATGTAAAATGGCTGCATTTGTGGTGGTTTTAACCATTGAGGTAATTTGTTTCCTTTACCTAAAGGGTATTTAAGTGTCTCTTCTTTCATGTTTTTTTATTTATTTATTTATTTTAATTTAACCTTGATTAATGATATTTATGAAGTTCCATCACAAGACCTTCCTATCAAGGAATTTAAAGCTTGGAAAGTTTCCCTGAAACAGAGCAAAGTGGAAAATCCATAACTAAATTTATCTTTTTGTTGTTGTTGTTGTTGTGAGGCAACATGATGCATTTCTGATGCACGCACAAATCAAATCTTGAGATAATGGGTCTTCTCTTTGAGATTAATTTTATTATCATATTCATCTGTGATTTGTATCTCTCTTACATCCAGCTATTTCTCTGCTTTCTTCCATTAGCAAGACACTAAGAAAAGTAACTTTTGCTGACTTGATATTTTTATCTACAACATGTAACCACTGACCAGTAAGATCTGGAGGGGCTAGACTTCCCCCTGATTGCCTTGTATGTTGCCTGTCTTGCTCTGACTTTTCTGTCACTGTGATGCAGAGACAGTTGAGTTTTGAGCAGGAACAGCCAAAACAAGTAGGTGGTGACCAAAATACTATTTCTGAAGTTAGTGTGAACACATGACGAATTTAAAACAACAACAGCAAATCCCTTAAATCCTTCAAGGAGGAGACCCTAAAGGTTTGTAAATCTGTGTTTATGAAAGATTTTCTGTTTACCATATTCCTTCCCCAAACTACAGAAGTGTGCTCCTCTTACAGACCCTTTAGGTGTTGCAGAACCACAAAGTCTTTTATTTTTAGGTACTTTAATTGTTACAGAGTGCTTTTCAAATAGGATGGAGATTACAACTGTGCATATTCCTCTCAAAGGGTGCATGTGTGTTGGGGTGTGTGTGTGTGCGTGTGCATATGAGGGAGGAAGAAAAGAAGATCAGAGACTTCTGGGAACAGGACATAAATCAAAGATTTCCAGTGGCTGCTTAAGGAATGTCATGTCAAAATAAGGTACAGTCTAGCAGCTCAGGATGAAGTTTTGCTGGTTTTACTGCTTTGACTTTTAACGCAGTATTTGCTGGCTGAGAGCTTTTGAGAAGATAAAGCTAAAAGCACTAAAACTAATTCTCTAAAACAATGAGGTTTCTGTTTTGTTTTTTTTTTTCTAGCTATACTGCTGCAAACTAGACCTTTTTGACCTTTTTGCTACCAATAATTTTGAGGTTAATAGTTCAGTTTCTCAAATGAATTTATGAAATAGTGTGTTGTCATTTCCTTCCTTTGAGTTTTATTTTGCAGGATGAGTTTCATACATTAATTTGCTTTTCTAGGTGCCACTGCAGAGGAGATAAACCAGCACTGGGAATGGCTGGAACAAAACTTGCTTCATACTTTGTCTGTGTTTGACAATAAAGAAGATATTGTTAATTTTGTCAAAGGGAAAGTGAAGGTAAGGAAACTGTCTTACTTTAACCCTTCTCTGCCTGATAACACGTGGTTTATTAGAAATAGTGACATGAAGTTGTTGACATTCCTTTTGGTTTTATCCATCTAAACATTATTTATTGGGGTTTTTTGTGTGGCACCTTCAGCTGATGTGGCCGGCAACTGTGCATCCCTACTGAAATTTCCTTGGAAACATCTCAGAACCAAAGTATCTGTATCCCACCTGTCCCTTTCTAGCTTCATTGTTCCTGTCTTCCCTGTGATTGTGCAGCTGAGCTTTTTTCAGCATCTGCTTTCAGTTCCTCTGCCTCTCCAAAATGTTAGATACTTTCAGAATGATAGAATGGTGAGGGTTGGAAGGGACCTTAAAGATCATCTAGATCCAACCTTTCTGCCTTGGGCAGGGACACACCTACCACCAGACCAGGTTACTCAAGGCCCCATCCAACCTGGCCTTGAACACTTTCAGAGAGGGGGCATTCAGAACTTCTTTGGGCAGCTTGTTCCACTGTTTTACCACCCTCATAATAAAGAATTTCCTGCTAAAGTCCCCCTCTTTGAGTTTTAAGCCATTTTCTCTTGTCCTCTTGCTACACACCCATGCAAAAAGCCCTACTCCAACTTTTGTGTAGGTCCCCTTCAGATACTGGAAGGCTGCTATAAGGTTACCTTGGAGCCTCCTCCTCTCCAGGCTGAGCAACCCCAATTTCCTCAGCCTGGCTTCATAGGGGAGGTGCTCCAGCCCTCTGATCATTTTTGTGGTTCTCCTCTGGACATGCTTAAGAAGCTCTATGTCCTTCTTATGCTGGGGATTCCAGCACTGAACAGTGTGCTCCAGGTAAAGCTCTCACCGTGAGCAGGATTTCCCTTCTTATATCTCAGCTTTTCCTCCTTTCTTAATTTCTCCACCTATTTCCCACGTTTTTCCTAGCTTTATACCATCATCCTGCCCACTTCCTCTCGATGGGGCACAGGGGTGTCCACGGGTGATAGCCACAGTTCCTGGAACTGCTGGCAGCTCACCCTACTGGACCACAATGCAGTCCCCACTGTACAGGGACAGGGGACAAGGTCCTTGTGCTACATCACCTGCTTTGTAAGGATCTGGCACAGGAACTACCCATGGCTTTGCAGGATGAGAGCCTTGGCTGGGCACTGCAGTGGTGGTGCTGCTGGCTGCCTGCAGGGTGCAGATAATAGCATCCTTTTGGATGGCTAGAGAATTGTAAAAGTGGGGGAATTCGGTGACTGATGACCAAATAATAATAGTAATGTCAGGTGTGGTAGAGCTTGGAAAGCTTGGTGGCCTGTGCTCTGCTTCTAGTGAAATCCATGCTCCAAGAGAAGCTTGGTGATGGCTGGCAGGGGTGTGGGTCTGCTGGTGGCTACTCTGCCTCAGGTTGAGGTGCAAGCTTCTCCTTGCTGAGACTTTTGGTGCTTTTTCCCCCATACCCTCTACGGGAAATTTGTAGGAACCTATTGTTTTTGGTGAGTTTCAACCCTGCTGCTGCCATGGCAGTGGGCTGTGAAGTTGGGAAAGAAGAAAACAGGGAGGCAAACTATGCAAACTAGGCAAAACTAGGCAAACTAGGTTTTTTCCTGCTTTCTTAACCCATTTTTTCTTAGTGCACCAAAAATATGGAATGCAATTAATCTCTTTTGAATACACTGTGACAGCCTGTTACCTAGCACAGCACATGCTTAAAAGTCTTCAAGTTTCATTAGTTAATGTTAAGCCCACATTTTGGATTTTTGGCATGTTAGGACCACTTGGTAATTTTGAATTAGACAAGGTGCTGTAACACAGAGATTTGTCTGAATGGTGCTATGCATAATTAACTTATTTTTTGTAATATTGTTATTGAAATTTTCAACACCTGATTATATTTATATAGATGTTCTTGAAACCATTTTTTGAGATGGTTCAAAACATTTTACAAGTTGCTGACATATCTCACTGCATTGCCTCTCCATAGGAAAATAGAGCTGGTCAATATACACAATAGTTACTCTGCCTTTGCTCTGTGTACACTAAGTAACAGAAATCATAAGCCACAGTGAAACTAAATATAGCCAGACTCATTGAAAATATTGTCATAAACAAAAGGCCTCAGAGTCTTGATTTGGAGGCATTTGAAATGTACGAGAGATGTAAACACTGCAGAAATGTCTTCATTTGTGAAAACTGCAAATCAACTTGAATTTCTTTGTAAGAAAGGGCTGCGTTACTAAAATTTGAATGGGTAGCTTGTAGTGACTTGCTGGAAGGTGATGCCATAGCTTCATCCTGATACATTATCTCGTTATGGACTCAGGCACTGATTGCAGAGGAAACGAGTAGCAAGCTTGCCGAGCAGGAGGAAGACCCTGAGAAGTTCCGAGAAGCCCTGGTGAAATTTGAATCCAGATTTAATTTTCCTGAAGCTGAGAAGTTGATCACCTATTACTCCTGTTGCTGTTGGAAAGGAAAAGTTCCTCGGCAAGGCTGGCTTTATTTGAGCATCAATCATCTCTGTTTTTATTCCTTCTTCCTGGGCAAAGAATGTAAGTGTAAATGGGTAAGAAATGTAATGCTAGGCAGAGATAAAAATATAACCATTTTTAAAAACAAGAATAGCAATAGCTAGGGTTGTTATGAAAAGCCTGGCTTTCCTCTGAAGTATAGTTTCTGAGTTTTTTTGTTTTCATCTGAAAGATTCTGTTTAGTTTAATTTTTACTTCAGCCTTTAACATTTTGTCATTAATCTGGTAATAAAAATGAGACTATAAGAGCATGCAGATACAACTATCTAGTTTTTGATTGGTTGGTTGTTTTTTTTTCTTACCATGGTGAAGCAGGCTTAAAATGTAACAGACCTTATACAGATTTTGAAGTAGAGACTTTCAGTGCCACAAAGGCTGAGGAAGGGACAGGTCCCTCTCTTTGGTAGTGAAGCAGCATGAACACTGCTGGGTGGCAGGACCAGGGGTGGTGGGGCCAGGGATGCCTGAGTCCAGATGCCTGCCTGGAAATAGCTCAGAAAACGTAATAGGGCTGTGCCCTGAAGAATCAGGTGAATATTTGGAGTTTTTAAGGAAAAAACCAAGAATTTAAGGATTTCTTTGTGTTTCAGAATAGCAGTGCAGGAAGGTCATGAGAAGTTTGTCCTGGGGCTTTTAGACATTCAGATAGTGTGCATAGTAAGTGTCTAGAACAAATGTACATTTTAAAGAAGTGAGCCATATGACTTTGATCATGGTGCTTGTCTGCAGATGAAGTGTCGTGTGGTTATTAAAGCCTGTCAGAATAGATATTAGAAGGTAAACATTAATGTAGCCATTTAAACTTCATATCAATTCTCTGTTGGATAAGATTGTTTATGAATTGATGACATTTAAAGTCTTGTTTATCCTGCTCCAATTTCAGCAAAAATAGTAATATAAACCTATACTGCTGTAAATATAGCAAGAATTGTCAGCTACAAGAATTAGGAAAACTTTACCATTTAATGTCTGGGTTTAATATTGGGGTGGCTAGTCAAATAAAACTATAGAATTTAAAATGAAATACATTAATGTAAAAACAAGAAAGACAGTAGTAGGTAACTTGTGAGACTTAAAATATACAAAGATATAGAGTTAGAGGTCTCTTTTTTCCTTATGTTGTTTCAGGCCAGTTATTTTGTCATATCTGCAAAAAGTGGCAGGGTTAGAATTAAAAAGCCGGTAAGTTTATTATTGATTATAAAACCAAAAGTTGGGTTTTGCTGGGAAGGTTAGAATAGAGTGTATACCTGAACTCTTGTTTAATATCCTGGTTTTCTGTTTAGTATCAAGTAATATCCATGTCAATTATTTCTTCTTGCTATCATTGCAGGCTTTCTCTCATTAAATCTGAGATATCCAGTCTGCCAAAGCACACAAACAAAAGAGAATACTTATTGATAGATAATGGGGGAAGGAAGGAGAGAGAAAAATCCTTCATGTTATTCCAAAAGTTTTGTTTATGTAATACCACAGATTTTTAAATGATACTGGAAGTACAGCATCATGCTGTATTATTTAAGAAGAAATCACATCTGATCTCTTTTAATAATAGTTCATTATGAAAATGCAGAAAACCCCAAGCAACTACTTGTTTGCAGCATTTTGTTTTGACCATGGATGGAAAATACACTGTTCATTTGCTTTTGCAGTTAGTTGCATTGCCTTTGTGTTCCCAGGCATTTGCATTGAAAAGTGAAATAAAAACCTGAATTTTCTTTTGCTTAAACAAAACTTCTGTAGCTGGTTGAGAAGTATTATATCTAGCCTCCGCACCACTGATTCTGATAAAAAAGATTGCTTGAGTTTCAAAGCTAGGATTTTGTCACTTTTATGGAATACTTGTATTGCACTAATTCAGATTTACTGTCATTCTGCTTGTTATTATTGGAGAAGGTAATGCTGGTTTTATGTAGAGTGAGTCATTATTTGTCTTTTTTCTCTTCAGCTAGTAATCACAAATTAAATATGGTTGAATCTGGTAGAGAAAATATTGCTAAGAAATCATATTTATTGTGTTCTTCAATACAGCACAAGAGATAAGCCCCAAAATACTAGTTAGAATCAAAAGTAGTTCTTACATGTATTTTAACTCTGTAAAAAATCCCTTCAAAGTCTTAGACTGAAATCTCATTATAAGCAAAGTGTTAGGTGTTCTACTTTTGGCAAGACTGTCCCATTCCCCTTGCTTTGTTTTATGTTGAAATGACCTGGAATGCAATGTTGGAACCTGGTTTTGGCTTCTCATAAGGTTATCTTGCATCTTACACGTGCCTAAACTCCACAGAACACTTTTTCCATCACAGGTCCCTGTTATCCAAGCCTTGAAGTATTTGCAGCATTTCAGAGGCTTAGAAGATAGGATTTCTTGAAAGGATGTGTCAGGGTTTTTTCACATTTCTTAATTATACTTGTGTTTTTCTACAACTTCGAGGACTTTGTATCTTTCATCAGAAGTCTGGGCCCCTTACAGTCCCAACCAACACTGCAGAGCCTCTGTGATCCCAACCTGCATGAACAATAGTGCTATTGCTGCCGTGCTCCTTAATCTTTCTTCCCTTGGCTGTGCCCCTACAGATGATGATTTTTATGACCATTCACAACAGTTTGTGTGTGTTGACGCAGCTGTGCTTATTTAAGTAAGAAAAAATGTAATCTGCAAATAAACTTGACAGCTGTGCTTCATGAATTACAGAGAGCTTGCTGAGGGTAGCTCCTTAGGTAATTAATGATCATGGATAAGTGTGTCCTATATATACGACAATGTTTGTTATTACTGACTTTTTATTGCTTTATTGGCATCAAGAGACCAGCTGGGGATGTTAGGGGGTGTAGTCTTGATGTTATTGGCACAGAAAATCCTGGGAAGCTTCCAACAGTTGTTAAGTAGAAATTTAATCTGTTTTACAGTCCTTTCTAGCCTAATTTCTACCCAGAGATTCCTATGACAGAGGCAAATAACATCATTCAGTCATCTATAATAAGCCAGTTCTGTTTACCATTTCTTTTTATATGACTCTGCAGTGTTTAAGTATAGAGAACAGTGTCCTATACTTTTTCTTCTTACAGAGAAGAAAACAAGTTTGACTACGGTCATGTTTAGGGCTAGATTTGCCTGTGTGGCTTTTTTTTTTTCCTTTTTGAACACCCTGTTTGTTTATAGTAACAACTAAACTTTCTAAAAATGTCCATGTGCCAAAGCTTCCTTTTGTATGGGAGTAGGCTGTATTTTGAAAGTAGAAGTACTCTGCATGTAATTGGGTTTTCACCCTCTTACAGTTTTATTCCTGGGGGACTACAAAGCTTTTCCCTGTTTTCTTCCTACTCTTGAAATGAGCTGTTTCTTCTGGCAGTAACAAAGCAGGCAGCAGAAATGGCTTGTAAAGGAGCACAGTGTAGAACTGGTTTTCTGCAGAGATAGGGCGGCCCAGTCCATCACTTCTTAGGAAAACAGATGAAGTTTTGAGGGAGAGTTTCTGAAAAAGACTGTCTTTTGGAGCAGGGGAGAATGAATGAAGAGGGAAGGCAGGCATTCTAGGTTTTGCCTGGTTTTTGTAGAAGTGGGTCTCTCTCATCTTTAGTTGTTTGCATTTCATTCTGAATTTGCTTATTTCACAAATACGGAAAATATATGCAGAGCTTCCAATACAGTTTTTTTTTTCCTTTTTCTGTTTTTTTTTCTTTTTCCCTCCAATGGCAGTGAAACTTATAATTCCCTGGGTTGAGGTCCAGAAGTTGGAAAGAACTTCCAATGTCTTCATGACCGATACAGTCCGTGTCACCACTCCCAACAAAGAGCGTGACTTCTCCACCTTCCTCAACATCACTGAGGCTTTCAGGATCATGGAGCAACTGGCAGATGTGACACTCAGAAGGCTACTGGATAATGAGATCTTTGAGCTGGATCCAGGCCTACAGGATCCTACTCAGATTACCAAAAGGTAAAAAGCTAAATTTTCTTCCCCTCTTGCAAATAGACGTTCAGTGGTGGGCTTCATGGTTTGCTTTGTTATTTGAGCATGGTTTCAAATGTTTACTTGACTGGGTAAAAAAGGAGATTTTTATGGTGTACAGTGGTGTATCAAATAGGTAAATTTTGACATGTGTTCAAAATACTTTTTTTCCATTTTATGTTCTTCCCTTAAACATCACTCTGGGGTTTTACTCATTTACTTTAAAGGTGTCATTCCCTGTAGAAGAGTAGATTGTAGCAAGGGTTATTTTCCATCTTCCCTGAAGTGCTACATTGTTTTGTTTGTAATTTTGGTAATGTGTAGGCTTTCCTAGTGCCATCAATTCTGTAGAATTACTACTTTTGATCATATCTAAACCATGGAATTTCCCACTAGTGTGATTGCAACTTAGCAAACAGCTATAGGACTTCAAAAACCCACAGGCAGTTGCAACAGTTCCAGTATGGTACAGTCAGCTCTACCCCGTGCATCCCCAAAATATATCTTCATGTTTTTCTCTACAGGAAAGCATAGGGCTCTCAGGGGCAAAGCTGCTAACTATTTCTCTGCTGGTAGCACAACACACAACTTTGTGTTTTAATTGTTTCTGTGGGAAAGGGGAAGGGAAAGGGCCCAGAAAAATTTTGGGTGAGCAGGATGGGATAGCCTAAGCTGGAATTTGCCTGGGGCATCAAGGTTAAAGTGCTCATTTAAAATACTTGTTTTCTGGGGAGAGTGGAGTGCCTATACCCTCCTGAATCATACCCTTTCCTGCTCTTCCTTCCTTTCGCTCTGCCAGAAATATGAAAGGAATGACCAAGGTGTTGCTTCCTGGCTAAAACCTAAGGAATGCCTGGTATCGTTTCCCAAAACATAGATACAAGCCCAGTGGCTGTTCGATTGTTTCTGAGGGGCACTTTTGCAGTGATGTTGGGTTTACATCTTGGATAAACATTTCTACAAAGTTTCGTAATTGAGTTTAAAACAATAAAATGCACTTTGTGTGCAATCCTGTATGTACATGATGAGGAAAATCACTGACACCAGGATTTCATTCGTGATACCATCAAGGAATTAATTTGAGGTGATACAGCAGTGAGTAGTCACAAACATCTTTGCAGGCTTCTTTTTTATTTTTTTTTCTTCCATAGCCGGAGTACCTTTAAACACAAGGATGTGTTACGTGTAACTGGATGTTGTTAGCATTGCGGGCTTTTGGCCCAAGAGATATAGAATATGTACCTTGACTAATGAAGGATAAGGCATAAGTTGTATTTAATTCCCCTGCCATACTTTAGCATTCCACCCTCCACCCCCACTTTTTGACTGAAAAGTTAGGTGCACCAAGAGAGGAAAATAAATCCAGAGAAGACGTAACAAAAAAATGGGGTGGAGATATTTTCAGCATCTACTAATTTTAACTAATCATTGTCACTTCCTAAAAGTCCTTGAATGTGGGGTATTGAATGGAAAGCTAAAGTAACTACAAACTAAAGAAACTAAAAATCACAGCTGCAAAATAAGGTTAGTAATATGCTATAGTAAGAAGGCTCCTAGGGAATCAGCCTGTGTGTACCTTTTGTCATTTTTGAATAGTAGTATGTATTAGCAAATGAGTAACAGAAACCATCTCACATATTTATTCAAACGGGGTTTTTTTCCTTTTTTTTCCTCCAAAGTTATGACAAAAAAAAAAAAAGTGAAAGGTATGGGCATGGGCAGAGGAGAAGGAAGGCTATAAATATATTTAATGGGGAGTTCCTGGGCAAGATATTCTCTAACATGTGCTGAGGAGCTGTAACTTGAGATGGCAGAAAGGAAAACATGGAAACATATCAGATGCCAAAATCCCATTTCCACTGCATGAATTAAGTAGTGGCTGGATAAGTCGCTGGTTTTGGTGCCCTTTGTCACACTTCAGCAAACACTTTGATGTAACATGATTAAGCAAGACTGTACTTTGAATAGTGGATAAACTGGTTTTTAATGCTAACATGTTTTGTGGCTTTGAACTTTTTTTGAGTTTAAAGTTTTTGTTGCTGCTTTGTTTCCTGAAGTCACTGTAGCAAGAACAACTCTTTTTCAGATTATATTTTCCCCTAATAATTGTCTGCTAATTCTTGTGCATGATTTGGAAAGAAATAGTAATGTATCAAAATGAGAGCAATAATTCACACATCATAAAAACTATTCCAGCTGTGTCAAATTAATGAAGTTCCTGTAGATTTCTTTGGTTTGTTAGGCTTTCTTGAGCAAGAAGCTCATCTCAATGTCTTATATTTTTAAAACATGCATTCTTAATGTTGTCATGGTCTGTATATTCTACATTCTGAAAACCAGAAACCTCTGCTGCTGTTCCCAAGACTCTTGGTGACATCCTGATGAGCAGTGAGGAGTCAAGACTTGAAGAGGCTGTGGGATTAGGCCCACAGTTTGGGACATAAATTTTATCATGGCCAGAGTCAAACAAGTTAATACACAGGTTTCCATGCTGCTTAATGAGAGGGTAAGAAGCCACGCCTCAGGTACTGTGTTCAGTTTTGGGCCCCTCACTACATGAAGGATGTTGAGGTTCTGGAGTGGGTCCAGAGAAGTGCAATGAAGCTGGTGAGGGGCTTGGAGCACAAGTCTTACAAGGAGTGGCTGAGGGAACTGAGTTTGTGTAGCCTGGAGTAGAGGAAGCTGACGGGACACTCACTATAACTACCTGACAGAAGATTGTAGCAAGGTGGGGGTCTGTCTCTTTCTTACAAGTAACATGCAACAGGACAAGAGGAAATGGTCTCAAGTTGTGATAGGGGAGGTTTATTTTAGATATTAAAAAAAAAATTACTTCACCAAAATGGTTGTCAGGCTCTGGATCAGGCTGCCCAGGGAAGTAGTGGAGTCACCATCCCTGGAGGTATTTGAAAGATGTGTAGATGTGGTGTTTAGGGACATGGTTTAGAGGTAGCTTGGCAGTGTGCTAAGTTAATGATTAAAGTTCATTGTCTTAAAGGTCTTTTCCAACGAAAATGATTCTGTGATTCTATGATTAGGCTTGAAACAATGGATTACAAAGGAATCAATGGCAATTAAGTTAATTGTTGTGAAAAGGAAAAGTGAGGCTGAGGTGTTTGAGAATTTCTTGTCGATGTATTCATGTGCCATACAATTTTGCTGTAACATATGGTAACTATTTTTCTCTTTTTTTTTAATGGGAAGGTTGCTAAATTCTCTGGTATAGGTTTCTTGTACTTCTTATTTCCATCTCTTTCAGGATGTAAGAATATCCACTGCATTACTCCAATGTAGCAAGGAAATTGACCAGAGCAGAACACGCCATTTAAAAGCTTTAGTGCTGGTGTCAGTAAGGTTTCAAAAGTATGATATGTTTCTTCAGGTTCTAACCCCCTCAGTTGCTTTTCTTCATGCCTAGCTGTGAATTGCCTATGAGGGTGGTTTTGCTTCATGTGAAGGCAAAGAGGGTTTTTAAAACTGATCTAAGCGGTATGGAAACTGTTACAAGTATCTTGAATCATAAATGTCACTTTGGTCCACATTAGTTCTTTCAGAGAAGGAATCCGAGAATGCCATAAACCTTGAGCAACAAGGAGGATGTGACTAGAAACAATCTACTTTTATTGCATCTGCCTGGCAAAAGGCAGGGTTTGGATTATCTCTGCGTCACTTGTGACAGATGATTGCCCAACCTGTTTTCAAGGATTTCCAGTAATAGAAATACCAGGATCCATACCAGTCTTTCTCTGGACTACCACTGAAAAGTCTTTCTGAAGTCTAACTTGAATCTTTCATGCTGCTTTTTGAGTCTGTTACTTCTTGTCCAGCCCAGTACTATTGAAGAGATGAGATACTCTCTCTTGAGAGCAACCATTTGTGTATTGGTCCTGTTAAATCCATATTGGCTCCTCTCAGGTATCTTCTCCCATCTTGTTTAGGAAAAGCTTTTCTTGCCACGCAAGAAAATATAACAGCTCCTCTAATAAACAAGACATACATCATTGGATGTGTCGTTTCCAAAATATGTAACTTTCTGGAGTCTGAATATCAATAGAAATCTTGTAATTGATCTCTAAAAGCAAGAGGTCAGCCAGTTTGTTTAGATTTTTGGATAGGTAGCAAGTGACTCAGCAGAGCTAAAATCTTACAGAGAAGAACATTTGACAGTGAGGACATAATCTTAAGTGCCCTGATACTTTTAGACATTGTATTGGTCTTATGTGTTATTTCCTTTAATTTAAAACACTTGGAAGGTAATTCAGGGGTCACACAAGAAACTATTGCAGTTCAGACTTGCCGTTCACTTTGAAGTGCTGGAGTTGGAGGCAGTCCAGAATCCTGTAACATGCAAGTCGGGAACTGCGCTCAGAAAGAATCGCTGAGTTTTCTGAAAAGTAGGGAACAAGGCAGTTGCATCTTCTTGCCTTGCATTCTTCTGATGCATGTCTAAACACTCAATAAACATTGTTTTTTGCATAGTGGAACCATTCCTCTTTTTCTTAGGTACGCTGTGTTGGCTTAAAAACCAAATCACCATGGAAGTTGTTAAGCTAGAGCAAAAAAATTCAAAGGCATTGGGCTGCAGGTAGAAAGGTTGAGCTTCTGTTGAGCACTGGAGGTATTGTGAAACTCAAAATGGAAGCTGTGGGGCCTGGGCCAGTTGCTGCATCTTTAACACATTTAAACAATTGCCTGTCTTGTTTTAGGAGCTAATTTCGTTTGTGGGTTGTTTGGTTTTTTTGTGGATTTTTTTTTTTTTTTTAAGGTTTACAGGGCTTGGTTTTGGTTTTTTTAACCATCTCTGATTTTGTTTCGCTCTGTTTATTAAGGGAAGCAATTGCTTAAAGCACTAAAATTTGCCTGCCTAACAGGAAATATTTTCTCAGTGTGCCACTTTCTAATAAAGCAACTTGTTTGAGCCCACAGTGGTGGGTGCTGACAGCAGTTGGTCCCCGTGGTACTGTTTTTCTTGTCAGGATCCTTCCTGCCAGCAGGCTGCCCCTCTTTCGGCACTCATCTCTAGGGCTGCAGTGCGGTCTTTGCGGTGGCCCTGTGTGACCCCGTGTTGTGAGTCACAGGGGACAGGCATTTCCAGAGATGTTGGGGTTGGCAGCCTTCCCCCCGGTACCTGGGGAGGGAGCTGGATGTAGTGCTCCGTGAATTTACTTAAGTTTCAGATACAGGAAATGTCATTCTTCAGCTTTAAAGCTTGTGGCTTCTTGTCTGAAGGGCCCAACACCTGGAGCCTTACAGCACCTTACAGTCCCAGGAGGTGCAGTAACATCCCAAGAACTCAGAAACTGCAGGTTTTGGAGCATCAGAAACAGTCATCTCTAACTGTCTAACAGACAATCTCTGCCTCAAGAGAGACCCAGCTCTTCTGTGTAATGCCTCTTCTCGCAGAAAGGTATAGAAATTTTTACAACCAAGTAGATCAAGGGAGGGTCTTACCTTCTCTGTACAATAGCAGGAGAGAGAGCTCTACCCAGACCTGACTGCAGATGCTATCAGCAGCATTCATCTGTGCTGTGCAGAAATGGAAAATATTTTAGTGGTGAGTTAGCTAGGAGGCATATCCTGATCCAGCTTTGTCACAATAGCAGATCGCTGTGGGCACTTATCAGAGTTGCTCTCACTGTGGAATTTTAACTGAGAATACTTCTTGTCTTCCTTCACAAAGACAGTTTCTCTTTGTTCTTTGTGAAAAAAACAGGAGATTATTTGTCTGTTTTCCTTGGATGATCTTATTAAAGAAGATAATGTTTGAGAAGGAAACAGCAGCTGAACACAGCTCGAGCACATTCTGTCTTTTTTGTTGGTCACAGATACAGATCCACCCTTTTTGGGTCTCAGTTTGTTCTCGATTGTCCCTCCTCCCTGTTTCACATGGCTTTAGTTTTCTCCACAGATTAAACTGAAATGAAAAAACAAACCCACACAATTGATTTACTTACTGAAGCAGAGGCTTTGTCTGTCTCAACTTATGCCTGAATATCAGGGTTGGGGAGTGGGGAAGGTGTCTGCAGAAGAGGAGGGTGAAGGAGGGAGTGGAGAGGGGATTTACAGCACCAAGGTACCACTCCCTGTTGTGCTTCAGCCCACGCTTTGAATTCTTTCAGTGGAACAAAGTCAAGCTTGCTTTTTTTTTTTTTTTTTTTTTTTTTTTTTTTTTTTTTTTTAGTAAAGGAAATGATAAAATTTAATCTGTAATATTTCTGGAGCTGCTGTTGGTAAGCTAATAGCTGTGGCCTGTTTACAGTCTAATTGCATAGCTCTCTAGATTACTGCAGACTTCCTCGTTAAAAATGGAGGAGAAAAAAAAGAATAATCCCCAAAGCCAAGTCTGCTTAATTCATTTAAAATTCCTCTCTCTACATAAATGTGGATAGGTGACTGGAAGGAAGCCAAGTCCACACTGAGTGTAGCTGATGCTGTTATTCCCAGCTGAGTGTGTAAGTGACCCAAAACTCTTCTGCATTTTGCAACTGTTCTGAGGGTTCTCAGGAGCTGATACCTCTGCAAGTCAAGGATGCAACGATGTAAATACCATCATCATTAACTCTTCTATTACTGACCATTTTGGAAGTACTCATCAAGCAAATGCGTAATGTTTGAGTGCAAATCCCTGGGGTGATCCTGGTAGTACTATAGGGAAGGGACACAGGAACATAAAGCTAATCTCTGTTGCTCAATGTATACGTTCATCATATTTAGTTATATCCTGGGCATTGAAATCTGTAATTCTTTGAAGCTGGAAAATGGCACAACAGCCATAGAAAATGCACGGTTAAATATTAATTAAACACCCTCTCCCACCCAGCTGATTTAAATTAGTGTCCCTTTCTTTCCTGGTCACTGCAGTAGTTGCTTTTGATCTTGTTATTAAACAAGCAAGTGTTGGTAATGATTCTTTTTTGCATTTTAAAGTCGGTCTTTTGTTGATCTGTTCACATAGGCAGTGAAGATTGCTGCGCACGGTGCTTTAATTCTGTATTCCTTGCTCTTGGTGAGGCTAACAAGAAAACAAACCTTGCACTGGATGTCCTGGCTTTCGGGGTCTTGTGATTCGCTCTTACTGCTTTCTCTTAAGGGATCTTGAAGCCAGAGCACAGAATGAATTCTTTCGGGCCTTCTTCAGATTGCCCAGGAAGGAGAAGCTGCATGAAGTTGTAGACTGTTCTCTCTGGACGCCGTTTAGTCGCTGTCACACAGCGGGAAGGATGTATACTTCAGACAGTTATATCTGTTTTGCCAGCAAAGAAAATGGCTGCTGCAATGTTATCATCCCACTTAGAGAGGTAGAGTTGTTTGTTTGTTTGATTTCTAGTCCATACCTGCCTTTTTCTGCCATCAGCATCCACTGTCACAACTTATCTGCAAACTGTCGTTTGATAGCAGGATGAAAGAGTGGGATGTTTCTATGTATCATGCCTACAGGTTTGTTGTGAAGCTTGTTCTGGGACTCATAGGATGCAAGTTCCTAAAAATCTGGGTGATTCAACATGATCCTGAAAGTGAAATACGGGCAGGTAATACAGCAGGATAGAGCACGCCACAAGCAGAGTCTGTTGGTCTAAGCCTTGGACAGTGCTCCCCTCCCAGCTTCACAAACACAGACCTCCAACTTGATGTTGATGGAGGCTTCAGCTTGGACCTTTCCTGGCAATACAAAAGCCTCTTTGCCTTGCTGTGGGATCAACACTTAGAGGTGTTGAAGCTCTCCTTCCATAGGCAAACAAGAGCAAAGCTGTGGACACTTCCACAGACCTGTAGGGCAGAGAAAAAAGGGGATGGACATTCTGGAGGGATGAGCTGCCATCCCTCCAGATTTCCGTGAAATCAAAGACTTGTTTAAATGAAACAGAGGATGCATGGGAAGGTGGTGGGAGTAGGAGAGAAGGAAACTGCCAGAAAATGCCTGCCTGATCTGCTGTGGATACAAGCTTGTTACGGTCTTTAATTAAAAGCTTTCATTTCATTCTTGACTAATAACAGAGTAACTTTGAAATATCCTAACTGTAGCAACTTACCTTCAACTGTTAAAGAAACAAAACCAATAAGAGAACAGTGTTCCATAGTTAATCAGAACCAACAAAACAACTGCTTTCTCCTGACCTCAGGAGTGTATAAGTAAATTTTCTCCTCTATCTCCCAGAATCTGATCAATTGGATAATTTTCTAAAATTTATTTTAATCATTAGTCTCCTTCTTTATTTCCCCTCAGTCCACTCTCCAAAAAGCTGGCCCCAAAGTAATGTAATAAAAAGCATTTGGGGTGCTTTTTGATGCCTGGTGTGAGCTTCTAAATAGACCTCAGGTAAGCTGATGATGCCTCATAAGCTTCAGGTAGCAAGATGTGTCTGATTAGGGAAAGCCAGTATGAATAACTATGTTTAAAGCATGTGTGCAAATGAATGCTGTGTTTGCATATTTTGGTACATGTAGAGTATTTGAAGATGTTTCTCTGGATGTGGAGCATAATGTGTTTTCTGTAATGTTTCTGGAAAAGGTAATCAGTATAGAGAAGATGGAGGACACAAGCCTTCTCCCTAATCCCATCATTGTTAGCATAAGGAGCAAGACAGCCTTTCAGTTCATTGAGCTGAAGGACCGGGATACTTTGGTGGAGAACCTGCTCCAGAGGCTAAAAGAAGTGAACTTCAGCAACCCGGTGCACTGTAACAACTTGCAAAATAACAACCAGGTACGGAGCTTCAAGCTTTGCTTTTATTATGAATTCAATGTGTTTATCCACTGGTCCATTGTCCTGCCTTCCTCAGGGGGTTGATATTGGACCAGTGATGTCTGATGCCTTCTTCAGTGACCTGCCTGATGGGATGGAGCACACCCACAGAATGGTTGTGGTTGATGTGAAACTGGGGAGAGTAGGGAGCATGCTAGAGGACAGGGCTGCCCTTCACTGGGATCTCAATGAGCTGGTGGAATGGGCTGATAAGAGACCTCATGAAATTTGACAAAAGCAAATGTCAAGTCTGTCAGTGTGACCCCGTGGGACAGAGGGACTGGGTGTTGGCTGGCTGAAGAGCAGCCATATGGAAAAGACAAGGGAGTCCTTGAGGACAACAGGTTGAGTTTGTAAGTCAGCAATGTGCTCTAACAGTGAAGAGGATCAGCAGTGTATGGGGTTGTACTAGCAGGATTGTAACCAGCAGGTCAACAGGTGTTACTATTTTCTTTTATTCAGCTTTTCTGAGGCTGATCAGGAATACTGTGTCCAGTTTTGACTCTGTGCCTGCACATGAGAAAAGCATTTGCAAATTGGAGTAAATCTAGTGGAAGGCCACAAGCTGGTCAGGGGCTAGAGCACATTCTTCATGGGGAGAGGCAGAGGGAGCAAGGCTTGTTCAGCTTGTTTTCCACTAGCTATAGGGACTTACAGAGAAGATGGAGCCAGACTCCTCTTGGAGGTGCTAGCTCTGAGATGGGCAACATCAATCACAAGTTTCAGCAAGGAAAAGTCTGATTAGGTAAAAAGAAAGATCTCCCCTTAAGGGTGGGCAGAGCTGGACTGTGGTGCTATTCAACTCAATGGGACAGAGTCCCCAGCATCCTGGTCTGAGTGGTCCTACTTTGAACAGAGGATTGAAAAATATGGTCCTGTTCAACCTAAATTTCTCTGATTCTGTTTTTTAAATCCTAATTGAAGATGGAGATTGTTTGGTAATTTGTCATCAAGAACACTTGAAATTTACTAACAGCTTCAGTTTTAAAGTAACAACCCAATTTCTAACATATAAATGAATGATAATTTGAATAAAATCTTGAGTAAGGCCTTTTCTCCTGAAATGTGTAAAAAGTTTTGATGCATAAGGCAAAGGCTAACCCAACTCTGTGTCTTGAAGACAAGTGAGGATTCAGTTCTTTTCTTCTTCTCAGTCATTACTGCTTTAATTCTATGTTGCAGAGCACTTCTCTCTTTGGATCCACCTGCATGCTCAGGGATGGTGAGCCTGAACATCTGGGAACAGAGGCTTCACAAAGCAAGGAGAGAAGTGAATGTGGAAAGGAGAGCAGTTACTTGCTTAATGCAGAAGCACTAAGGTCGGACTTTCATCAGTCAGGAATGGCAGGCCTGGATTTTGGAAAGGTATGTAAAATTTAGGGGAAATTGTGAGGGGTGGGTTGTTTTTTTCTACCAAAAAAACCCCAAAACAAACCCAAAACCAACCAACCAACCAACCAACCAAAAATACCCAAAAACCAGATACTAATTTTTAGTAAAACAAATCCTGTATTGGTTGGAGAGATTAGATATGAGATAACAGCTTTTCTGCTTTCTTGGAGTTCTGCCTTCTCCCTCCCCTCCATTTCTTTCTGGTGAATCTTCGCATGGTTTGGGTTGGAAGGGACCTTAAAGATCATCTAGTTCCAACACCCCTGCAGGGGCAGGGACACCTCCCACTATACTAGGTTGCTCAAAGCCCCATCTAACCTGGCCTTGGGCCTTGAACCCTTCCAGGGAGGGGGCATTTATAATTTTTCTCCCTGTCTGATTGTTCTGCTCTTCCCCCGTGTGGTGAATTCCATGTGCAAAATAGCAAAAGTTTTAGTCCTTAGAGCAGACCTCCCGTATCCATTTCAGTATATGAAATGTTTCTGTTTACCAGTTCTCACATGCACCCAATTTCTTCTTTTAAAAGATACCTTCTTGTTCCCAGTCTAGGGAGCAAATCAAAGAGAGTCTCTGGGATGACCATTTTGTAGAATATGGAAGAACCGTGTGCATGTTTCGTACCGAGAAGATCAGAAAACTTGTTGCAATGGGAATCCCTGAATCCTTAAGAGGCAAGCTCTGGCTGCTCTTCTCAGGTGGGCAAGCTTAGAAATGTTGGCTGGAGCATCATTTGATTCTAACCATGGCAAAACATTTAGGCAAGAAATCTCCCAAGGAAAATGAAATGTCATTTGCAAGGAGTTCTTGCAGAAGAGAGACACTGAACTGATAAGTGTGAGGAGGTACCTAGGCAGATCTGTAAAAAATTTTAGCTCTGGATGACATAACATGATGTGCAGAAGAATTGAAATAACGTATGCAGCAATTAAATTGTAGCATATATATTGGTTTAACCCTAGACAAATCAAATTATTGAAAAGTAATGACATCTTAAAGTCAGCAGTCCTGCTCCTGCCTCTTGTTGAATGTTGGCAGGAGTAATAGAAACTGGAGATGGAAAAACCCAACTTGTTTCATTTACATATTTGGCAGAGCTGGAATGTACCTACATGATGATCTCAAATTTAGTCCTTA
This sequence comes from Florisuga fusca, assembly GCA_038090715.1. Taxonomy (NCBI): domain Eukaryota; kingdom Metazoa; phylum Chordata; class Aves; order Apodiformes; family Trochilidae; genus Florisuga; species Florisuga fusca. Next base: position 17,798,479 of record JAAWXA010000003.1, on the reverse strand, counting down.
ATCCAGTATACGTGCTCAAACATTTGTAAAAAGTATTCCTTGACGTGAAGTTTTTCCTCCTTGGGGGTGTGTGAAGAGCGATGAATGCATTTCTCCCAGCCATGCTTTCTGCTGGGGAGCTTTCCTGCTCTATGTCAGTATTAAGGTGTTTCAAATTATGTCATATCATATAAGCTTTGCTAATACTGATTTTGTTTATCAAGGCACATATTTTGCTAGGACTTTGTTTCTTCTAGGTCTGGAGATTTCCCTAAATCCTCAGACCTTGGGGAAAACTACCTCGCTTCCATTCTTTCGGGCGGTGATAACCCACAACACTGAACTTCATCACCGTCCCAACCCCCTTTCCCTCTTCCTTTCTCTCCCTCCCTGCTCCCTTCAGACGCCGCCACGGATCTCGCCTCGCATCCTGGTTACTACGTGCATTTGGTGGAGGCATCCATGGGCAGGTGCTGCATGGCAACGGAGGAGATCGAGCGTGACCTCCACCGCTCGCTGCCCGAGCACCCCGCCTTCCAGAGCGAGACGGGGATCGCTGCCCTGAGGAGGGTGCTCACAGCCTACGCCCACAGGAACCCCAAAATAGGATACTGCCAGGTGAAAAAGAAACCCAGCGGGGTAACGCTGGCTGCTTTTTTTTCCCCTTCTGTCCACACTCTTTTGTTGTTCTCTTGGGAGTATTTTTGATAAATAATGATGGTCGGTTTGATGAACAATGTCTTTCCAGTTACAAAAAATAACATGATTTTGGATGTTGATTTACCCTGGAGAATGAGTGCATAGGCTGGTACTCTGGCTTAACACAGATCTTCACTCAGCATTTTGCAAAATGCAATCAGAGTTGAAGGAGAGAAAAAAAACAAACCACTTTTCTCTTTTCTGATGCTTTGAATGTGTGTTTCTTACTCAGTACTTGGAGACAGTGCAAAATAGAATGGCTTGCACAGATGACATTCATGTAGACCACTGGGACTGAGATTTAGTGGACTAAAGTTCTGCTCCTTTCTTCCTAATCTGATGATAAATGATGAAGTAGTTTACTGAGCTGGCTAGGTAAAATAGTAACTTTACCTTCCGTGTAGCTCCCTAAATTCTAGTTAATGTCAGACTGGTTCCAGATCCCTTGTCTTCTTCTGAAATACAAATACAGGGAGGGTGGGAAAGCAGCCCCAAAACATCTTACACTATCAGTTAATTCCTTTGGAATTAAAATCCAGTACTGTGCTTTTCTTGTTGTTCCCTATTGCTTTCAGAAAAGCGGTATACAGAATTTTGAAAAACTTTTTCTGCCTTTGGGTTGCAATCGTATTCACTGTCTGTTACCTTTCTGTTGCTGGTGGTTTCATTTTTTTCCTCAGTTGTTTACATCAGATTGGGCTACTTCTCTTTCTTTAAAACTAGGCACAGTTTATCTTCGGTCAGTTGGCTTATTTGCTGTCACTAACATATTCCATTTTCTTTCTCTTTGCCTTTGTAAGTCTATGAATATTTTGACCTCTGTGTTGCTGTTGTATGCCAAAGAGGAAGAAGCCTTTTGGCTGCTGGTTGCTGTGTGTGAGCGGATGCTGCCGGATTACTTCAACCGCCGAGTAATAGGTGAGTGCGTGTCTCTTCTTGCTACTTGGGGAGGGCTAGCCAAGTGGCTGAGTAAAATGCTCAAGGGCTTTGAGGTCCAGACTCCACAGATGAGGAGGTGATCCACTGGCTTGCCCAGTTTGTAGGGGCAGTAGCTAATGGTGGCTGCTAGGTTCCAGCTAGGGTTAGTTTTGGTTTGAATGGTTTGAATTGCAAGACCTGTAAATACAAGGTTAGCTTTTATGGTTCTTTTGGTTCCTTTTTTTTTCCTGTTGGTCAGAGAGCCGTGGTAATTTTGCCTGTCAGGTCAAAAGAGAAGAGCTTGCACGTCTTGGTTAAGAGTGTACTGAACACTCCATAAGAGACTTGAGCTGTTTAAGATGGATCTAGGAAAGATCTGCTTGGGTAGCTACTTCTGGTCTGACCTGTCTGCATTGCCTGGCTGACAGAGTAATAATAAAGGCTTGCATCTAAACTAGCCCTTGGTAATGAGGGCTGCTACAAACCCTTCTGAACATGAGATGCTGCAATAAGAAACAAACCCAGTTGCTCTGCGTGTGCTATGTCTCCTGTTCTTTGCAATGCAACTATTTTGATGACTGTTGGGCAAACGTCTGCCTAATGTGTGCCGAAAGTGGGTCTGAGTGGCTCGGAAAAGTAGTTGCAGTTATGCACACAGGAAAGAGAGTGTTTGCTCTTTGCAGTCACTTTACTTACTTTACTTCCTCCTCTTACAGAAATGCTTGATAACTTTTCCTTCCTTCATGCTAACCTTACTCTTTAGTTGCAGTGTCTGCTGTTACACCGTTGCCACAGCAGTGGGGAGGGATCCAGGTCACTTGTGAAAAGGTGGGGATGGGAGAAAATCCCTGGTGGTAGTGGTTCTGGGAGCTGGAAATGAAAGACACTCTTGTGCTGCTTGGGCAGCAGAACATTTCCTATCTTTTGCTTGGAGGGTGGGATCCTCATACCTCCCTCTGTGACACTGCTGCTGCAGTTATTGTCTTGTCACTGAACTAGCAGGTAAGCTAAATTAAAGCAGGAGGTTCCATTCAGAAGTTCCCCAGTTCCCCGTAGTCAAACAGCAGCAATGTAGTTTTGCAGCACTTAATCCTGCAGCTTGATCTACCCTAAATCCTAGTGTGGCCAAATCACTGCTGCTGATCTTCTCTACCCTGCCCCTCCTTGGGTTCCTGTTGCTTGAGCTACTGTTCTTGGCCTCACATTCCAGTTGACCTTCTTTTCTGATTTGCAAACAGCTCTTGTCTAAACGTTGTATTGTTTCTTCCTGCATAACATTTCCAAGACCCAACTTTTCCTCTTTGACTGTGCTGCCAACACTGTTGTCCAGATTTTGATCTCTTTCTAACTTTGGTGATCTCTGACCTTGGTACCTGTCACTGTGCGTTTCCTTTCCAGTGTCAGCCAGTAATCTCTGTAGTCAAAACAGCTGCAGAATTAATGACCTTGGGCCTTCTTAGCTCCATCTTCTCTTGGACCTTTCCTTTATGACATTTGGAATATTTTTCAAATTTGTTTCTTTTTAGTTTTTTGCTTTCAAAAAATAGGCAATTCAGTCCTACTCGGTCTTTATGCTTTTATCACTGACCATGTCCCTCCTTCAGCCTCGCCAGCCATGACTGCTCTGTGTTTTAACAAGCCTTTTGCTCAGGAGGAGTGGCTGAGGGAACTGGCATTGTTTGGCTTGGAAAAAAGGAGGCTGAGGGGGATACCTTATCATGGTCTAAAACGACCTAAAAGGAAGTTGTAGCAAGATGGGTCTCTTCTTCCAGGTAACAGCACCTGAGGAAATGGTCTGAAGTTTTGCCAAGGGAGGTCTAGATTGGATATTAGGAAAAATCTCTGTGCCAAAAGGGCTGTCAGGCACTAGAACAGGCTGCCCAGGGAAGTGTGGTAGATTTCATGGTTTCTGGCAGCCCAATAAAAAGGTGGGCGTAAAAATCACGTGGAATATACCTGTTGGACTTTCATCTGTGGTGTCAACACTTAATTATAATAAGATTTGCAAAAGATCTGGGCAGCGTTGAACATTCCTTTTGAACCTCTACTTTTGCCACTGCTGCCTCTGAGTCTGGAAGGAACTTTTATATGTATCTTCCTCTCTGTCTATGGCTTCTTTCAAATACCTCTAAAACTATTTATTAGGTCCATGTTAACTGTGGCTGTGAAATTTTTTGTATTAAGCTTGTTTTAAAAAACCAAACAAAACCTGCCTTCTGTTGAGTAATACCAGTCTGTTTTCTTCTCTGTTTTCTCTACCCTTGTTATTTATGACCATCTGACACCTTGACTCTTCAGAGCAAGGCACCATGCTTGATGTGTTTCTAAAAATCTCTTTGCATGTTCATGGGTGGGGCACTTGTTTTTGATCTGTGGTGCTGTTCAGCCACGAGCAGTAGCTCTTTGTGTCTTGATATGAAAAGTTCTAAGACAGAGAAATGCCATATCTGGGTTTTGGTTTGTTTTCTTCTGATTGGGTTGCAATGCCAAAAGATGCTGCCTCTCTGCCACAAATTGTCCAGGTTGTTTCTGCTTTTGGGCAGCATAAGTTTTGAGTGACAAGACAGGAATTTCATAGCAATTTAAGATGTCTTCTAATATTAGCAGAATATGGACTTGGAGAAAGGAATTAAATAACTTCTAAGGAAAAACAAAGTAATTGAAAACCTAAATGTGTTCTGTATTCAAGAACAGTTTTAACTTCTAGTCTCTTCAGCGAAAGCCCCTGATGAGGCAGATCTGGGTTGTAGACACAGGCCCCTTCAGTGATATAAAAGTTTGATTCTGTTTATTGATTCTGTAATAGCTGCTGGCAAAGCAGCACTGAGCTAGTAGCTGAAGCAGAGCCCAGATCTGCTGCTTTTGGAAAGACTGGTTGGGACAGTTAGGAAAACCTCTATTGGGACATTGCAGAAAACTTTTGTTCCTAAAGTGTATGTATGCATGTACGTATAAATTTATGTAAATATTTTTCTTCCTGCTTAGTGTGAGTATCCATATCTGGATTTCCATCCTATGTTTTCTCACTTAAAAGCTCTACTGCCTGCTTGCTTGAGTGCATACACTGGAGAGGAGTGCATGCTGTCATATTTTCATTGCATAGACCCCAAGTTGAGCAGTAAAATGTTTTAATTGTTATGTGCTCTTTTAGCCAAAAAAACCCAACAGCTGCTGCTATTACTATTTCATTGCACCCTAAGGGCCCTTAGCAGAATCAACACAGTCCTTTTGCAGACAGTTGTACAGTACAGATTATGGACATGAAGGTTGGTGCTGAGGTGGCAGCAGGAGAATAATGAAATTTTTCATTGTAGATGTGTACATATCTTGTCAGTTTAAATTTTAAGGAAGTCTCGCAGTTGATAGTTGGCAGCAATCATTAGCTTTAAAGAATATTTTTTTTCTGTGTCAGTCCTGGCTCATTCTGTGTCTTTGTGACTTGCAGGTGCTCAGGTAGACCAGTCGGTGTTTGAAGAGCTTATTAAAGAGCAGCTTCCAGAGCTGGCTGAACATATGAAGGATCTGACAACTTTAGCTTCCATTTCTCTTTCGTGGTTCCTTACCCTCTTCCTTAGCATCATGCCCTTGGAAAGTGCTGTGAATGTCGTGGACTGCTTCTTTTATGATGGGATCAAAGCAATTTTCCAGCTGGGCTTGGCCATACTGGAAGCCAACGCCGTGGATCTGTGTAACAGCAAGGACGATGGGCAGGCCCTGATGATCCTCAGCAGGTACAGCCACACAGGAATGCTGCTTCCATCAGGGACCATTCTCCTGTTAAACAAAGGCATTTGGGTGCTGTTGCAGGGGCTCGATGGGGCTCTGCAGGCACTGGCAGGACCCTCCCTCTTACCTTGCTGCTGCTTTCACGGCGTCTGCCTTAAACAATGGGCTTTGTATGTTGGACAAATAGATGTCCTGTGAAATTTCCTGGCGGTGTCGGGACATGCACGGACTGCGTCAGTGTGCAATATTTACTGCTGCTCTTCGTGCCTTCCCTAGCGTGACGGGCTTCCTGCTCCAGGATTGAAGAAGACAGAAGTTTTCTTCCTTGGGCAGCATTTAGTCATTTGGCTGGCTTGCTGTTCCTGGGATGAGTAATTGTGAAAGCATGTTTTTAAAAGCCTGCAGCCTGCAAACCAACAATTTATTTTGAAGTCTTGGGCCTTAAGACTTGTTTTCTTATTTATATTGAGAAGAGCGTAGTGCTGAGTAATCTTTGTTCCTTATATTCCCTTCAGGTTTTTAGAGCATGTCAAAAATGAGGAAAGCCCTCTGCCACCTATTGGTAATCACCATGCATTCTTCAGCGATGACCAGGAAGCCTCTCCAGTGACTGAAATAGCTAACCTGATTCATGACTCCTATGAGGTGAAATACAAAAAAAAAAAAAAAAAAAAGAAAGTGGTTAAGTTCAACATTAATGTTTTGAAAGTTAGTATACATCTCTACAGAGTCCTTGGATAATTGCACAGTGCTAGGTGTAGTATAAATACCTGCATTTCACAGATCAATTAAGAGACTGGATATGCTTTTTCCTCAAGGTCTCATAATACCTCAAAAGTTGTATTTTCAAGTAAATGAGAAATATGAATATCATAAAATACTATTTAAAAAATTAATAAAACTCTGTTTCTTCCTTGTAGAAATTTGGAGACCACTCTGTGGCACAGATAGAGCACATGCGCTACAAACACCGAATCCGTGTCCTCCAGAGCCACGAAGACACAACCAAGCAAAATGTGGTAAGTAGGGTGCTGTTTCCACTTGAACAGAATACTGTTTTGACTGAGGTAGTTTAATATCTCCCCTCTTCCCCAGCACTGTCAGACAGGTGGCTTTTGCTTTTTAAAAGGCATCACCAGATCTTTTGGGAATTGACTGTGGAAAAAGCTCTTTCCTGGGATGCTGATGGGTTTGTTTTTCTTTTGTGGCCACATTCGTTATTTTCTAGAGTGGCTTTAACATCAATATCAACAGCAGGACCATCCAGCCCAGCACCTTGTCTCTGACTGTGACCCTCAGCAGATGCCTGGGGAAGAGCGTAAGGAGAGAGCGGGTGTGATGTGATGCTTCCCCAGCCTCTTGTGACCTGCAGCTTAGGGACTTCCTGTCTTTGTTTCTAATAGCCCTTAAGGGATTTCTCTTTTCATGGATCTGTGCAACCAGTGAACAAAGGGAGAAAAAAGGGAGAAAAATTTCAAAGATGCTTCAGTGCTGCAGTTTTCAGCTGTACGACATACATACAGTCCTTGGATCTGCCTGTGCCAGTCCCAAAATGTTGTCACTAACATGATTTTGTTTCTTTTTAAGCTCCGAGTTGTCATCCCCGATGTTTCAATTCTTCCTGAAGATCTAGAGGAACTATATGACTTGTTCAAGGTCAGTCCACTTGTGAAAAGTAGGGGATGCACCTATTTGAGGCTTCTGTTGCTTTGCAGAGATACTTTGGACCTCGTGTCCTCTGCCTGGATGGTCCTATGGGATGGGACCTTGTAATTTTGTCTGTTCTGTGCTTGCTCAGTTGTTAAGAGGAAGAGTAATGTACTGATCCTTCAAAGGAGAATTACTTCAGAGTGTCCTCCTAACTTGCTGCTTGGGAATGGCCCACGAAAAATTAGGTTCTGGTAACTTTCATGTGTAGAATAAATTAAATAATACATAGATCTGTGCACTGGGAACTCTGCAGTACTTCTAAGGCTTGCTCTCTTGATGACTTTCTTAAGGCAGACTTGGTTTTCCCTGGGGGAAAAGGTCCCCACAAACTTGTATCCTTGCTGTTCCAAATTTTCTAATATTTTTAGGTTTTATTTTTCTTCTTTTCTTGGAACTAAAAGCAGTTTCTACTTCAATCCTTTCTGTCAAGCTGATAGTAGAAAGAACTGTTACAAAAAGGTATTTGGAGACAGGAACATCTAACCATACAAATACAGTGGATTTAGAGTTCCAAGCATGTAATTATCACCCTTAATGGCCTGTTTCTTTTATGTATTATTCATGGCCATAAATAGTAGGTACTGAGAATGTGACTGTGGTCTATTCTTTGTGTTGTGTAGCTCTGTGGCTAAGAGCAGCTATGTCCTCCCTCCATTAGCGGTTGTAAGATGATGCTGCTGAAGCTTTCTCTTCAGTGCTCCCATACTGCTCCTTGTCGCTCTGTTTTTGAGCTTTAATTGTCTTGCACCCCTCCCATTTCCTCATTTAGTTTCTTGGTGGTGGTTCCTTTTTCATTAGCTCCCTTGCTCCCCTGGGACAGCTTGTTTTGTCAGGATTCTTTGATTTGCATCAGCCTGTCCCTACGGGAAGACTAATATGTGTGGTATTCAAATGGAGAGGTCTGAGGGAGAGTAAAGGAGCAAGTCAAGCCTGCATAATGCTTAACCTGGGTTTTCCTCGACCCTCTGTACCTTCGGATGGTTTGAGACATGTGGAGCCAGATGTGGCTAACAGATACCCAGTAGCCTGCAGTGAATGTCTTCTGAAGGTCTGCCCAGTCTCCCTTCAAATGCGTTTATTACCTGTCGGAAATCACGAGAGCACTTGGCTGCTCTAGCTGAAGAGTCAGACTTTGCTTTTTCTCACAGGGATGGTCTTGGCATCACTGTAACACATGGCGTAAAGGGAATTTTGAGCATTTCCAGCACTTTGATGCAAATGCCTTTTTCTGCTGGTTGTGCTCTCTCCAATACTGCAAGCCACGATCCACCACAGCCCCCCTCTCCAACTTCTGATTTCTCCTAGAGGGAGCATTTAATAAGGTGTTACTGGGAAGTGACCAGTCCGGTGGTCGAGCGACATGACCCCAGCAGACCGTACGCCGAGCAGTACCGCATCGATGCCCAGCAGTTTGCTAACCTCTACAGGATGCTCTCACCCTGGACCTGTGGGGAGCACACTGAGGTCCTCGCCCAAAGGACCTTCCGGCTCCTGGATGAGAACATGGACCAGCTGGTTGAGTTCAAGGGGCTTGCCAGCTCCTTAGGTATTGGCTCACCGAAGGGATGGGGAGTGGGCAGAGCACAGGGGGGGGAGACGCAGGGGGGAGACGCAGATGTTAAAATGCCACAAAACTGGCAGGAGAGGATGTGGGCAGATGGTTTTCTTGGGCTTGTAATTAGCTTAACCAGTGACCTCTACTAATTTTTTGTGTTCCAGTCACCTGAAGTCAATTAGATTTTAAATACAGCCTAAGGACATGATTGAATATTGTATTAAAGTATTTCTCAGATGATAGTAATTTTCTTGAAAATATGTCTGAATTAAAATCATACTTGGGTCTGCTCAGAAGGCTAGGAAATCCTGCCTACTGTATTTTTGCTCTCAGTATTGTTTCTGCTTCTTGAAGACCCAATCTTACAGAACTGACTGCCACTTGCCTTCTATGTTGACAATTAGCAGAACAAAATAAATCTGGCCAGCAGGGACCAAGAGCCGTGCAAGGGCTGGTTTTGAGGCTACCAGCTGTTCAAATGAGATGAGGCTGCCCATCCCAAAATCTGTCTGAAGAACAAAATGCCACATCTCAACTGTTGCCTGACCTCACTTGAAATAAGTAAATCAACATTCAAAGCTTAAGTAGAAAGCCATACGTCTGTATTCATGTCACTTAAGCTTTGCAGGATTTTTTGATGTGAACCAAGCCACTCTGTATTATATTGTTGTATGATTTTGATTCTTAGAGGGATAAAATTTTAAATTAAAAAAAAGTTCTTTGCAGTGCATATTATAGTGTAGAACCTCATTTCTACTGGTCATTTAAAATATGAATTACAGGTGAAGTCATTATCTCCTTTGGGTATATTATATACAATAGGGCTAAAGAGGACAAATATTAAAAACATTATGGCCTCAAAGGGAGTTTTCTGTCTCTCCCCACTCACAGTCCTGTTCATCTATAGCAGCAGGCAGCCTTTGCTAGATTCCTTGCCATTCTCCTTGATATTTTTAAATCATGCTGAAGATCCATAGGATTAAGCACCCTCAGTCTATCTTACAAGAGCAAAGACCAAACCACATGCTTGTCACCTGCTGTTCCTCATTAATGGACACAACTTAAAATATTTCTATGTAATATACTAGCCATACGTTTTCATGTATTGTCTATGCAAACAATTTTTTGAGCCTGATTTATTTTAAACTGTGGAAGTAAGTGCTCTCATCCACTTCCTTCTTGTATTTTTTTTTTCTTGCAGATGTTATGTATAATGGAGAAATGAATGAAAAGATAAAGTTACTGTATAAGATGCACATCCCACCTGGTAAGGAATTTGAAGAGGAGTGAACACCTCACTTTCCCTTGAATCTCTTGCTTAGAACTTTGAGGGAAAGGCTGGTTAATAAAGAACTCTATTTTGCTTTCTCCATCTGGGACCATAAGAGGATTTGCATTTGTAGTTTTGCTCATTGCATTTTAAAAATTACTCCGGCCAAAAAGTTTTTGTGTGCAAATTACAGATACTCAGTGTTAAGGCTTCTATCTGCTGCATTCAGAAACCTTTTGCTGCAGCCAAAAGACAAGACAAAATGTTGAACTGGAATAACATTTTAGGATGGCTTGTACTCTTTTTACAGTCGAAATACCTTTATTGCATCTTGATCCAGTTTTGATTATGTGACAAAATTCTGTGTTGTGTCTCCACGCAAAGGTTTTAATTAAATGTGCCATTCCTGGCAAATTTCTGATTCTTACTGCAGCACCAGACTTACATTAACATAATTTTAACAGTATTATTTAATGAACTATTGTTGCAAAACATTTTTGCCCGATTATTTTCTAAAAGCATAAATAACCACTATGCAGCATAGGTAGGATTAATCATTACATTTTTCACTTTTTTTTTTTTATAGCTCTCACAGAAAATGAACGAGACAGCCAGTCACCATTAAAGAATCCTTTGCTGTCAACTTCAAGACCACTAGTCATTGGAAAAGCAAATGGTATGTCCAACATAGTTCTCTAATGCATGTGCACATGAGATAACCAATTCCATTGTCTCCACTCCTTGGCTTGTTTTTTCTTTGAAATGTCAGTTTACTCCAGTGACTTGAAAACTAGTATTTTTTTGTGTGTGTCTGCTCCAAAAAAGGTGATGCAGTAGATTACCAAAAGCAGCTGAAGCAGATGCTGAAGGATCTAGCCAAAGAAAAGGATACTAAAACTGAGAAGGAGCTGCCAAAAATGAGCCAGGTACGTATAGTAGGGGCTGTGGTCTGACAAAAAAATTAAGAGGACTCAGAAATGGAATTACTAAGTACTACATTATACTTCTTTCTGAGAAAGAGTAGCTTAAGCCTGATTTTTAGATTCAGTCCTTAGATACCAAGGATTGGGCTACTGTGATCCAAGGAGTAGGCACGGTGTTTAAAGAAACTCACAAGCCACCTTTCTAGGAGCTTCCTTGCCTCAGACTGCCTGATGAATAGAAAGGATTTCAGACCACCTTCCCCTGCAGTTTAACAGGCTGGAAAAGAGGCTTGTTCAGGCTGGGAAAAGCCTTCCTGCCAAGCCCAAAGAATTCCTAAGACCTGTATATGGCTCTTTTGTCCTTCCTGACCTCCTCTCCACCAGACCTGTAGCTTTTTTAGTCCATCACCAGATGGGACATGCTACATCCAGCCAAATGCTGACTAGACTGCATGAAGCAAGAGAACTGAAGGCTGTCATTATCCTAACACCTCCTCCTTAATGCTCGCAGAGCTTTGTGTAAATTGTTGGCATGAGGAAATCTACTAGAGGGAAAAGGGTCCCAATATTAATAAAACCAAGGTAGATACATGCAAAGAAAGATGAGACTAGCCCAGAATCCCTTCTGTGCTAGCATTGCTGAATAGTGTTTTGAATTGTTGGCATGTACCTAACCTGTCAGCTCAGGAGGGCCACGTAACTTCTCATAAAGCATAATTTAATGGAGCTTCTGAGTGAATTACCCATTCTAAAACTGTGTGAAACTGAAGAGTTAACAAATTTTGTAACAGGATATGGTCCTCTCATAGCCTGATAACCATCTATTGAGTGAGGGAAGGGAGGAGAGAAAAGGGCTGGGCAGGGATGCCAGCATTTTGTTACTGGATGAAGAGCTGGGGAAAGATGGGAGAGAACTAGAGTCAGGGAAGTGGCTTACAGTCCTGTGGATGGCTACTGTGGTTGTCGGTCATTCTCTGTAACAGCCATTGTTCCCACCAGCACATTGTATCCTTTGCGTTGTATCTCACTTGCCCTTTTGTCACATGGGAGGTCCTGCTCTCCTTTAAGGCAGAAAAATACTCGTGCTGTTCCCTTTTTGATTTGCAGTGCCTAAGTTTCCTGGCATCAGCAGGGGGCTCAAACCCTTTTGGTCACTTTTTGAAATGCAGGCAGAAATTTATGAACAATCAAGTCTGCAGACAGCATCCTTCCATCCTTTGCTGTGCTGTGCCCTCGCCGGACTCCTGCCGTTACCCATCGTGTGGCTGGTCAGTGGTTTTGATTTTGGTTTGTCATCTTTTACAGAGGGAGTTCATACAGTTCTGCAAGACTCTGTACAGCATGTTTCACGAAGACCCGGAGGAGAATGATTTGTATCAGGCTATTGCCACTGTCACCACACTGTTACTTCAGATTGGAGAAGTAGGACAAAGAAGCATCAGCCTGGGGAGCGGATCAGACGAGTTCACTGAGGACTTGCAGCCCGAGACCTCAGCTTCAGACCAGGACACTGTTTTTACTGACACTGTGAAGACCCCTCACAAAGACTCTCAGCCTTCTCCTGTGACTGAAGGAGACTGGACTGTGTCTTTTGAACACATTTTAGCATCCCTCTTGACTGAACAATCATTAGTTAACTTCTTTGAAAAACCCTTAGAACTGAGGCCAAAACTTGAGAATGCAAAGCTGACTCAATACAGTCTCAAAACAAACGGCGTGAGCTGCCCCTCCCGGGGTGAACACACGAAACCCAACACGCAGCTGTAGCAAACCTCCCAAAAATGAAACACACTTCACTCATGCCAAAGCACATACGCCAAATGGCTTTCAGTTAGCAGTGGACTTATGATACAGAACACCTTGGTGGTCTGTGGTTTTCAATTTAAGAGCTTTAAAAGCTTAAGTGTGTGTAAGGTTTGTTTTGTGCCACTGATTTTTTTAATTATGTTCTTGTTTAGAATGTAAAAGGAAACATCTGTCTACACCATGAAGACACTGAAGTCCTGTTCTGCACTGAGAGTGCAGAGGCTGGCTCCAGTTGCTGGGGTTTTTTGGTGTTTGTTTTTTTTTTTTAAACATGGGAAAACACTTCTCAGCTACTGTCTGCAGTTTGTTTGGGTTGCCTTTTTTTTTGCACTAATACTGAAAACTGTTTCAATGCTGGTAATTGAAACTATTTTAATATATTTGACTGTATTCCAATTTTTATGTCTTGCTTGGTATGTTAAGTGTACATGGACTGTGCTTCTGATGTGGTCTGTGAAAAAAAGCACTTTTCAATAAACCCTTTTTTTACTAGGCTTGTAGTACTGTCTGTAGTATTGTAGTGTCAATGTATTGACAGTATTTATTGATCTATGGAAGGTCAGTGCCCTTCAGTCCCTACTTCATTAAACTAATTCCCCAAGATACTGTGCTTACAATTAATTCACTGCTCAGAAGTCCACATTTCAAGGCTGTGCACAGACCTGCTTGGAAGACGCCCACTGATTCTGCCTGGGAGAAGCCCACTGATTCTGCCTGGGAGACCAGCAAAGGACTAAATACATCAGGATTTTACTTTAGTCAGAAGAGATTACCTATCTGAAGTATCCATATAACAGTTTTGGGGTTTAGGGTTTTTTTTGGTTTTGTTCAAAAACAAACTGGGCCTTAACTTAAGATACCCGTGTCCTAGTAATAAAACTTTGCCAGCCACATAGAATATTCACATCTCCTCCCATATAACAGAAGTTAACATTACTCTTAAGAAAATGACACCATTATGTGCAAGCCCAAAGAAAGCAAGATCTTTGAAAGATGTTGTCACCTGTTAAACTCTGTGCTTCATGGATGACAGCTTGGAAGATACTGGACAATTAAAAAAAACTAAGGAGTAAACTTTCTTTAAATTCATTTATTTTAATGAAAATCAGTTTAATTTTCATCCACATTGACTGTCTGTAGACCTGCAAAACAAGAAATTGTATCACCTTTACGTATATGCAAGGCTTCACAAGAAAGTGCACCTACAGTTCCAAAGCTCATTTACTGATCTGCTCCTGGGAGAGCACACAAACAGGCAAGTATTTCACTAAATGTTAAAAGCTTTATGTTATATCAATTCTGCAAGTAAGATACTTCACAGATGACAAGAAGAAAAGGCTCCACCTCCCTGAGCCTTTGACATCAGAGGATGTATGGGAAAACAGACCTTAAAACTACCTTTACAACTATCACAAATGTTTTTTATGCTCTGAAAATCTACACCATGATTTCACTAAACTCTGTATTTATTTTTAATGCTCCTCAGGCAAGCTAACAGCTCTGGTCTCTACAGCAGAGCTAGTCTGACCCCTTCAGCATGCTTTTCCTTTCTGTTCTGCACAGCAGAAGGAGCTGTCCCCCTTTCCTACTTGTTCAGAAAAACAGGGCAATGATCTGCAGCCTCACCTTTGAATGTTGTCACTGGTACATAGGTAACCAGTGTGTACAGCTTGTTGGGTGAATCTTCATCCTCATTGCGCTTCCTGGACAAACGCACGCGGATACGGTAAGGAACATTCCTAGAAGGAATATGACAAATTAATAGTCAGTAAAATATGTATCAAAACCCTGCTAAATCACAGGAAAGAAACCAGAAATTTTTGCTCTGTTACTACCACCCTCAAATTCTTAAGCTTTGCCTATCTGTGCAAAGACACAACATATCAGTTCTGTTTATCTCAGCATAGCAGAACAAAATCCTGCACCTTAAGAGCTTTTACTGTTTGCCTTAGAGGAGCTTGTTTTTTAAAGTGAGCAGGTAAGATTTAACTGAGCCTTGAATAAGTTAAATCCATGATCTGGTGAGAGAGAGCTTTAAGTCAGAAGTGCATCACAAGTCCACTGCTGATCCAGGAAACAGACTATGAAGATGATCATGAAGCACAGCATGGGTATGATCAGCAGCAGCTGTTACTAACAAGCATTTCTTACTAGAATAGAAAGCAATAAAGGGAAAAAAAAAAAAAACAAGAAGAATTTGAGGCCTGAGGCCCTTGTGAAAGAGTCACGAGTGCTGCCATGTGGAAATTCTAACAAGCATTAGACCTGAATCAGTATCTTACTCCTAGGCATCCAGTGATCAGTATTTCTTCCTCCCCAAGTCCCACAAAACCACAACAAAATCACTTAAGATGTTTTTGTTTGTAACAGGCAAGTCACAGCACAGCATCCTCCCCTAATACAGCTGAAAATACGCTGCTGAGGGAAGGCACAGAATTACTTGTCCACAACATTTTTAAAGCAACTTCCCACTTCAAATCAACTCAGAATATTGGAAAACCCCTGCTCAAAGTACTTTGCTCCACAGAGTGTATGAAGAACTTCCTACTTGCTGTACAACCTCAAGCACACACTTGGTAAATCAGATGGATGCAGTAATTAAGACACAGGAACATTGCTTGATTGACTCCCTCCTTTAAATGAGTCAAAAGCATTTTTCACTGCTTGACCTAGATCACTGGCTATCGTACTAGCTCATGTGATTCTACCCCCTCATCCTTCCAGGGGAAAACCTTTTACTTTGCATACATTATCTATTCTCTCTAGTGAAAAGTGCAGCTAAACTGCTGCACAGTCAGATGTGATGACTCCTTGCTTCAAAGACCACACTAGCAGTTTTTACAAGGGAGTACTGCTTAGTGTCCTCACTATGAAGCTTTTAAGTTATGCTGTCATCTCTCTCAGTTGCTGCTACATCATTGTGTATGAACTGGAGCAGCATGACAGGAATAACAGAAAACACTGCTGAGAAGACCCAGTAACTTAGTCCTATCTTCCCATTCTGTTTTTTTAAAGGAAAAGTTGGCCTAAGCACACAACTCCAGAAGACATGTTTTAAAACAAGGGTCTGTATGTATCCAGTGTATCACTTGCATTATTAATCCCTACCAGTAAAGTTATTATTATGGTTTAAGATGTCCCACTTATCACAGGAGTCCTTTTGGACCATCTCCACTCATGTAAAATGTTGAAGTAGCTGCCTCTGCAGCAGTGATTTAACACAAGCAGTCATTTTTTGGCCCAACTACTTAATCGCTCATACTTTGAAGACAAGATTAATAGCCCCACTTAAAACACACAATTTTATTTCCTTGTGTAGCATTTATCAATTCAGCATGATTCAAAACCTCATCCTGTTGGGACGTATCACACAAATGCCAGGTACCTAGCCTGGGACTGCAGGTTACCACTAAAAAGCAATGTTTCTAAACAGCAATACAATACCCCAAATCTCTCTCCCCCCCCACCTGAAACCCACACTTCTTTCCTTTGCTTTATGTTTAGAAGTTTTCAATTCTGGGCTTTAGCAAAGCTTTGCTACAAATATACTAAGGGAGCTGACTTGCACATGGAGGTGACAGGAACAGAAGCTTGGCATGTGCATCATAAGGAAGAAGTATTTGAAAAGAAAATTCAAATACTGAAAGAAGGATAGAAACTTTGCCCCTCCAAGTCCTGTACGTTCATACACACTCAGTTACAAGATTCTTCCCATGTGGCCCCAGATGATCTTCCTGTGGCTGGGGGGGTTGGTCTAGATGACCTCTGGAGGTCTCTTCCAAGCCCTAACATTCTGGGATTCCTCACCCAGTGAAAGAAAGCTGCAGCAACCTACCTTATTCCTTTAGCCCAGACTGCTTTGTTCAATCTGGTGTCAATGCGAACATCAGGAGTGCCCATTTCCTTCATCGCAAACTTACGGATTTCCTTCAGAGCACGCGGTGCTCGTTTCTTGAAGCCCCTAGGACAAACACCAGAGACATTTTTCTTAAACTTCATCAAACTGTCAGCACTTGTTGTTGCAGCATTCAACCACTGACATCTCCTAAACATACAACCCAAGTAACTGTGTTCAGGGACAGCTCAACAGCTGCATTACTCTACGACTTGACTTTTACTCCGGTAGGTAGCTCCTCACCTCAACGTCCCTGTTTAACAGAAATAACAAATACACTTTGGTAGAATAAAAAAAAAAAAATTGCCATGGCAAGTTCTGGCGGATCTTAAGTCTCCTTCAAGTAACATTAGAAGTTACTGAAATACTTCTAAAGAGATCAGAGCTTTCACAGATGAACGGAAGGCACTGCGACAACAGTAACACAAATCTGACAGAACTGTATCAATATTCAAAGAACAACAGCTACTTTTTTCGTGTTAGCTGCACCAATACCACCATTAAGATCCACTTTTTTACAAGTGTAGCTTGTCTCATGGCTATTAGGAAGAGACTCTTAAATGAATGGGCATTTACACTGCACGTTACAGCTGCACTCTGTGTGTTTTGCCAGACACGACACCCGCACTGTGACACGCGACTGGTGTCAGTGGTGCCCCAGGCCCCACAGTGGGTTCTGCTGAGTATTATTTGCACGCTGCTGTTGAAATTTAAGTGCCAGCAACAGAAAGTGGGTGATTAGAAAAAAAGTGTTTCACCCCCTGGCACTTATGCCCCAAAAGGAAAAAGAATAACCCAAAAAGAAAAGTGGGCAGCAGGACCACCAACATTTAAACTTGAATTGCCAGGGACCATGAACAGGCAAGGCCAGAACATTTTATTGCCTTTTGAATGTACTCCTGCCTCCCATCCTCACCCATGGGATGGCAATTGTCCACTGTCCCATTCCTCTCCTGTTTTAAGTTAATTTCAGCAACTTCACAAACATTTTTATTCAGAGATAGATCGTTTCCTGCCACATGACCCTAGCCAAACTCATCAAGAAGGAGCCCAAGGGAGACAGTTTCTCAGCCAGTCCTCTCAACCACTTTACTACTGCACAGCTGTAGAAGGTCCACTGTTTTGTCAGATAAAAAAGTTGTTCTCACCTACACAAAAAACAAACAACTGTTTAACTCAAGTCGCAGCCAAATTTACACCTCGTACCATGTAGTAATAAGCACGGAGCCAATAACTGGTTTACAACAATTTCTAAAACTTACTACAGTGGGCTAAACTTTAAACTGTGCTTGGGAAAGAATGACCTGTGTGCAGAGGTAAACAGATCTAACTTCAAATTATACCCAGAAACACTCATAAAAAAGAGACATGCCTATTCCTGAAAGCCACATATTAAGCATAAGTCTGCACAGGTATGATGCTGCTTCCTCGGAACAAAACTGTAGAATAAGGGACTGAAACCATCACACATCAGCACTGGTGTCGGTACCGACTGTGATTCTTGGCCATTTATAAACCTATCAAGCCCACTTCCAAACAGCACTTTAAAATTTCACTGATAGAAAGAACTTACACGCCATGGATCCGCTTGTGAATGTTGATGGTGTACTCCCTAGTCACCACCTCATTGATGGCAGAGCGCCCCTTCTTCTTCTCGCCGCCTTTCTTTGCAGGAGCCATACCAGCAACGCTGAAAAGCACCCATGCAGGCATCAAGGACAGACACCGCCACTTCACCTTCCCTCCTCCCATCCTCCCCAGCTCCTCACAGGCCACACAACTCCCACAGTCATTATTTAAAATTAACTGATCCCCGGGATCACACCAGCTGCAAATTCTGAGCAGCAGTTCTTCAGCCAACACAAACGCTCTCATCTCCCTGACAAGAGCATGAAACACACAACGGAGCTTTGCCCCAAGGCGACAGGGCACCTGCCCTGCCCCAAGCGCCCGTAAAGCCCTGTCCTGCTTCTGTATGCCCAAGCTCTTTCCTTCTTCACGGCGCCTCAGGAGAGAAGCTCGGCCCGTCCCGAAACAGGGTTCAGGGTACCAGAGAGGCTCCTTCCAGGGACTGACGACGGCCTAGGGCTTCCCTCTCCCTCTTCAAGAGCCATAACCCCCTCCTGAGTGCTCCGCATCCCTCCCCGGGCCTGCACCCTGACAGCTTCAGGGGAGGCCTGGAGAGGAGCGGTCCCGGGAGAAGGGGGGGGTGGGGGATACAGGCCTCAGCCCCGCCGAGCGCGGGCCCACCGAGCGGAACCGCCCGGTCCCCCCTACGCAGGGCGGCTCCCCACACCGGACAAGCCGCAGGTATCCCCCCGCCGCGGCGCCCGCCAGGCTGATGGAGGCGGATTCGGGATGCCGCCCCCCCAAGGGCCGCCACTCACCCTGCCCGGGCCCAGGCCGGAAAGGAGCACGCAAGGGACTGTGGGAAGGAGGAGCCCTTCCGGGACGCGGGAGGGGCCGAGTGCGCCGGCGCCATCCCGGGGAGGGAGGGAGGGACCCGCCGGCCCAGCCCCGCATTGTGCGGGGATTGCTCCTGTCCCGGTACAGGAGCGCGGTGAAGGAGTGGGCGGAGCCCCCCAGGGGGAGGAGGAACGGAGGGAGCACAGAGGGAGCACAGAGGGAGCGGCTCGGGGTTCCTCCGTTCCGGTCGCTGCCCGGCTCGCCGGGTTGTTTCCGGAGTGGATCCCTGAGGCAGGGGGGGAGCGGGCACCTCTGAGCCGCCTGTCCCCTCTTCAGGAATCTTTCCTTCGGGCGGTGCGTTGCATGGGGACCTCGGGTTGGGGGTTGCGGTGCTTCTGGCAGGCAGGTTGTCCTCTTCGCATCTGGAGCTCCTTATTCCTGAGGTGCGAGCCGGGTGTTCCCAGCTGGAATTGGGGTAGTGCTCTGGGGTAACCAGCTTGTCTGGTTGCCTGCCTGGAAAAATCTCCCCGGCTGAGCCATCAGTGATGGAACAAGCCAGGTATCGGCTATCACGGATAAGAACAGCCCAGCTCTGTGAGGAGGACTGGCGTTGCATTGTGTCCCCAACAGGGAATAAGTGGAATAATCCAAAACCAGATCAACTGTATGGGGAAGAAATGAGACACAGCATGAAAAGCTAGGCACTGATGTAAATCTGTTCTTCCAAGTGCTCCATAGGTTTCCAAACAATATAATCCAGTTTATTGGAAAGCAACCCTGTGCTATGTGTTCCCTGTTAATGACAGGAAAGATGTGGGTGTATTCTAACTATCCCTGAGAGTAAAATTAATTCTTAAAGGATTTTTCTTTTCTTGTGACTTCTGTAATAGTAGCTGGGATCCATCAAGTGTTGCTTCCACAGATAATTCCTCAGATGTGCCTCATGTCCCTTCATTACGTCTTTCCTGCAGGAACATTTTGCCCTACAAGCAAATTTTGCCTCTTCATTCCCAGAATAAGCCCTTACAGGAGTGGGTGGCATTTATAATTTTAGCCACTGGCTTGGCTGACTGGCCTTTGCTAAGGTTTGTCTATAGTTCAAGGAATCAGAGAGGCTCCTTCAGACATGAAGTTAAAGCACTTTAAGATACAGCTCATTTATCTTCATCTGGTGGGGTCAGTCTTGCTTCACTGAATGCAAGAATTCAGAGACAAGCAGGCTGACTCAATATGGTAACTCAAGTTAGCAGAATAAGAGACCAAGTACTTGATCCCCTCATCTTCCTTCAATGAAATAAAAATAAAGGGATTCTAGTAGACAGTCTTGCTGTGGAAGAAGCAGCGTCATTTTGCCAGTGGGTTTTCCCCAGGAGGTTTTTAGCTTTTTCATAACTTGGGGCAAACATTTTTCACTTCTCTGAAAGTTTATTGGTAACTTTTCCATCTCCCAGTCCAAATACCTCTGCTGTTCTGGCATAGAAAATAGTTGAACATGTGGGCCCTGGTGACATGACCACTGGTGCCCAAGGGTGGAAAGGGCAGCATGTTCTGTGATCCCTTGAAGCTAACACTGGCTTGGGTGGCTGCAAGCTGCCCTGAGGGCCATCCCCTTTCAAGTCTTGCCACGGAAATAAAAACTTTACTGTGCTTAGTTATTCACCTCTTTTGTGGGTTAGAGGTTGCCACTCCTGCAGCAGAGTCATGGAATTGCAGAATATGGTTTAGACTTGAAGGGACCTTATAAGATCATCTAATTCCAACCCCCCCTGCATGAGCAGAAACCTTCCCCTAGACCAGGTTGCTCAAAGTTCCATCCAACAAAGCCTTGAATACTTCCAGGGAGGGGGCAGCCACTAATTCTTTGGGCAACCTGCTCCAGTGTCCACGCTCCCAGTGAAGAATTCTTCCTAATGTCTAACCTAAATCTGCCCTCTTCCAGTTTACAGCCATTATCCTTGTCCTGTTGCTACATGCCCTTGTAAAAAGTTTTCTTCCTCAGCTTTCTTTTAAGTCCCCTTTAGGTACTGGATGGCCCCTGTAAGGCCTCGAATCAATCAACAGAAGGAAACAGTAGCTTGGCTGCTCCATCCTGTTGTCAATTTAACACAATTTAACACAAAACTTACCACAAAAGAGTCTGCTGAAAGATGCCAACATGTATACTAGACTGTCTACAGTGTGGGCATGGTAACAATTCTATCAGAGGCGTACCACAAAACCCAGGACAGCAATGTCTTAAAACACAGAAGATGGATGTGTGTCAAAGCTTCATCAAACCATTCTTTATCTCTTTTGTCCTAGTGTAAAGCCAGTTGGTCAGAAGTGCAGAGCTACCTGAGGTTTTTAAAGTTTTAAAGAAGCTCAAGATGAGATGTCTTGGCTAGCAGCTAACATAACTTCCTGCACTATCATTCTTGTCACCTATCCTATGACAAAGATCCCATAGGATAACACTTGGCTTTGCTAACTGGGTGCCAAACACTTTGTTGGGCTTGTGGTAATATTAACAATCTCAAGTGAATCACATAGTTGAACAGCCACAGGAAAATGTGTGCAAGTCCTGCAATAAAGCCTTTTGGCTATTTTATTTTATTCTACAAATAAAGACAACTGTCCATCATTAAATGGAAAAAAATAATAGTTTGAGTTATATGTAGCATGAGACAGTAGTTCCCTTCACAAAAACATTTCTAATTCATTAGTTTATTACAAAATATCCACTCACAAAAAAGCACAAGCACAATCTTTATACTTGTGAAATGAGTTGATATTTCATATACAAAATAATTTCCACATAATTCCATATAACTTTATTTTATATAGAAATAGGTCATTATTACAACAGCTGTACAATACACTACTTTTTATTTATTAATTACATAAAATCTTTCTTAGAAACATATCAACAGAAAACATACAAAAAAAGCGAAAAGTGCATTTCTTTTTTTTTTCTCCTCAAAGAAAAATTCAATCCTAAATGTTATAATGAAAGAGATATGTAATAGTCTGCAGCATCCCGAGTCAGTGGGCCAAAACACAGTGCATATTTCTCAGAGAGCTGCAGTGGGTGAGTTACTTAGGTTGAAGAGGGATCTGCATTGTAATATTGGAGAGTTGCATGATTGTGCTTACAATGTGAGTTCTTCTTTGCAATCACAATTCATACTGAAAACTGTCCAGTGTGGGTTGTGGTTATTTTATTTTTTGTTTTCTAGTCATGAAGAACAGTTAGGGTAAGCTGCTTAATACTTATCAGATTCTAAATCAAGGGTTATGAGCTGTAGGCCATCTTCACCAATGACTGGGCTTTCTCCTCCATTGGATGTGCTAATTTGGCCACAAGAATAAGGAAACAAACTTCTCTTTACAGAAAGTGCCTAGGTTTTTTCCTCTGTGCAGTTGTGCAAAATAATAACAATAATCATAATAAAAATAATCTCTTGTTCTCTCCTCAATAGACCTTTGATGCAGTGCTTTTCATACACAAAAGAAGAACTGAAACAGTGAAGGCCAAGTACCTCATGAGTCTGTCAACAGTCTTTTGGAATTGCCAGAGAGCTTTCAGAGCAACACGCCCAGCCTGAACGCCTCCTCCCAGGCCCCCGTTGGTGCTGGAGGCTCTGCAGGGCAGTGTTCCTTCTGATGGTGCTCTGCCAGTACGTGCTGTGCTCACGAGACAGTGCACACTGAATCCAGCATGCTGTAAGTGCACTGTCTGTGGGAGTCTTGCACTCTGTGGTGTACTTCTGTCATAGAGCTTTGAAAGAAATGCTTGTGCAAAAGCCAGAACAGTAAGTACAGAGTCATTCTCTTCGGCCCCATGTACCCATTGGTTAAAGCTAATCGTGCATTGATTGTGCTGGTGGGACTCTATCGCAGTGGCTGTGGTAAATTTGATGGTTCTGATAAGCTATTGCTTCTTCTTGATGTTAGCTGCTGCTGCTGCTGCTGCTGCTGTGTCTGATGATACCCCCTATTTCCTTGCTGTGGCGAGTAAGATGGCAGGAGCAAAGAGTCAGGTTGCTCATTGTGCAAAGAACTTGGTGTTTGCACCTACAGATAAAATAAAATTCATCGTGGTGTTCGATTCTTTCACAGGTTAAAGCTCTCCATCCTCATTGTACAAGGTGCTTAAGAATACTACTGGTTTGTTTGCTGGCTTTTATTTCTGGGGCTCTTTGGCATGGGGTTAGCTTACCTAATGCTAGAAGGAATGGACGTAAATTGCAACAATTAGGCATTGAGAAAGGTTTTCTAATAAGAATGCACTGCCTTGGATTTGCAGGTTATCCTAAAAAGCCTGCTTGGGAACAGGGTGGGCAAACCTGTCAGAAATTGCAGATGGGTAAAATGAAACAAATGGAACAGAGGATCCTAATGTACCTCATACTGTCCCTTCTAGCCCTTCCTTTTTGTGAGTCTGCAATAAGGTGTGACCTTGCAGTGGTGAAGTCAATGTGAATTTTGCAGATTCTTATTGAGACCAGCATCTGCCATAGTTTTTTCATTAATTTTCAGCTGTGATAAGGATTTTGGTTCAATAACAAAGAGTTTAATAATTTGAGGTTGATGGTACTCTTTCCACAATTCCAGTCAATATATGAGGTTTTACAGACTGAGCTCAGCTTGTTTTGTGTTAATAGAGAGGAGCCTCATTTCCCCCCTTCCCTTGTACTTTAGAATATGTAAAAAATTAAGTATTTTTACATCTTCATATCACCTGCTTGTTCCAGGTAATGTGCTCCGTTTTATCTTCTTTGCCTCGTAGAGTTGCAGAAATACATTAATATACTGAAGGGATCCAGATATCTGATCCAGATCTCATTTTATGTCAATGTTGGTAATTAAAAATCATCTTTTGACTTGTAAACTAAGGAAATTTTGTACAGAATAAAGAGTACAGAAAAAATCCTAAGGCTGCAACTTTCTCTGTCTAGAAATACACTTTAATTACATCCAGGATAATCTGATTATGTTTCCAACGTACAGAATTAGTAATTTCCTTTGAAATATTCTGTCTGTTCTCACTGCTACCTTGCTATACTGGGAGGGTACACGACAGCTCATCAGTGTCTGGCACATTTCAGTATCTATTTGAGTATCTCTAAAATTGCCATTTCTGCTATGGTCAGGCTCCTGCTGAAACCTGGAGCCCTGTTTGCACAGCCCATTCACATTATTGCTCTGAGTGTACATTTTAAACATTGTCCTCTTTGTCCTACCCTACCTGCAGGTAGCGTTGTTGCTGATGCTGTTGGTGCTGGAGTTGCATAGGTGGCAGAGAAGATGGCTGGGAAGGAGGTGTAGTGGCAAACCCTTGGTTTAACACTGCTTGTCCCATCAGTACAATTGAAGAGCCACTGCTGGAAGTCTGTACTTCCAAACTTTGAAACATTTGTTGGGTTTGAGAGTATCTGCGGAAGAAAGAAACAAAGCAATCAAGAACAAACTTGCTGGAAGCAAAGGCCTTCTCTTAGGATAGGAATGGAGGCCCCTTGTCTTCAAATATAATTCCTAATAAAGGATTCCAGTGCTAATGTGAAAAACAGCCCCATTGGCAGCAGTGTTTCCCCTTACTCTGTTGATGAGCTGGACTTGGGAGGGCAGAATACACCTCAGCCCAAAATCCATACCACATTTTAGATTCATTAAAGATTCTGCTGTCTGCCTGTCTTCTCTGCAGCCACAGCACTCACATTCGAGGCTCTTTAAACCAAGTGGCCTTTGATTCTGTATGAATATGCAGAGCTCTGAACTGCAGAAAGAGAGAAGTAAATATGCCTCCCATTCTGCTGCCTGTGCTCTCCTGTGACTCCTTGTGGGGTGGTAATCTCTTGCAGAAAGAAGGGCAGGGTTGATTACTTCTTAAGCTGCTCATGCACATACTGCCAAGTATGGTCAGCAGTTCCCATTGCTGTGAGCCTCACTGTAGAAACACAAGAAGCCTCTAGAAGTCCTCTGGAGTGAGGAATGGGACAGAAACAAGTGACTCAGCTCATCTTCCCAGTCTGCTTTTGCACAGCAAAACTTAAATGTGTGTTATTTTGTGGAAGGCTGTGGGCAAAACCACAACGGAGCCATTGCCAACCCAGCTTAACTCTGTTTATCCTGTAATGGGTGATGAGATCATAGTGTGGCGTGTGTGTTCGCTTAACAGCTGTTCAACATTAGGGCTTAGTCAGAAATGTTACAGTTCGGGTACTTGTACTCAAGATGTGAGCTCCTAAAAAGGGTCAGGAAGTCTACATGAACTTAGAGATGTCTCTGCAAATCAGGCCTCTTATTTAAATGCTTAAAAACAGATGGAAAATGGTGTGTATTTCAAGCTGACAAATTTCACTCAAGATCATCTTAAACAGCAATAGTGACTTCTTTAAAAAAAGTACTGAATACCTCCATTCCTGAGGTGAGATACAGAATTACTTTGAAAGTAATGGTATGCAAACAGTTGCCTATTATTTAGCAGTTCACAATTAAGTACAGTGACAAAAAACAACTAAGGAAAAAAAAAAAGTAAATTCTGACTGATGTTTTGAGCTTCCTCCATCGAAGTTCAAGGGAGCTAAGAACTGAGGTGGTTTGTTCAGCAGCTTTTCCAAGACTGCTTAGGCCCAGGGGCCTGTTGGTTTGTTCAGTTCTGCTGGTGTAGATCAGGCCCAGCTCCACTGGCATTAGACCAGTGGCTCCCTGCCGAGAGAGCAGGGTCATTTCAACAGGGCCAGTGCTGACTTTTTCTCTCACATTTACCTTGGTGAGTCAGATGTTCCAGCACAGAGATGTTCCAGCATCATGTGAGGAAGAAAAATCCCTCCCCCCAGCTTTGGCTTGTTACAATGCCACTGGCACCTTGTGTTTCTCTCTGTCACCTTCCCTAATGTGACCAGGCAGGGTAAGGCTGACCGTGATGCTGGAAGGCAGGCTCAGCACAATAACACATTCCCAGTATTTAGAACTTCTTCATAATCTCACTAAAGAAGGCCATTTTCCCTTGAAAGCAGCTTTAATGTTTTGTTTTTGACAAGTCACATACTTGGCCTGGGATCCTGCCATGCTGAGGTCTGAAGGGTGTCTTGCATTGCAGGACCCGGGCATCATGGGCTGAATGGGCTGGCTGAGCAGCAGTCTGGCACAGGGAAAAAACAGGGAAAAGTGACATTGCTGTAACACAAGGACTGCACAAATCTCACGTTTTAAAAACTGCGACAGGGTATGGTCATAGGCACAGTGCAAGGCCTAGGGCTGGGAAATCTCACCTCAGGTGCAAGGTGGGGACTGGGGCAGTGCATGCTCTCTCTGGTAATGGGGGTGCCTTGCTAGGAGGCTGGGCTGGGATTTCAGGAGTGTGAAATGTTTTGCTTCTGTTGGTGAGAATGGCTCACCTTTGAGCTTTCTGAGTATTAGACTAAAGTTTTTTGGTTTGCATGTCAAGTTGGATGCCAGCTTCCAAACTCTCCTCCACTGCTCACCCTTGGGAGCCTGGAATAGTTCAGCCTGGAGAAGACTCTGGGGAGACCTTATTCCAGCCTTTCAGGTCTTAAAGGGGGCTTGTAAAAAAGATGGGGACAGACTTTTTAGAAGGGCCTGTAGTGATAGGACAGGGGGTAATGGTTTTTAACTGAAAGAGGGTAGATTTAGACTAGATATTAGGAAGAAATTTTTTACAGTGAGGGTGGTGGAACCCTGGAAGAGGATTCCCAGAGAGGTATTAGAAGCTCCTCCCAGGAAACGCTCAAGTCCAGGGCTGAGCAACCGGGTCTAGTGGGAGGTGTCCTTGCCCGCAGCAGGTGGGGTTTGGAACTAGATGACCTTCCAAGGCCCATGCCAACTCAAACCATTCTGTGGCTCTACGAAAGTACCGACAACCCACTCCCCCGGAGCTGGAGGTCCAGAGGCAGCCCGGCAGCCGCGACGGCACACGCCGTGTCCCAACCGAGCGCATCTGGGGGTCTTCACAGGGAGCTTCTGGGGCTCATGCCAAGACCGGGCGGCCCGACCCGGTGCTGCTCCCACCCCGTGCTCCCACCCCGGTCGGTAACCCCGGCCGGGCCCTACCTGAGCTGCTGGTCGTGGCTGCCGGGCTGCCTCTGGACCTCCAGCTCCGGGGGAGTGGGTTGTCGGTACTTTCGNGGGCCGTGCCGAGCGCCTGGCGGTGCGTCCGGCCGGCCGCTCTCAGACCCAAGCGACGGCAGCGTCCCTGCAGCCTGCCGCCGCTTCCCGAACCCGGCCCCACGCTGCGTACTGCCGGACCGCAGAACCCTCGGGGCCGGAGAGCTGTGAAAGCAAAGCCCGGGGCCCGGTTGTGCTGTCAAGCAGCTGGGGAGAGAAACGGTACCAAGAAATGGGGGGGACAAATGACACCCCAGGAAGACCAAAGAGCAAAGTTCGGTGTGATCAGCGTTTTTGTTAAAGCCCTGTGATGGGAAAAATATTTTTTTTTTTAAGACCTTTTTTTCCCCTATTTTTTTTTTAATCACGGATACTTTTTTTTTTTCCTTTCTTTATTTTTTTTTTTTTTTAATTATACTGGAGTCTGATACAGGTATGTAGGTTAAGAGCTGCTGCCGAGGGGTCTGGAGGTAATGGTGCAGCCGTGTTTGCTGCACACTCAACAGAGATAGGAGCTATGATTTCTGTGAAGGGAGGTACAACAGGTGGGTGGGAGCCAACACTGAAGTCCCGAGAAACTTGCAGTTAAGGAAAAAACACCACAACCCTGCCAAACCTCCTCCTGGCTTTTACAACTCCCTGAGGCTGAACTTCGTTTCCCCATACAGGAATCTGTTCTGCTTACAACCCGGGGGTCTCAACCAGATCTCCATGTATTCCAGCTGTGGTCAGGCTGAAATAGCTGCTCAAGTAACCCTCCTGGCTGAAGTTTTTAAAAAGGGGATTTAAGGTAAAGTAAATGCTGTAGGGAGACCCTTTATGTAGGCTTATATAGGACAGTGTGGAAGGAAAGGGAAAGGCACTCTTACAGGACTGACAGGATTTTACTTGCTCGATTAATAACAGCTCTGTCTCTTTCTGTATAAATGCTTTTCTAGTCAAAGAAATTATTACCTGGCTGGATACCACGCTTGCTTCTCTCAGTGCTTGCTGGTTCGCTGGTTGAGAAGATGCCATTTGCCCTTGAAGCTGAGGACTGGGGACAAGCTGCTGCTGAGATATGGCCCCTGACCTCTGCTGTAGGGGTTGTGGGTCTGGCTGCTGAGTATTGCTAAAGCTCAGGGACACCGTCGGCTGCTGTAGGAACATCTGGAAAAGAAGGGGGGAGGGTTTAGTTACATAGCCCAGCTGTCTTGGATTATGAAGGTGACAGAATTAACTCCAAACATATAAAATAGGGTTGGACTCGATGATCTCTGAGGTCCCTTCCAACCCAGCCTATTCTATGATTCTAAATAAAGTCGTCACATTTCTGGATTCACTATGTGTTTACTGATTGTTGGAAATCACCTGTCTTTCTGACATTAACAATTTTGCTGTCTCTTGATTTCTTGTTCTGCAAGCGTACTCATTACTCGCCATATGTCTCCTGAAGGTACAAATCCTCTCTCCTTGGGGCAGGCACAGCCCCAATAAGAGCAGTTCCTTGTACATTCACTGTGTTCCAGGGCATCCTGACCAGAGAGAATAAAGTAACTCCGTGTCTTTTCAGTCTTTTCATTTCTCCTTTCAACAAAATCAGCCCCTTTT
The DNA here is from genome assembly GCA_038090715.1 of Florisuga fusca. NCBI lineage: Eukaryota > Metazoa > Chordata > Aves > Apodiformes > Trochilidae > Florisuga > Florisuga fusca. The sequence goes on along the minus strand of JAAWXA010000003.1, from coordinate 17,769,896 downwards.
CCAGACAGGGACACTTCTGAATCTGTCTCTGGAAATTCAACAGCTTACATACATTTGGCTTGTCAAATGTTCTAAATGAGGCTACGGGTAGGCCAGAGCTGTCCGTGTTGAGTGGCTGTGTCCTTATCATTGAGACGATGTGTAAACAGACAGTCACTGTCATTTATCTGATTTCCCATCAGGTAACTGTCACCCCGTGTTCTTCCTAACCATGCCATGTATTTGACTTGTGCAAAAAAGCTAACAGCTCCTCTGTTAGTCTCCCTGTAAATGATATCCCTACATTGCAAGGTGAGGCTTGATTCTTTAAAAGTTGTAGGGCTTGGGAATTTTTGCTTTTCTATCCACCTAGAAAAAGAATAAATAATAAAATTTATTTTATTGTAGCTGTGCAGAGGAAAAATGCATTAAAAAAAAATTAATTAAAAATGCTTAAGCTATCTTAGCAATATTTCAAACCTAGCCTCTTGCCACCTAGGACTCTATGGGGGTAGACATCCCAGGTAGTTGAAGGCATTTTGGGGTTTGATTCTGATTCCTCACCACTGCTACATGCGTGGAACTCCATTAATTTAAGCAGAGATACTTTGGGTTTAAATGAAGTAAGAATAACAATTATTTTCTTCATTATTCATTCATCAGTCTCCTGCCTAGCAGCACATCTGAGGTACACCCAGTAATTAGTACACCTTTCTGCAGCTTATTGCTAAATTAACAAGTCCCTAAACTATAATGTCCCCTCTAATTTCTCTTGAAAAAAGTGTCTCTTTCTCCAAAGGACCAGCACAATGCATTTGTTTTCTTTGCATAAAAATGGGTTGATCTATCATATTTGTACTTCTTTAGCTAGCTTTCAATACATAATTTTTATTTAAATATGATAATTTTTAATGAAGTTGCGTGTGCCAAGATTTTACTTGGAGAAAAGGTACAGACAGAGCCTTCATTCATCAGCTGTAAGAGAAGGGTAATTAATAAAAATGTTAATGGACCTAATGCAACTGCTTGTTTCAGGTGCTGTAGGCTAACCATATCTCAAAAGATGTCTGATAGAAATAAATGGGTCAAGTAACAGAGTTGGGGCTGCTCACAGCATGTCTGAAACTAGCTCCAAGTGTTTTCCTTTAAAAACACTGCTCACTGAGTTTGGAGCCATTACATACCAGAAAGACAGATGGTCTCACAACTTTTGCCAAGTAAATAGGTCTTATTATGAATAAATCAAAGACAGAAAATATGAAAATTCATTTTCTTGTTTATTTTCTGTATATAGCAGCTAATCTTTGGACATGTTTAGTAAATGAATTCACTTGATGAGTTCTAGCAGTCAAGCTGGTGGCCATTGATACACAGTTTTATCTAAAACATTCCATGTGACATTCAGAGCAGGTGAAGCAAGTGATGTGTTTCACAAATATGATGGAGAGTGAGCCCACTGGTAGTAGCCAGATCACTGCAAATTAAGACCTTTAGGAGGATTATCTTAAGTGTCCTCCCTATGTGTGGCAGACAGAGCTGGAGAAACCCGAAACCCATCCAGTGCAACATCAACACCTATTGATGCAAATGTCTGGCAGGGTGTGAACTTGTGGTGAACAACTTACTCTGCAGGGACCTGGCTGTGTGCATGCCTTACTTCCAGATGAAGGCCGAGGAGCTTGACCTTCAAAGTAAGCTGCTTTTTTGCAATTACCAGAGTGTGCCACTGGGTCTGAATATGCGTGGTTCATGGCTGGCAGCTGACATGCTACGGATTTACAGCCAGGTCTATCCCAGTAAACCAATTCCATTTGTTTGTGTGTTTGTACCCTGTGAGGGCTCTGAGTGTTTCATACCTAGGGACACTCTGCTGCATTATAATGGCCAAACCAGCATGATTACTGTCTAAACATGAATGTCCTGAAGAAACAAGCTCAGGGCAGGAAGCAATGGTGTCATTTAACCCCTGTCCCTGCAGAACTGGAAGACTCAAGATGCTTCATCAAAACAAGAGTTAACCTGAGAGAGGATCAAAGCACGGAATTTCTACCTGCTAGTTAAGCCTAAAAGCAAGAATGTGGTTCATTTGTAAAAACTTTAATGGTGTTTTTTTCATAATGTAACTCTTTTGTGATAGTCTTGCCTGAATCCCTCTGAAACCCTGAAATATGGCAGCTTTAAATAATAGGAGAAAACCCCTAATAAAAATGAAGTGTTTCCCAGCCTGACCACATCCATGTAGATAAATTAGCAGCCCCCTAACTGCACTGCTGCTAATGACGTGTCTTGTGGCTGATTTTGCAGACTGCAAGGTCAGTGAAGCATCTTACAAATACTTTTAATTGGCCAGCTTGTTAACATATGCAGCAAAGCATCGAGGGAGGGGAGGGACCCTCTGACACTGCTGCCCCCTCATTCCAAGATAGATGGTCCCTACAGCTAATGGATGAATCACATTGGCAAGACATTGTGAAGAAAAGGGCTCTTTGACTCTACCTGTCCTCTGGATAATCAGGGGATTATAGACTTCAGGCTCACCCTTAAAGACATCAAGACTCTTTCTTTATGTAAAATATGGAAAGATGAGAAGCACAGCTCTGGGAAGCCAAGATTCACTGACTTCGAAGGGAGCCTGATTTGCAAATGATGGGTGGCTGTGGATGGTCTCATTTGTAGTTCTTGCAGGCTGGCCAGGCTCAGTCCTTCTGCCTTTCTCCCCATCCACAATTCATTAGCTAGACTGTTCAAATCTGGAGCAGACACAGCACCTTTCAGACTTCTGAGGTAACTCTGGCTGCTGCTGTCCTTCATACTTTAGTTTGTCAGGAAAAGCAGGAATTAATGGGGTTTTGAACAGTTTTGTTCAGGACCTACAGCCCTCCTGCTCGTTTCATCGTTCATTGCACAAGGCTTCTGGAAAGAGTTTCCAACACAGACTACAGTGCTCAACATCTGTCTGCTAGGGAAAGTGTTTCCTGGTGGACCTCCGTAATGCAGTTTTGAAGATCTCTGAAGGAAATGGAAATTGGGCTTAATTCTCCCCAGAGCTACCTGTACACTTCTGTGTGGAAGGGAGTGAACCAGTGGGGCTGATATGCTAATAAATCAGATAACGAGGGAAAATTGGAGAACAATTCTCCTTTTTCAGACAGCCTACAGCACTCCCCCATGCTTACAGCTCTTCCACACGGAATATTAAAGACACCAGAAATGTGCCTGATAGTAATGCTTGCCTGTTTGCTACCATGCTTTGTAGCTCTGATAATAGACACAGATCAATGTCAGCAGACATACAGCTCTCTGAGTGATGAAACCTGTGCTGCAAGGCACGTGGCTGTATTTCTGATTTCACAGTTTACTCTTAGTTGCTTGCGAGTCACGAAAGCACTGCGTGAAAAAACATGAGGCTTTCTTTCCAAATTACCCCTGGCCATATAAGACAAAGCTAATTTGTGGTCTCACTCTATCTGCAACAGCACAGTAATTTTTTAGTTGTTTTTTTTTTAACCTAGAGTAAGTGGAAGAAGGAAAAAGCCCTGGCCATGAGTCAGTGTGATAACTTGCACCTCATCACCTTGTTTGATTGCTCTGAGGAGACTGAAAAGCTGAGGATGATCCTTCTCATCCAGCATTGTCCCTTCAGGCAGATATGCAGACACTGCATATCCAAGCTGCCCTCCAGTCCTGTACTCTCTCAGTTGTGCATCTGCAGTAAGCTGGGGAATGGTTGGTACTAACACCTGAGAACTTGTACTGGTATGAAAATGCTTTGATCAACCTAGTATAGTCTCCACTGGGAAAAGTACCACCCAAATGGCAAAAAAAAATTGTATGGAATAGGCAGTACAGAGCTACCCACCATTTACCCACTGGGCTTCCTCTTCTCTCTGCTTGACTCTGTCCAAGAATCTGTCCCACGGTCTTTGGGTTATCCTTAAATGCACCACAGTGCATGTGGGGGACAGCTATGTAAAAATACAGTCTGTTTCTTGTATATAAGAATCTGCTCTGATCTTCTATTCTTGCTTGAATTATTAAAAAAAAAACAAGGATGAGCCTGTATGGCTACTGAGGACTTCACCAGTAGAGAGTAATGGTTTTCATCCGCTTAAGAGTGGAAGTGAGAATTTCGTGTCTCTTGACGTTCATAATAACAATAATAGCTTTCAGACATATGACATGATTCTGAACTGAAGGCCAGTTAATTGCAGAGAGACTTGCTCTTCCCATTAATAACAGTCATCACAGAAACAATAGAAGAAGTGCACTGAACTTAAACCTGGTCCATCTATATGCTTATATGGTACCAGGAACTGGAACCATCCTGGTTTTGGGACTCACCATTGCTGTACTTTCTTACAGCAGTGCACATGCAGAAACTTAGGTGGCAAAGTTTCTAATTTGGCTTCTCCGATTCCTTAATTGCCTAAACATACGATCCTGATTTGTTTTAATATGTGAAAGTGATTTCACATATGCTGATGATGGGTGAGAATCTATTTCTGTGGAAGTCGCGAGCAAAATTCCTGCTGACTTCAGCAGTTCCCAGGTTTTCATCCTGTGCTTAAATTGCAGCCATGCATTCTGTGACAGAGCTTGTCTTGTAAAAAAAAATCTTGTTAGTATGATACTTACAGTAGGTCTCCAATGCAACATTTCTAGCAGGCTCATTTAACCTGGCATTTATAATTAACTTCTGAGGAACACAGTAGTAATCACCCTGCATTTACCAAACTTCGCAGAACTGGATGGTTTGTCTGTTTGTCCTTAAGTGAAACCTGAAATGTACTGAACTGCCCTCGCTATTCTTTCTGAGCTTTGGTAGACATAAGGGGTAGTGCAAAGCAGAAACTGTGCTTGGTGAATTAAAAGCAGATTCACTTAGTGAATTCTGTAGGAGGTATCAAGGGCAGAAGGGCTCAGTTAGCTTCAGCCTAAAGGCTTAAGCTGGTCCGGTGAAGAACAAATTCAGACATCTCCCAGGTATGAACAAATGAACATCAGCAGAGGTTTGGTTTTCTTTTAATGTGACAAGGAAATGAATCTCTTGTGCTGTCTGTTTGGGCTGGGGTAGGGTCAGGAAAACAAGGAATGAATGAAAGAGATGAGCATTGCCTGAAGGAGGGCTGTTGGCTAAGAAAGAGCTGGACAGATGAGACACTGAGCAGGAGTGATGCCAAACAGTGACTGTATGGAAGCTAATAAACTGGAGAGACATAATCACTGCCGAGTCTGAACTTGAACATTTTTCTATTACAGCTGCTCAGTCAGAAGACTCAATAGATAAAAGGAGTAAAATGTTACTGTAAATGATGCAATTTCTTCTCTCCTCCTAAGGTTGTGATGTATCTTCCTTTCTCTTCTTCTAGAGACCTCCAAAATCTTCCTTGATATCTGTTACTCAAGAGACTTTCAGAGGGCAACATCCTCATTCAGGTGAGCTGGTTTCCACATGTCCAGATTTCCTGGACCCTGGAACTAATTTTAAGTTGCCAGTCCCTACCAATGGTCATGCTGCCCCTCCCAGCAGTAACACACCTGTACACTGGAGTCCTGGACCAGGCAGAGCTGCTCCTGTATCTTCTGGAGCTCCTCCTGCTGCCACCGAATGTTGGCCTGCAGGATCCGGGTGCGCTGCTCTAGCTGGTCCTTGATGGTCTGGAACATGCTGAACTGTGCTGAGAACTGGAGAAGAAAAAAAAAGGGGGAAAAATTCATAATTATAATACAAACAGGTCTCAGCAGAACATTGTTCTGCAAGAAGTTATTTGCTTCTTGATTGTAAAGCACAGCCAAAGGAATAAAAGGCTTATTTGTAATATACTAGCATCTAGGCAGAGATAAATCTTGTCTATTTTCAATTTTCCGCACATATATTAAATTGCCTCAGTTAGAGTGATCTTCTTACAACTGACCCTGTTATGTTAGGGAATTACCAGAAGGACTGTTTTTGAGAGTATTCTACTTTAAAATATCAGGAGCATCTTAATTGGGTGGCAAACATGTGCATTATTTTTAGTAGCCTGTAGACTGGAGCCCTTGGTGTGGGCTGTGTATTCCTGGTGTGTTTTACTAATACTTTCCTTTTTCCACACAGAAATAGCAGTGCTGCCATGGTTTATTCTGCTGATGACTTACTATGCCATCGTGCAAGATCTGACCACAATGAACATTTTCTAGGTTTCTACAGCTGCATATTACTCAAGCTACAAGAAATGTTAATTAAGTTATTTTTATACAAGATGTAGAATGAATAGCTCAGCTCAGTGGGAGAAAGGCTGTTCTAAATAATAATATAAAATGGAGGTCACTACTTGGGGTCAAGAAGAAAGTGCAACCTCCAGTAGCAACAATACTTGGCACAAAGTAGAATCATTCAATAAGCACAGAGGGGACAAACACGGCAATAAATTCCTAGATTTATTTGGTGTTTTTGGGTATGACTCAAAGTCTGCTGAAGTTAATTATTACTTTAATAAGCTTTGGAGTATTGATTTACATGAGCTCATATTCCAAAAGCAAAGAACAGTCTTTGGAAAAAAAAAAAAAAAGTGAACAAAACTTCAAAAAGTAAGAAAGCTTTTTTGTAATCAAGGCATTTAAGACCTCTCTGAAAACATGCAGTGTTGTCATTGTCCAGGGTAAAGAAGAACAGTAATTTTGCTGTGACTTGAAAGTGGTGCCCTGTTCCTGTGGCTGTTCAGCAGCTCTTCTCTAGTGGGTGAGTTGATGCATGCTGCTGGAGCCTTCCTGCTCCATGGAGGTGCACTGGCTTACACCATTTCTGCCTTCTTAACAAGAAAAATATGGTAGCAAGAAGGCAATTGAGGAGAGCTCTGGTGCTAGCAAATCTGTATAGTTAAATGAAATTTCTGGCTGCTTAGAGAAATCTAAATGTGGCATGTCAGGTATGTATCAGAGAACTGCTTTGCCTTAAACCATCTAAATTATATGAAATACTTTCAAATTCCTTTCAACAAACAGCTGAAACATTTACATTCCATGTAAATGGCTTTTGGGTGAGCAAGGATGAAAGCTAAGGTTTATTTCTATTTACCAGGTGGAGGGGGTCTTTCCTGCATGATCCAGAAGGTCACCAGTTAAAGAGTTTCCCCACATGGCAACCTGGAGGGGAGTTTCATGGCCATCCCTGCTTAGGAGGAAGAAGGGCTGCTAAGGTAGCATGTCCTACTGCTGGCAGAGACCCTCCAAGCACACTTTATGATGCTATAACATGATTAGTTGAGATATATCTAATTCCTGCTTTAACCTGCATACTTACAGGTTTTTTTTGAAAGCAAAGTCTTGCAACCTAATTCCCTCAATATGAACTCTGTTACTGAGGACTCTATTAAGTCTTTAAAAGGCTTCTTATGAGAAAGGAATTAAAAACATTTTTAGCCAAAAGCTGCCTGGCTTGCTGATGGAAGTTGTTTCATTAATGTGAACACTCCTTGAAGACATTTTGGGAAAGGAACACAATTTTCTTCAGCTAACAAATATAAGCAATTTTACAACACATACTCTTATAATAATTTCACACTTCCATAAGAAACAAAATCCATTTCCAGGCCTTACTTTAGAATCTGAATTTGCTTTGCCAAGTTCTACACAAAAATATGTTGCTGTTGATTTTAAATTATTGTTCCTTAATTTTTTCCCGTATCAGCTTATATTTAGCATATTCAGTTAGTATTGTCCTTTTGTTCTGTTATTCATGTGCTTTTTGTATTAATACACTTAAAAACAATTACCTGGTCTACTTGAGTGAGAGCCATTACCAGAAGAAGACAATGAACTTTCTCTTTTGCTTTTTTCCCTTTCCCACTCTAGCCCCCAAATTTGTTGATAACTCTAGCCATGATGCCTGTGATTACAAGGCTTCTGTTGTTTTTGTACAATGAGCCCCTAACAGCAATTGACCTGCACCAGAGAGGATTTATCAATCAAGATCATTAACTTCTAATTAGGGGAGAAATCTTTAATGTTCTAATAAATTAAAACAGCTTAAGTCAAATTTTTGTGCAGAAAACACTGCACAGCTTTAACTCTGCCCTTTGCATCAGATGAAGGTGATTTTTCTCATTTCGGTATTTACAAACTTCTGTGTACTGAGAGGACAAGGGGAAGTGGTTTAAAACTTGAGGAGGGGAGATTTAGGCAAGACATTTGGAAGAAATTTTTTAATTTGAGGGTGGTGAGACACTGGCAGAGGTTGCCTAGAGAATTTGTGTCTGCCCCCTCCCTGGAAGTATTCAAGGCCAGGTTGGATGGGGCCTTGAGCAACCTCGACTGGTGGAAGGTGTCCCTGCCCATGCAGGGGGACTGGAACTAGATGAGCTTTAACGTCCTTTCCAACCTTAGCCATTCTGTGATTCTATGAATTGATTCTTTAGGATCCTCAGAAGAGTGCATGTTACACACAGAAAAGTGACAGCTTTTCATGTACAGGTAAACAGGGAAGACTAAAGCTGTGAAATATCTATAATTGCAGAGCATCACCAGTTTCATCAAGGTTTGTTAACACAGTAATTTAATCTGATTTCTCTTAAAAAAAAAAAAGAAAAAGAAAAAAGTAATACTTTTAGGACTGTGACAGTAGTCATTCAAGTAGGGATGGGCACAATTCACCAGGCTCTGTACTTGGTGTTGATACTGGTGCTGATGGTCCAGACAACCTGTATAGCCCAGGGGGAGGAAGTGGCACTTCTGGGCTGTGCCTTTTCCTCAGTAGCATGGACATGGACATCTGAAACAAGCTGGCTGGACCATAGCTGAGGAGGAGCATTTCTCCCCACTGGGTTCCACTGCAGGGTGCTGGGGCTACTCCCTCTCTCTAGGTGCTCTGGGGCTGCAGGCAGGGGCAGAGACCTATGAGATAGTCCCCCATTTCCAGTGTGATGAACAAAAAGATGGACACCTCGAAGACATGCTCTTCCTACAGGTTTCATGACAATAGGTAGCTGTGTAAAGAAAAGAGACTACTTAATCTTTCTTATCTGTCTTCCAACCTTCTGGCCAATGCTAGAGACATGCAACAGGCTTGTGAGAGTCTCAAAAAGACCAGGTTGTTGTAATTCCATGAAAACTATAGCTAAGCAAAGGAGAGAGGGACTCATTTGTCCTTTCCTCCTGGGGGAAAGGCTGGGTCCATGCTTCAGCCCCTGGGAAACTGGGGTTCATTAGTTCTGCAGCTCACCAAACAACTTGTTCCTTCTTTCTGTCTTCTGAACAACACCTGCACAATCCCAAATGGATTATTAGTGCTAATTATTATTCAGTCATCAACATCCGCTGTGTTGTAGGGGGTTATAATTTATTACAATGAAGAAGGCAAACAAACAAATATTCTAATAGGGATCACTTGGTTTAAAGTAAATCATTTACATTCAGGTGACATCTAGTTCATTCAGACAAGCAAGGCAGAAGCTAAAACTGCATTTCCGTGGAACCCAAACCATCACAGCCTTTGCTGGAAATAAAACTAATCAAAGTTCAAGCAGATGGTGCCTGAGGCAGCAGCTAGCTGCTTGCTGCAGATGTGATCATGGCCACTTAAAATGTCCTTCCCTCCCACTGCTGCCCCGTTATCCCCAAGGACACCCATCAGAGTGCCAGGGCCCTGCATGCCCATGCTCCACATGCTGATTTTTCATCTCCTGTCATCAGTCACTTTCAGCTAAGGGTGAGCAATCTACACAACTCCTCTTTGTGGGCTGGCAGCTGGGCACCCGGCCCTGCTGTTTCTAAAAGAGATAAACTTGGGTTCTGCTGCTGTTTAGCTGCAAAATCATCAGCCAGGAAACCAAGGAAATGTTTGTGGTAGGAAGCACAGGTGCTTGGGTTTTGTCCCTCACTTAGCTCTGCAGGCACCTTGTCTTTTAAATAATGGATTATCTTGCTGTAGGCAGACATGTTCATTATTGTAAGATGGGAATTAAGCAACTGAAGAAAGCAATTAATAGTTTATGAAAATCACCCAAATCTGTGGAGAATTGCTACCTCTCCCAGGAGTATCTCCATGGGGTGTGAGCCTTGGCAACTTGAACTGCAACATCCTGGTGCTATTTCCCTGCTCCATCAAGCGAAGATCCATCTTGGGCTTTGCCAGGAGCATTGCTATCAGTTGAGAAGAGGCTTGCTTGTGTAGACAGACTCAAATCAGCCTTCATCCTTTCACCAAGATTTAACCAGCCAACCAACCAGTGACCATTTAGCGCTCTGGTTTGGCTGAGAAGAAATGGAACTGGTGTGCCAGTAAGAGCATTTTACTGTGAAGGGGTAGGGCTCTCAGTAAACAACTGGAAATACTCACCAGGAGCTTTGATGGAGAAGAAAAGGAGGTAGAAAAAAACTAATCAAAACACACACGGATTTGTAATAAATAAACTAATTTATGTTTGGAAGCGCGTTAATGAGTAAGGGAGAGAAATATCTGTAAAAGAAAATGAATGCTCAGAGCAGATAATTGATATGCTGTTTCTTTGCTGCATGCTGGTGTGGAGTCATGAAAAGAATATTAAACATGAAAGATAAATGAGAATTTGTTGTTTTAAAGCAGGGATCCTCAGGACTTTATATGTTTTATATGCTACAGGAGGAAACTGGCATTTTGTGAAGAAGTACAGGCTACCAATGATAGAAGCAGCCTAGGTCCAGGAATATGGTGACATTTCTAAAATCAGAGGATGAGAGGGTGTATCATCACAGAATGAACACAGGGGAGAGACAATATGATTGGAGCACGGTAGTCAAATTTGCTCCTTCAAAATCCTTTGCAAATGAGACACGGAGGTAGCTTTTTAGGCGGTCATCTGCTTTTGAGGTAGGGGTTAACATATTTCACAGGAGGAATTGTCTCCAGTGGCCTCCTGACCACTACTGGCACACTCACAAAATTACTTTTGTTGAACTTGTGTGTCCTTTACTGCTTGTTAGTTCTGTATCAGCACAGCCAAACAGGTGTTTTTAGAAGGACTGGGTGTCTTTGTTAGATTTTTGTTTTAATTCTCATTGACTTTGATTTTTGGATGGGTCATGATTATGTAGAAGCAAAGTTGAAAACTCTTTTTTCATCTATTTTTTATCCTCCTGTGAAATGAGGTATGCATGTGCACCTGACCCTACATGTTCCCGGGCTTCTGCTGTATCTGTATGCAGATATATGTTTAAACACACAAGTGTACAATTCAGATTACTTACCCATAATATTTTAAGTGGTTGAGAGCTGGTGGATTTTTGGATTTTAGTTACCAAAGAGAAAATCTAAAAGCCCTGAAGGACCTGGATTAATTTATTTATTAGATGAAAGCAGAAAATATCAAGAGGTAGGCAAGTGACCTATTCCACTTCCATATTCCCAACTAACCTGTGCCAGAGGTGCAGGCTGACTTTGTAGAGTTGCTTGAGGGAGCAACTGTTGTGGGAGAAGCTCACATGGAGGCTGAAAAAGAAAAGAAACAGGTTAAAACCAAACCAAACCAAACCTAAACTGAATTGAATTAGACTAGACTAAACTCAACTAAACTAAACTTTATTTGTAAGTTCGGGTCCTTTAAATTTCAGGTTTCTTCTAAGACCATGTCTTTTGTATAGTCTGTTTTTAATTGCTAAGTGGTGTATGTAGCACATATTTCATAGTGTCTGCCTATTTTTTTGACTGTGTGAAGTTACCTGAAGAGCAGTAGGTTGACTGAGTCTATGCACAGACAAATCCTGCTGCGTGCTTGGTGTTCTTGGCAAGGGAGTGTTAGGCTCTGCAATCAGCTTTGTTGGCGTAGCTGCAAGAAAAGTACTGGTGAGTTCTCACACACTGGAAATCATCCCTGTTTGAAGTGGGAATTACAACAAGACCTGGCTAGAAATGATTACTATCTGCATAAATTCCAGCAGGACTAAAGGCTGTTCTTGTTGAGCTCAATGGCAGTAAAATTAAACCGATAAGGAGGACCTGGGCAAAGATAAAAGTAAATGAGACAGATTATAATTCTGTGCTCCAATGAGCAGAGCTAAAGGACCCAAGAGCTGTTCTAAAACAGCTGGAGCTTCCTTCATAAGGGCCAAATTATTGCAAATTTTGGTTGGCTCATTGGCTTTTCTTTCAGATCACGGAGCAGAGAGAGTGTATAAGGTGTGCCCAAGTCTTGGCTGGAGCATCCTGAATCTTGGCCAGGAAAGAATCACCCACAGGCTGTTATTACTCACGTAAGTCTAGGAGGCCTTCATATTGCTCATACTGATGCTCTCATATCTGAAGACTGAAGTCCTCATTTTCATAATAGATTGAAACATCAGGACTCATGGCCAGTCCCACTGCTCATTTTCCAGTGCATGGGTGCTTGCACTAGAACCTTTCCTCTAGTACATTACCATTTCAGATTATGCATTTCATTGTCAGTGGCAAACACATATCATCAATACTTCATAAAGAGCTGTTAAATTAGCAGCTGTGGTATAAATGCACACGTTCTGTAACCTGGCTGAATTAAAAATAATGCAGTAACCCAGGAATGCCACTCACACGCTGGGTCTGACTTGGGTGTGTGGGAAGATTTTGGTGAGCTCCTGGATGACACCGAAGGTGTCCGACTAGCACTGAGGATTGAGGCCCCAATGTCCAGTGCATTAAAGTGCTGTTCAGGATCCAAGCTGGAGCCACTGTCCTAAGACAAACAAACAAGAAAGGGAATAGTTATTACATCTGTCAGGGTAGAAACATTTTGAAATGCATCTAGTAATGGGTGCACACCTAGTTTTCTGGCTGGCCTACAATGATTTAAGCAGAACTGATCCTGGGTAGGCCAGATCTGGGCACGGGTGCCAATATCCCTTGCAAGCTGCAGCTAAGTAGTGCATTTTTCAAAGAGCTATCCCACTGCTGGGAATAAATAGCAAGATACTGCCACAGTCATTTTGTGCCTTCAGATGTTTTTCTGAATCTTCTGCATTCAGCTGGATATCAGAACAACTGCATTCTCTATGAGACACTCAGCCATGCAGTGAGGAGGAGTTTTCTTTCCCCTCTCAGAAATCACCCAGAAGGCTGATTGCCAGAACATGTCCAAATGAATCTTTAAACTGCAGTACTTAGCCAAGGAAAGGTGGAGATATCTCACACTGCCCCTACCCCTGTTCCACTTAATTTGTGGATCTGTTACTGATGTCCAGGTTTATCCTTTTATGAGTTTATCCACTTTGCTTTAAAATTATTCCAGTAGGCAATGAATTCTGAAGTTGAGAGAATCTATCCAGACAGTGCTGGAGTCTTCAGTGATGTTAACATAGGAACAAGTTGTGATTACTACATATATTAATGAAAAATTCTTTTCTTGTTGTACCTTTAGTGCTGATGAAACAACCTCTGAGGACACTTCTTCCAAGCCCATCTCCTGTCTCCTCTCCACCCGGACATCTGCATAACTGAATGGAAAATATAATTCTATGTATCAATATGGTATTGTTATATTTCATAAAATGTGCATTAAGTGAGTGCAGGAACAAATTATTGTAATATTTTACAGCTTAATTGAAGAACTGAAAAATCACTGAAGTTAAATGCTACTGAATCACATTTGAGAAACTTTTAGTTTTCACTTTTTGTTCTGTTCCTGTCTTCTTGAAGTCAAGAAGAATATTAAAGAGGTGTATGTAATGTCAAGTTCACATCTTACAACTACTGTATGACTTCATTGGAAAGCTTCCATGCATCTCTTTAAAAACAATGCAAGGATTAGTGGAAGTGAATAGTTAAGGGATCTGTCTATTCCCTATTTTTGCACAAAATGGAAAAATGCAACAGTTAATCTGTCCCTAAACTCATGACTGATAAATCAAACTTAGCATAAAGTAAGGTTAGTTTGATAATTTCTTCTATAATGAACATATTTCCCTCAGAGAGTTCAGTCTTCATTGCTACGTAAGAGATATCATGCTTCTCTGAGAAAGTTTCGGCAGCCATAAGGACACCCTTATCTTACTGTCCTTTATCTCCCCACCACAGGATATGATTTTCCATACCTTACCACCATGTGCGTGCACACAATGAACTCAGGCTTGGAGTTCCACTGGTGGTAGGTGATATAGTAATGAGTCTGGAGCCAGATCCACTGCTGTCCTTTGGTCAGAAACCGATAGCAGCATGACTTCCCCTTGCCAAACTGCATCACTGCCAGCAGAAAATACACACAGCTTGTAGCACAATTTGTAATGTAAAAATGACATGCAATGTGAAAAGAGTGACAAAAATATCTGTGGCCCCATTGATTCCCAAGGGAAACATGAGTCCAAGCCTCTCTCAAGTCAGTGATCCTGCCAGTCTTATGATAAAGCAAAAATCATAAAGATAGGTAGGTATCATCTTCTGCTGACACTTTGGCTGGTACATGCCCACACAGAACAATTAACCTTAACTTTGGACACTAATGAATTAATGTCTGCCACAATTTAAATATAGATCTTACCCAGGTTCATGTGCTGATCACATACTGCTTAATTAGGCATCTGGGATTAATTTCTAAATGTGATCATCTTAAGTTCTACAGCAGAAAAGTACAAGATAAAACTGCTTGAAAAGATGAGTCTTGTGTACAAATGGATTCAGAATGAAGTGAGTATTGGAGATAACATTGTTCAGAGACAAAAGTAATTGGAAACTGGAAGGAAAATCCCAGACTGACAAGAATTCAAAGTGCAGTAAATTGAAGCGTATTGAGGGTTTTAAAAGATTCACCAACAAAATTAATGTCTCCCCCTGACAGCGATTTCAAGGAATTCTCAAACATGTACATATTTAGCTTTTCTACATTTTAATGTTAACATATGAAAACTAATTTTGACGGGATATTTTTAGCTATCTGGAGGTGATAAACTGAGATGTTCCAGCCAGTTCAGTAAACAAATATTTGAAAAGGATTGCCTTGTTTTCTTTACAAAGAAAGAGGGTTTTTTTGTTTCAATTAAATCTTAATAGACTTTATTTAAGTAATCAGTTAACCCCAAATACATGGTGAACAACTTTAGGGTAAATAATCTGCAAGAGTTTTACAAAATAGGATCTCCTCTTAGACTGTGTGGACTATTCTTGGATATTCTTACTAATAGAGCAGGGGTCTAATCTGGTATACTTCATCCACTGAGTCTTGCTGACTACTTCTGGTTATACAGAAGGTAAAACCTGCTCTTTTCAGAGCTCAGTGAGTGTGGCCCAGATGCTGATCAGCTGTGCTGCCCCCAGTCTGCTATAACTCCACCAAGATTTACAGGCATGAGCCAAGGGTCAAAGACCTCCCCTTCCAAGTTTAAACCAATTTTATCTGAAGCTACATCTCACTGTGTAGGGGTGTCCCAGTGACTCCACAGGAACTCGGGCTGTGAGATACTTACAGTGTTCATGGCACCTTGCTAGTAGCTCTAGGTCGTCTATATGGTAATAGTCGTAGCCAGAAGTACCCAGCACTTCAAAAGGCAAGTATCCTATAATCGGCGGTGCTCTGTGGTTAGGCACAATATGAGTGAATTCATAAGCCAGGAAAGAAACAGCAGTTCTGCATGTTGACGTGGATATGTGTAAGGCCCAGAGATGATCCCTCTCCTTGATGCAGAGGACCAGATCAGGACTTTCTACCACCTCGTGCCCAGGATGCTTGGTTGGGCACCATCCCTCTGGGACAAAGCCATGACAACCCCACTTTTCCAGGGAAAACGTTGCTGTGGAAAGCAACTCAGCTTCTCAAGAACCTTCACACAAAAACCTGCTGTGAAGAAGCCATTCCCTGGCTGTTCCTTGGTCAGAGGCTCTGCTGCAGTTCCTGCAGTCCCTGTACACTGGCAAATGTGTTGCCAGGTGGTAGGAAGCCATCATTTGTAGGGACTGGAGGGTTAGGAGGGGACATCATCTGGGCTGGTTGTGCCAGGGGAGGTTTAAGCTGGATGTTAGGAAACATTTTTTCACTGAGAGGGTTGTCAGGCATTGGAATGGCCTGCCCAGGGCAGTGGTGGAGTCACCATCCCTGGAGGCATTTAAAAGGCATTTGGACCTGGTCCCTAAGGACATGGTTTAGTAGTTAGATTATGGTGTTGGTCAAAGGTTGGACTGGATGATCTTGGAGGTCTCTTCCAACCTAAAACATTCTGTGATCTGTGATCTGTTTTCCTCTGAGTGCCTGCAGAGCTTGCCCATGGTGTGCTGGGGCAGTTGTTTCTACCTCCCCCAGCATGGCTGCCTCAGGCCAGCACAGACTTTCCCTCCATAACTCAGTGGGAACTGCACACACACAATCAACAGCTGGATTTGGAAAGAATAATTTTGTCAGCTGTATAATAATTAGATGATTTTGCCATGTGACAGGCTTTGGGCTATTGATATCTTTAAAGGAAACAACAACAAGATGATAACAAATACAGCCTGAGAAACTGAGTAGTATTGTTTTTAAAGACTGATAAAATTAAACCCAGGGTAAAATACTAAATATCACGTTTTGTAGTTGCCCTTTCATTAGTTGCCCTTTTCTTTAGATATAAAATGTGATTTGAGAGAATTGCACTTACAAAAATAACACAAGCAGGAGTGCTTTTCTTGTCACCAACCTGTGATCTAGGAATAAAAATTTCCACTCCAGACTGTGTCTTGATGTGAATTCCTCTAGAGGTTCTTCAACGATGCACATCTCCTGTATGGTGAAGAAAGCTAACTTACTGAGAGTTGCAGCTTCACCCCTCTGCTTCATTTAGTTTCTGTTAGCTATAAACATGTGCTACATAAGAAGAGAAAACAGAGGATTCACACATTTTCTGTGCAATTCCAGAGAACGATATATTTATTGTATTTTAGTTAGAACATTTTTGCAGGAGTTGGGGAGAAGAACTTGTGATGCACATAGACTTCAGAGCCCTGACTGTTCCTTGGGGTACCAAAGTTTTTATGGCTTGGTGTGTGTGGGCTGTGTTCTCCATGGCCTGAGAAAAAATGCCCCTTCCCAACATCTAGTCTGTGCTTCATCCTACCTGGGTTTGCCACATCTTTGTTCTTTTCTTTTACTTAAGATACTCACTGCACCTGTCTGTCCTTGATGGATGTCTGCCTCCGAGCCTTCTTTGAGAAGGGGAGTACTCTTCTGTCCACTAAATACCTGGGGGCACCCCATGCTACAGAGTGGGAAATGCCTTTTCAGGCAGGTGGCAGAAAGGCAGACATTTTGCCTTGTGCAAAAGGCACTCCCACATTGAAGAAGAATCTGTCCCCTAAGGCTCTCAGCAGCCCTCAACACTCACAGGAATCATCATTAATAATTGAATTACATGAGCCAGGGCACAGGCCTGGCTGTGAGGCAGAACATCCTTGGCCCAGAGGGGTGTGAATCAAGACGTAGTTGTCAGGGATTAGTTGTTGGGTGGTGGTGGGAAAGGGAGGAAGGATGGCACCACAGTGCCTGCTCATCTCTGGGCTGGCTGTGTGCCCCATGGCTGGCTCCCCCTCTGCTGACCTCTCTTCTCCCACTGATGTTTTGCAGGGGTAACTCCAGCTCCATCAGTTGTCAGCCTGGAGACCCCTGGATGGGACTTGCCAGCAAAAGCGCTCAGGATTTGCTGGCATCCAGGGCTACTGTGTCCCCCCACATCTCTCCTGCAGGTGGGTCTCCATCGTCACTGGTAAGCCCCACAAGCTGCTGTCCCCCTGCTACCTGGTGTCACATCCTTCTGTGCTGTGGACTCAGTGATACCCTCCCATTGTCTCCACCACCACATCTCAGTTCTCGCTCTCGGGGAGAGAAGTCTTTCAGACAACCAAAGTTTTAAACCCTCTTGGGATCAGAGGAAAAGCTGAGGTGCATTGCCATGGAGCATTTCTTTGATACATATCAATACTCACAACGCTGATTAAAGTTGCTGACTGTACAGTGGCAAAAGGCTTCATGCATACTTTAAAATCCTCTCTCCCCTCCTCCAGTTTACACCAAAATCCATGCTGATGCCAAGAACATATCCTAAAATTCAAGGTGCAACATGCAAACATTGCTGTGTGCAACCAAAATGTTGGCTCTACCTTGCTTAATATCCAGTCAGATAAATGTTTTTGCCTTCATATTAGAGCAAAAATTTGAGACCCAGGTAAACTGAAGAGATGGGTGCCCAAGGTCTCCTGGCAGCTAACACCTTCTCCCCCTTTGTATCAGGCAGCTCATTGCTTACCACGTGCATCCCATTTTGTTTCCATATCTATTTTGAGATGTTAGCTCCCCAAAGACAAGGGTATTTGCTTTCAGAGTTCACAGAGAACCTTCACTCCAGCCTCTACTGCTAATATGATTACTGTGGTTAAGATTTAGGGAAAGTATCTTCACTCACTTACCCAGAAGGGATTCTACTTGCCTGTCAGGGCCATGAATCAGTTGAAAGAGTACCTTGCAGGTCCCTAAGCAGTAATGGAGCTAGACCAAGGGAGAAGTGATTTCATACCAGCTAGGTATCAATTAGACTTTTTAATCTCTTAACCTCTGAGGACAGGACATCTGATGCAGTAGCTCACATTTATTAACCAGAGAACCACAGTGCCAGGCACAAGGTTGAGTGGTCTGTAACCCTGTCAGTATCTGGGAGCAGAAAAACTAGCAGCAGTCACCCAAAGACACCAAGGGGACACAAATGAAAGTGTTGGTGGCTACCTCTACATTGTCCCATGGCAGAAACAGAAAGCAGCAACAAAGGACCCCATTTCAGAGTAGGGTTAGCAATTTCTAATGTAATGAGGCTTTTAATTTCCCACGCAAGGGGGGCAGAAGTGACACCACTTCTGGGATCTGGGACACTTGCTTACCTTTAAAAACTGAGGCGTGGCCAAACGAACAGTGGCAACGAAGCAGACCTGCTTTCCTGGGGATGTTCTGTAAGCCCTTGGGACACCCTCATCAAAGCCATTGCAAGTGGAATTAGGCACTAGGTAGGGGAAAAAAAATGAGACCTGGAGTCACACCTCATATGAGATTTGCTCTCCCTGAATATTTTTGCACACTTGAAGTGTACTAATACTGATTTTATTCAGAGAAATGATTTAAAATCTTTTAAAGCTGATATGCATATATTTAAACCCCAATCAGACACGTTAGGCAGAAAAACATTAGAGCTTAACTTCATGTATGAATCTTACGGGTTAATCCTGATAAAAATAAGGCCAAACCTTATTACAGAGCATGAACGAGCTTTGTAGAAAGAAACCACAAGCATCCCATTGCTCTTTTTCACCACTTGCAAGAAAAATACATGCTGCAGCATGCCTAGTGTCTTAACTTCCACAAGGCAGTGAAAAAAGTGCTGGCAAGGGAGGTAGCTGAAGAGTTTGTCAAGTTATAGGTGGCAAAACAGTGGGGTCCACGGCCAGTGAGGCTTCTTTGAGCTTGCAAGAGGCTGCTTGTGATTCTGAGGTGCTGTAGAGCACCTTCCCCCTCTCCATCTAAGGAGAACTGTCCCCAGCATGCCCAAGTTCTTGTTTTAAAGAACAAGGAGGACCCTGTGTGGCTTCCAGAGATGGCGTTTCTAGTGAGTCTGCAGACAGCCTGCTGTCTCCTGAAATGCTGGGCAGAAGGGGAAACTGGATGCAACGTGGCTACAGATTTTGTGTATGGATTTTTAGCTGCGTCTTTCATGATAACATGGCTCTTGTGTTGTTTTGAGGGCCCACTAGCACCTCCTGCCACAGAGATGTGTTGCCAAAAGCACGTGTTGCCATAAGCTAGCTCACAGTCCCATGTCAGAATGACATAATTCAAATTCTCCATCCAATTTCAAGCTGTTTAGAGATGGTAATCCCGCCCTCACAGCAGTGAAAGAAATGCTGGGCTTCAGTGGGAACCAGGTTGGTCCCATGGGCTCCCACCCTACCCAGCTGACTGTCTCCCATGGTAGCAAAGAAAGCCCTATCTGCCAGCCAAAGTTCCCCAGTATGAGTTAATTTAATGCTAATAGGGATTAATGCTAATATAAAACTACCTTGCTTTACTATTAAACCCCTATATCCAACTTTATGAAGTTTCCTACAGTTTGTCTCTTGCACAGGTCTGCAAGGATAACCACATTCCTTCCTGTGAAAATCAAGTGGTTTTTATCCCTCTGGGGAAGAGATAACTAGCAATTTTTATTCTGGGGTCCTTCTACACGGGGCTTTAGTTCAGTAGCATAAATTGCAGAGATCGAAGAAGACTCAATTTAAAACATGTTTTTGGAAGATAATTCAACCTATTTAAAGCTTTAGAATGATGATACTTAGATGACAAGGAGGGTAACTGGATATGAAACAGAAAAACAAGTACTCTGAGCAGAATTCACACCTGTGATTATCATGTTTAGGCCACTGTGTGCACAACATGTATTGTGCCAAAATGGGGAAGAAAGATTCCTCATCTGAGAAGGCAATGCAGATGTGAGCATCCACAGGGATTACAGCCCTCACTTGCAGTTGAGTCTGGAGGGCATGGCTGGCTGGATATTGATATAAAAACACAGGCAAAATTCTCCTTTCACCAGAAAAGCATACTTGCTCTGGGGATTTGCTAGGAATATGTATTCTTGTTCTGCTCCTGGGGTTATGTGCATATAGGAGGGCTTCTTTGGGACTATTAATATAAGAGGTGGAAAAAAAGAGAAGAGTTAGGAGCTGCAGGAAACAGGAGAAGCTTGAGTAAAGAATTATGGGTTCTTGTCTGATATGATTATTTTGTGCAAGTCTGTCGATTTCTGTAGTCGGTCCTGCTTAAAAATTAATGGTATTGCTATAAACCTACATTAAAGGCATTGTAAGAAGTTATTTCCAAGCTTGTTATCTAGTATGTAGTCTTATTTGAAGTCAATGGGCTCATTTCTCTCTGTAATAGCCAAGCGGAGTAGCAAATGTTTGCAGGCTGGGCTCAGATTTGAGAATAAGACAAGCACATTCATCCTTCAAAGCACAGGTATAAGTTAACCTGGTTACTGAACCCAGTAAATGCAAATGACACCAGTTGCAGAAGAAAGCAGAGGCCAAGTGGAGAGTGAGCTGCACCAAAGAGAGCAGATGGCTTTTTTACATCAGCTGTTGGATATAAACAGCCAGGGACCTGAGATGTATTCCCAGAAGAGAGCAGAATACATCCCTGAAGGTGGTGTTGACAAATTAAGATTAAGTTCCAAGAGGTAACTGCAATGCTACAAGGGTAATAATTATCATATAGAACAGCTATGTAATAAATTTGAGATTTCATCACAACATTTGGGAATATTGAACTTAGTGGCAGTGAATGAGTCAAGTCGAAGGAGATGAGACAGAGCTGGCCTGGCTGAAAGTCATCCAGACTTTGAAAAGTTACTGTGCCATCTCCATACCCAGCTGCCCATCACAATGCCCAAAGCACTAAAAGCCCCAAGGATGCAGGCAAATAGCCACCACCTTGAAATGTACAAATGAAAATAACAACTACAATAAGTGAAAGAAAAAAATCCCACATTTGTTTCTGAATTACTTTGCTGCCTGACTTACTTTGTTGGTATCTGTTCTCTCCACAGCTCTATCTGCATGGCCTGTTTTGGTCTGCTCTGGCAGCTGGTCAGCAAATTTCAACTCTTTTGATAAAATTTAAAGTGTTAAAAAAAAAGAGATCATTGCATGAATTGAAAAAGAAAAAAAATAATCCTGATTTAATCTTTTAAGCATTCCTTCTGAAAAATCCTATTTTACAATTTTTCAAGTCTCTTAAAAAGAAACATGCAACATCTTGAAGTAGCAAAGTTCAGTAGCTGACTTTCTGAGAGCACCACAGGAAAGCAGTGGAATAGAAAATGTAAGATGAACTATGAAGCTATGATGATATTAATATTCACAAGTCAAATACAGGTCTTGGAGTTCTTTTGTCAGAAGATGCCTGATGAAACTGCTAAGCTGTCTGTAGTTAGCTGGACTCAGGTAACTATGGGCCTCAGTGTTCCACAAGTAAATGATCTAGACAAAATATTCTGAGTATGGAATCAGAAGGTTTTGTGAGAAAGCTAAATATATAATCAGAGAGGCGAAACAGTTTTTTCATATAGAGCAGTTAGCTGAGTTTTAATAGTTTAGCATGAATTTTAGTAGTTTTTGAGGTTACCTATCAGAGCAGCTACTCCTAGAGCTACCATGAAATTATTTTGTAGGTATTATTTTGATTCTTTTTGTATCATTAAAGAACCTGCAAATGTCGTATGAGAAGACACAAGAAACCTGATTTGCCTACACAAAAGGACTTTTTTGTTGTTGCTTTTTGGTTTTGGTTTTGTTTGGTTGTTTGTTTTTTAAAGACCAGGACACTAGGAACAAAATGTTAAAAATAAGTAATATATGTAAGGAACAAAGCCCTTAACTACTATAGACGAAAGGTTTGTATCCTTAGGGATACAAATCATGCCACATGAAATGAATGAAAACAGGGTTAAAAACCCCCAGATGCCATATTATGCAGTTAATAATAGTACAGCAGTCAGTTGTTCAATCATCTTATTTTAACTTGGGATATTTAAAATGTATTCTTTCTTTAACAGAGAACTTCTCATTTATGCCAATTCCATTTGAAAGAAATCCCTCCTTCCTATTTTGTCAGTAGATGTTAATGTCCAAAGACCCAGTCTTAGTGATTGTTGAACAAACTGAACAGTGATTTAAAAAAATACAAGCCAAAAAGGCCAGAATAAAATCAAGATTGTTGCATACACATAAATTCAGATCACAGATAAACAGAATATTCATCAATTTATATATATATATAATGCAGAAATGTAAAGTGCAAGTAGCAAACTGGACTGCACTCAGTAGCTTTGGAGGAGTAACAGTGATAGTGTCCATACATCACTTGTCTACATAGATCTCCTCTCTCTTTTTTCCTCCTCCTCTTTCTCCCCTCGCTGTCCTCTGTTGGTATGAATTCCAAGTCAATTCTTCAGGACAGGAATGGTGCCTTTTTTCTTAATTGCTCATGGAGTCCAGCATATTGTAGATTGCTAGCTGCAGTTTTTACAATATTGTTAACAGTAAAAAATAATACAAAGCTGTCCGTTCTGATCAAAACATTCATTTTGGTTTGAGTTATTCTTGTTATCAGATGTTTCTGCATATGTTTGTGGAGGCTCAAGATCAATGTATCTTCTGTATAAATCTGTTCATTTCTTTTAAAAAGGAATTCAGATTTAATTAATTGTCCTAGGAGTGAAAATATTTTTTTTTCTCCTCAGCATAATAATTTTGTTGATGGTTGTTCTTATCTCTAAGAGATATATCAGCTAACAGTAGAATATCTGCTATTATTAACATCCAGTAACCAGATGCTTCCTGAGTTTCAATGTAATCTGGAAAAAAATGCATAATTTTAATTTCCACTGTATTAGTGGATTATATTACTTGGTCAGAAACTCTTCACACTTAATGGTTATCTCCTCCTTTAGGAGGAAAACTTGAGGCATTTGGGATGAAAGGACAGATCTGCCACTTTAAAGGTGCCAGTGGTTCTTTTTTCTTTTGATGAATACTTCAGAAGGCAGGACTCTGACTTTGTCCTTTACAGGAGTTTCTGAGACCATATGTCACCTCAGAAATAGGATAACAGAGACAATATTTGGCTATATAATTGTGAGAGATCTTTTCCTGTTTACAAACCTCCAGTTTTCACAGGAGGGAAAAATCCAGCCTGCCCTAACTTTTCTTTTCAGAGTTTGCTATTAAGGAGCTTTGTAAAATAATTTACACACTTAAATTGGCATTTTTTATACTGGGAGCTAAGCATTTTCTTGGATTTTTTTGGAGGGTTATCTTTACTATTTGCCTCCCCCCTCAGGTTAAACTGGTGATGCTGACATGACATGACTCAGCCCCTTGTCAGGTACTACTGGTCAACAGGTACAGAGATGGTACTTGGCTCTCTCAGGTGTCTGCATATGTTCATCTCTCTTGTTAAAAACTAAACTACAGGACCAGAACCTGGAATAGATAAAATATTGGAAAGAGTTCCTATTTGCAAAAAATTTCTCATAGTAGCAAAGAGGGAACTCTACTTTCCTCTTCTGAGTGGCCCACGGGCCACCTCCCTACTTCTCAAGGGACTACTGAGCCTTCACATCAGGTTACAGCCCTGCTTTTCTCACTGAAGCTTAATTAATGATGATTATATAATCCTCCCAAATGGAAAATCAAATCTCTTGTATTTGATTTAGCACAGCCAGTGACTCATGCAGTCCCTCCGCAGAGCTCACATTGCTGCTCCCCTGGTCGGCAGCTCGTGCTCGGGCACAGATAATGTGAGGGCAGTTCTCTCATGTGCAGGCAGCTCCTGTCACATCCCCAGTACAGATACAGCTGCAGAAATGTTGCTGCAGCAGGGCTTACAGGGTATGACCACCCTGCACACCATCCCTGGGACCAACCAGCCCAGACATGGACCGTCCTGCTAACCCTGGCATTGGGCTGTGCGGCTCCTCCAGCCTCTGGCTATAGCTGAGCCCAGAAGCTCTGGGGACTGTGATCTTCTGAAAGACTGAACACATGCTGTGAGCTATGTGAACTTTCACAGGCAATATCTGGGGCTTGCACATGCATCTCCCTGCCCTGTCTTGAAAAGGGAAAATGTGCCAGTGACTGTTCCTCTGGGGGAAAACTTCATGGGTTCAATGCAGGTAGCATGGCAACCCTGGTGACAAGTCACCTTGGTATTTATCAGGTATTTCTTTTGCTTTAGTAGACCAAATAATCTCTGGCATCTCAGTGTGACAGTCCGATAGCTTTTAAAACTCCAGAGCTCCCACCAAAGTTAGCGAGAGCATCTAAGCCCATAACTGGCTTTCTTAAGCCTCAGTCCTTTAACTTAATCCATTCAAACCTATCCCTATATGATGTTCTCAGCCATAAGTCACAATGCAATTAACAGAGAAGGTACAAGGGAGGAGGGGGGGGGATAAGGTCATTAGGACTGCAGCACACGTCCCCTTCCCTGAAGCACCACCATTATATAAGCAATGAAAACTAAAAAAACTGAGCCCAAGAAGATGATGATTCAAGGGAGGTTATATAAAAGGTTATGTGGAAGTAGAACAAAAACTAGAGATATTTCTGTTCAGGAGGGCAAAAAAGGACCTACTGGTTCTTCGAAACATTAGTGAAGGTTAAGTGGGAAGAAAAGGTGAAAGATTCATTAGGACTATCACTGCCACAATCCTACATTAATGAGAATGGAATAGTTAAGTATTCTGATGGGATACAACCTGCCCAGGGATAAAAAAGGCTCCTGGAGCAGAGGGGCTGAGGTGTCCCTCTAGCAGGAATGTGCAGGCAGGGTAGACTCAGAGTACGCTCAGCAAACTATTGGAAACAAAGGTAGGATTTGGTGTTGGGTAGCTAAAAAGAATCAGCAGAGATTTGTATTTAGAGAACATCCTGTATCAGTCTCCCATGTGTAAATACATGCTCACACTTCCACTGCTGTGAAAAGCTACAGGGAAAAGCATTCTTGAATACATTCATAAGGAATGTCTCCTGCTAATTAAGCTTAATTTGCAAGTTCTGTCTTTCTCCCCTCACAGTATGCTCAGCTAACTCTTTTCTTATCCTTAGCTTAGCCTACTTCCTTCACAAACACCTCCAGAAAGCAGGATTTGGGGCCAGCTGATCCTATGCATGTAGGATGAGCACTGCCCTCTGAGTGGTATTTCTCCACCCCACCACCCTTCCCACCGCTGTCTTCCTTACTTGGTGAGGGGCTAGCTGGAGAACAGGCTTTTTTTTATTTAATAGGAGGAAGGGGAGAGCAAATACTGGCAGGGCTGGCAGGTGACAGCCCCACAGTGTATGGGCTGGGGGGACAGTCCTTGAAAATGGGGCATGCCAGGGCATGGGGGGCCAAGCAGAGGCAGGAACCCAGCCCACCTTTGCACCCATCATCCTCCACAAGTGCCCATGATAAAGCACAGATGCTTTTCCCTAGCCCTAGGGCTGGAAAGCTGCCCACAGGGGGCAGCTTGATACTGATGTCCCCCATGCCTTGCTCAGGGTCCAGCTGTCTGACACAAGAAGCCCAGTTGGAGCTCATGGAGGTTTGCACCCTCCTCCAGATGCTCGCTCTGTCCTTGGCCCAAGGTTATCAGCTCCCAAGCAGAATTTGCTGCTGCTACATTATAAGTCTAGTGCACTTGCTTCCACCTTTGACAGGAGGTGGTTTTGTGGCTGGATTAAGGGCTAGGGTGGTAGTGGTGGTGGGGCAGAGGGACCATGGGACACACTGGTGAAGCAAGTATTTCCACCAGGCTCTGCACTGGGCTGGGAAACTGAAGCCAGGACAGACAAATCAGGATGAACTTTCGAAATGCCACTCTGGAGTTCTGTGATGGGGAGAGGAGAAGGGTACAGGAGGCACCATTTCACAGAGCAAGAGCAAAAATCATCCTCTCCCTGTCAGCCAGAGGGCTGGACTGCAGCAGAGCTGGGAAGAATGTGGAAGAAGCAAAATACAGTTGGAAGATTTAGAAAAAAGGTGGCTCAAAGGAAAAAAAAAAAAATTGAAGCAGAAAGCACGTCTTATTTGAAAGCTATAAGCTGGGGTCTTTGGAAAACGATTTAGTGTCTTCTGAAATCAATATGTTCCCATTTAGGTTATATGCATTAAGCTTGGGGAGGTATCTGAAATGCAAGTTTTATCTTTCTTCTGAGAAATGGCCACAGATACAAATGTTGGGATATGGAATCCTACCGGGGTAAAAGGGCAATGTTAAGGTCACACCAAAATAAAAGGCTAAAAATCCTTGAAGAAAATGGATCAGAAATTCCCCTGGTAGAAATGTATCCTTATGAGTCAGCACCTGAAATCCAGTTTCTGCTCTAGAAAACAGAATATCTTGGTGTGCGCGTCTGTCAGGCAGCCGCATTTCGCTTCATTCAAACTAGAAAGCACACAAGCAGTTACATTTTTTTATACAAATAAAACCTCAAATCAGATGGCACCAAACATAATAAAATATACATATCTCCATCCTGCACATAGGTTTCTATTCTAGTCATGTGGAGCAAGAGCAGAAAGTTAAATGGGGACAGGGACATTTCTCTCTTTTTTTTTTTTTTTTTTTTTTTGCAGTGTGGCATGCGGTTTTTGGAAAGCACGGTGGGGAATTTTTTAGCTGAGGATGACCTATTTGGAACAATACCAGCAACTTTGGAAATGCCACTCTGGAGTTCAATCAGGCAAGTAACTAAAGCAAACTTGGGCAGGCAGGAGAATGGAAAGTAATAAAAGAGTATTTCATTTCTGACACTAATGGCCGTGCAGCATTCTGTTTGTTAGGGAAGGGGTGAGGTGGAAATCTGCTCTTCATCCCTTGAAAGATGGTTTCACTAGATTGACTGTGGTGCATTAGTGATTGTGCTGACTGTATTTCTTTCCTGGTGTTGTGTTGTGTTTTTTTTTTTTTAAGAGTATTGGGTCTGCAGTGCTGGAGAGGACTGTAAAATGGCAGCTGGAAAGGAAGGTGAGTGGAAGTGTCCTCGGCCACTCGGGGACCCCTCACCCACAGCAAGAGGCAATAGGTGAAGCATTCAAGTACATGGCACTGCTGCCTTTCCCCAGAATGTGGCAGAGAAGAGTGACAGGGCAGAAATGGCAGATTATCAGCTCTGGCATAGAATATGTGTTTAATGTAAGCCAGCAGATAGGGCAGCAAGCATATTATTTAGCTAATACGTAGAGTCTTAGCACACGGTATTAGTGAGCACAAACAAACCCCCATCTGAACCTGTCATTATTTGCAAACTTACCCAGAATCCAGGATCACTGCTAACAAGTGAGGGGTGGTAACAAAAGCAACCAACACAATTTCACTCTTCATAGGTATTCATCCAGCTATTGCAAAACAGCTGCAAGGTCCGTGTGAAGCAAAATTTACCCCATTATGTTAAAAATAGTCCTTTCAGTTAAAAGCCTGTCTTGTTCAATGGAGCAATACTTATATTTTATTTTACACAGCTAAAGTAACATTTATACAACAATTAAAGCTTACCATTGCTGTAAGACCGAAAATTTCCTACAAATTTTATGTATTCATATGTTGGAAATTCCTTTGGGTTCAAACTTCCTCTCAGAAGATGACAATAAAACTCTAGTTCATTGTCAGCTGGATTGTTAAAAGAAGAAGAAGAAGAAATAAATATACTATTTAAGCTAAACACAACCAATGGTGTCTTCCAACCCAAATCTTGCAACTGGCAGAACGAGAGCAGCTTGTTACCACTTAGAGCCTTGTACACTGATGTGCTATACATTGCAGGATCAGAGCCTCTGCAAGGAATTGCCTTGCAGGGATATGGGCTGTTCAGTGCTGTCTGCCTGGTGCCCACTGACAGCCTTCAAGAGTAACTCACCCTTCTTTTACACCACCTTCATCACAGGAGTTTCACTGCCACAGCATCGGTGTAACCAAGGAAAGAATCAGATCCTTCATCTACAGCTTTTTTTCTATTTAGGCTTTTCATGACTCACAGCTGCTGTACATCTACTGTTGGAAAACTATGCCTAATTACCTCAAAATGCCTATTAAATTAACTTTGGTATATTAGCTATCAGCTGCAGGTTTTGTATATTCAGCTGACAGAGCAGCTGTATGTCTTACATTATCGTGTGTTTTCAGGTTCCCTGTGTTTTACCTCCTAGAGGTAATAAGGATGAGGCAAGTAAAAGCACTTTTAAGAAAAGCAAAATTCAATTTGACAAAGAACCGCAATGATTTTACAGATTCTTTTCAGCTATAGTGCAAACCAAAGGTATGCGACATGGGCATATCTCTGAACAGCATCTTATTTGAACAGGCTGAAATATCAATTAAGATGTGATTTGTCTCAGGCGAACTCTCAGTTTCCATCAGCTAACCTATTTTCCTTAGCTGTCTCAAAAGATACAGTATTTAATAATTAACACAACTGCAAGTAGTCTTAGCCTAGTAAAATGAAGGCAATGAGTTTCATTTAAAAATAGAACCACAGGGTCATTCCAGGTGGCAAGATCTTTTTAAAAGGCTATGAACCCATGTTTTATATTGCATATTATATAAAAAACAGTTTCTTAGGTAAAATCTTTATCCTGCCCTTGCTTTTTCATTTACTGGGGAAGATAAAATAAAACTTACTTTTTAGGTAATCCGATGAGGCAGAATCTGTCATAAGCATACAAGAAGATAACATCTTATAAATTTCTGAATGTTCTTGTTCTGGGAGGAAATTTAACAAATTCTGATCCAAGACATCACACTGCAAAGAAAAAGGACCTTTGAGAAAAATAGAAGTATCATGATGAACAACACTTGCAGAGATGCCCAGCAATGTGGAAACAAAACCTGTGGCAATTGACAGGAATTTTCCCACTGATTTCCAGGGACTTCTGACATAGCCTAAAACAGGGGGAAAAACACAGGGCAAACCAAGTGGCTGCTTTTCTGTGGACCAGTTCCCAGCCTAACTCTCAGTACTCAGTGATGATCCTCTAAAAATTCTCAGAGATCATCAGATGCATCGGTTATGTCCATACACCAAATGTCCATGATGAGATCTGGGAGTCAGCTGGAAAAAGGTGCCTGGTTGCTCACACGGTTCACCAGCTCCTTGCACAGGCCTGATGTGTCTCACTGGAGCTGGCTGTTTCCCCTGCAAACCCTGATCAGCTGGGAGTCACCCTGAGCCACTGGATCAGAACCAGGTCCAGCCCCTGTCTGGGGGTATCCCCTCAGCTCCTGAGAAGTGCCCTCGGGGCAGCAGCCATTGCTCCTCTCTTCCTCCATCCTGGCTGGTTGGGTGCAGGGAGAATGGACTCCCCAGTCTGGGAATCCCTTTGCAGCAGCATTAGTTAGTCCCCAGGGAGAGGGACTTCTCAGTGCCACTGGCACAAGCTGAATGCCTGTGTGTCTCTAGCCTCATGGCCTGTGAGCACAAACCTGAAATCCACCTGAAATCTAGCTACTGAGATTTGGGAATGGAAAGAAGAGATGGGTTTGTGCAAGAGGCCACAACTGGCCCAGGGTGGAGAAGATAAAGAGGCTGTCACAGGGCTGCCAAGAGGAAAGTCACACTACCCTAATGCTAGAAGAGCATATCTGAAGGAAAGTCCTCAGATAAAGTGACCCTCTAATGGCATCGACTTACATCCATCCCACTTGAGACTACCTCGGGCTGAGCTGGCACACTGACACAGCTTCATGTGTCATCAGAGCAGCTGCTATCAGACTGTATAGTCATGCTGAAAATGTGTTAGCCCTGTATGAGACTGGCAAGTTATTAATCATCATCATTTATTTATGTATTTACATAAGACTGTGCCTTGGTTTCCCTCTGCTTTTGACCCATGCCTGCTGTTCTTTGGTGAATTCCTGATCAGAGGAGTGAAATGTACCCGGTATACTTTGAAAATCAGAATGCCGTGCTTTATACTTATTGTGATGCCATAACCAGTTTGGACTATTCCATTGTAAATATTTACTACATGTGCTCATTATTTGAATACTCCTTTTGGGAAGAAAATTTGAAAATTATTTTGGTGACTGTAGTGTATGCCTTATTAATATGCATCCTACTGATACAGTATATGATGAAGTTTATATAATACATATATACACAGTATACATATATAATATATAGTTTTTGTTTATTTTATATACTCACATATATAAAATAATATACCCATGCATTATACTTATAGTAACATGAAATACAGTACATTGTTCATGTAATTTTGGGCATGTGAAGAAAGAGCACCTGGCAGGAAACTGCATTGGTGAGTCCTGTCCAAGGCTTACGGTACAATCTCAGAAAAGTAATTTTCCTTCTTATTCCATTTCTACCTCTAAATGGTAGTTAATGATACGTATCCACCAGTTGCATATAAGTCTCATGGAGGTTAATTAATCTCCATCCACTAAGCAGTAACTGCAGGAGGACTAGATGTAAGCTGTCACCGCTTCTCAGACTCACTATTCTTTCTTCGGTGACCAGGGATGTATCACCTTTTGTCTCCACACTGTGACCAAACTCTCATTCAAAACCTATTATCAGTTTTGCAGTGCTGTTTCTTTTTAAGGTGATAGGTGATAGCTGATAGAGCCCTGCTACTGCACCTACAGTTGGAGTTGAAAGATAAGTTTTGTTTCACACACCCCTCAGAACAACCTCCTGCCCTGAGCACAAACTGTTCATTGATTTGCGAGTCTTGGCATTCATATTTTTTTGCCCCATCAGGTGCCATATCCAGAATATAACGTTTGGTTTGTATCTTTGCTGTTAGGAAATACCAACATTTTTTAAATGAGTTTGAAAAAAATATGAGATGTCTACTTATTACTGCATTTTCCAACTCTTGCTTCCTGCAGAAGTTAGGGACACCTGTAAAGCAGCGCACAGAACAGATTTTTTTTATCTTTTACATATCGGGACTCCTCCAATGTTCTTGAATAAATATGTCAATTAAGAATATACCAGCAGATCAAATAGAAGGAAGTAAATATTCCACGGTCTTGCTGGAGCTGGAGCTGTAGGAAATGCCAGGCCAGGCAAGCCATTCAGAGCTAATTCTGTACCGGACCCAAAGAGCAGACATCTGGTGCCATGGCAAGAAGGTGACCAAAGATATGAACAGAATAAAGCTGGATGAGATGGACACCACTCTACCACTCTGTCAGCAGGTGCAGCACCTTCTGTCCAAGTTTGTGGACAGGCAATATCCATAAGGAAGCTCCGTCTCCATCTGTAGGTTGGAAGTAGTTTTCTGCTTGTGTTCAACTGTTTCACTCAGCAAAGCAGGCAAGAAGGGACAGGGAGAACACTCCTTCAGAGACTGCATAGTCTTGGAGTCATAGCATACCATATGACTGGAAAATTCTATGAGTCATGACCGTATTTCCAGGAGTCTGTTTCAGCTATAGTCAGTCTTACCATGTGAGTTAAACCTCTCTTTACATCAATGGACCCTAGGAATAGCCACCAGATCTTTTAATAACGTACTATTTAGAATTACAACAGAGGAAGTTTGTGTTTGAAAATGCTTCGTGGAAGTTAGGGAATCTGTATTAAAGAGAATTGAATATATTTGTTCTCAGCACCAGAGTCTTTCATGCTTTTAATGAAAGAAAATACATCAGATTTCTTGATAGGGGCCCTCAGAGAGCCCTGCTCAATGTTCTGACCAGTTTTGCTTCCCTTTCAGTGCTCAAAGCAGATTTGCAGAGTATTTTTTTTTCCCTGCAGTCACAGAGGAGAAAGATTTGGTATTCTGTCCCTCAAACAATGAATTTAGCTTACAAATAGATCCCGGAGGTAAACAAGATATATAGATTTTCCAGATAGCACTCTGATCAGTTTTAAAACTTAAAAAGACATATGTAAAGGGCAGCATGGGACTAAAATTCCTAGTGTTCACCTAACTGCACACTTAGCTGGGCCCCTGCCCATGACTGTAGCCATTTGGCAACCCTGGACAGGCACAGGCCTTTATTGCTTTCTCAGTTGCCGTCTCTGGCATGTACCCAGTCCCTCCACATGCCTGGACTGGTGGGGCAAATGTTAACCATTATCTCTCCATCAGCTCTGAGAAGGTCTGTGAGAAGCCCTGCCCCACCTCCTGGTTGGTCTCTGGCTTGGGCTATTACGTGCTGCTTCTATGAGAACAAAAAATTATGGTCATCCTTGTCCTTGTTTTGGGCAAAATTTATCACCCAAGGTGTGACTTGGAGGGAAAACCAATTTAGTCACTGATGGACCAACTCAGGAATTATGCTCAGACAGGGTTTAAGGTTTTAGGCACAAGGTCTGAAATGTGTCTTCTTGAAGAGCAACGCTTTCCTGCAGCAGATTTACTATCTCCACTAAGAATCAGTATTTGGAAGGGATAGCGTTAAAACCCCCAGACCATGAAAGACAAAAAAATACCATAGAAATCAGTAAACGTATGAAGAGCCAACATTGTATGCAGGACAACACTCTCCCCACCTTTGAAGTAAAGGCAAATGTCAGAAAATAGTCAACTACTGCTTTTCTCAACTGTTGAGGATTAAAGAAAACTGAAATGGCTCGATTCAGTTCAATCTGTTGTTGCATAGCAATATCCTTGCATTTACCAGGAGCTGCCGCCTTTCATCAAGTTCCTTTCGTCTCAGAAGAAAATAAATTTTGCTCATATTACAGCAAGGTACTGTGTGTGAAATACATTTGTCTGGGTGGAAAACATAACACGTATTTTGTGAAAAAGTAAACGAGAGAAAAAAGAATTGTAATTTCCCTAAGAACGTGTGTGTGTGGGGTGTGTGTGGTACAATAATGATTTGGCAGCTATTTTTTTTTCTCCTGGGCATGTATTTATTTGAGTCCAAGCTTCTAAAAATGAGCATGAGGATTAATCCTTAATTATTGTGCCATTTCTCCTGGAGCAGCCTTAGCAACAGGAGCAGGGTTCGAAGCCATCCCTCTCCCCAGCTCCTTCAGCCCCAGGCAGCTCAGGCAGGAATATCTCCCACAGCAGCCTGCAGATAAAACAAACCCTACGTGCTGGACCCCAGCACCGAGCATCAGCTCCACCAGCACCTCCTGGGAGCCAGGAACACTCCCCTTGGGAAAGCAGAGCTGAGCTGCGGGGGCAGCCAACTCCCACCCCTCTGAATTCAGCGCGGGGTTTGTCCTTTACCTCCCCGGGAGCTGACTAAAGGCCTTAACAACCTCCCTGCTTGGCTGCCAGTGGCAATGGTGCTATTCCCTGCTAGCTTAGAAATCAGAGATGGAAAAGATCAGCCAGGTCACCCTGTCCCTCCTCTGGCCACAGCATTCCCGCAGAGCTTTTTCCATTCAAGCCAAAGTGCTTCATAGCAACAAAAACCTGATGGGTATGAGTCAGACAAAGAGGACAGAGCTAATCAACAGCAGCACACCAGCCTAATGCAGGGGCAAAACCCCTTGCTGCATTTTCAGGAGAACACTACCCCACCACCATCCTTTTACTTCTCTTTCTAAGAAAAAGCAGGGCCTGGTCCTATGACATGTAGTAGAAAAGCAAGTGGCTGAATCACTCACCGGTAAATGCCCTAGAAGAGGTGTGATGCTGTCAGACACGTAGATGATGCTTCCACCTGTGGTTACTGCTATAATGAAGCCATCTAATGCCTAAGGAAAACAGAGAAGTGGAAAGTGCTTTAATGGGAATGAGGGGTGTAAACAGGGCATCTCATCACACGTTGATCAAAACAGTTTGACTCCAGCACCGTATTGTAATCCAGTTGTAGGAACGTTATCTTGAGTTGCAGAACAGAAATTCTCTGATTTTACAGTCTGATTTAACTTTTACAACACTCTTTGTAGTCTAGTAAAACTTACTATTGAAGCAACAAAGGGCTCACAGGAACATTTCATGTCTCAGTTTTTAAATTAATCACACATTTTAATAATGCAAAATGACTAAGACTGGATCCCTTGGAAGTTACTAAAATGAACATTTGAGCTCTGTGTAAATATCAAAGGACGATGAAAGGATGCTCTCCCATCTCAGAGTGGTACTTCTCTTCAAACCCCATAAATCTCAGTTTGTATTAATGTAATGTTGCATG
This sequence comes from Florisuga fusca, assembly GCA_038090715.1. Classification (NCBI taxonomy): domain Eukaryota; kingdom Metazoa; phylum Chordata; class Aves; order Apodiformes; family Trochilidae; genus Florisuga; species Florisuga fusca. Next base: position 17,735,324 of record JAAWXA010000003.1, on the reverse strand, counting down.
TTACTGGGCTTTCATTTAAGTAAAAGCAATGCAAATGATCAAATAATCCTAAGCCTGAGTTTTAATTGAGTGATTTATTTTAAAGGTCATGGTATTAGATTACTCATTCCAAGAGAAATTCACTGTTCTGCAGGGCTTTTTCCTCACTTCAGTCCCACCTTGCAGTAACACCCTTGACTCCTAGGACTGAAGGGAAATGTCAGCCTTATCTCCATCCTCTGCACAGGAGCAATTTCACCTTCAAAATTAATTCCTTCTTTAGTCTAAGCTCTAAAGTTTTGAGCTAAATCTTGTTCAAAGTTAAATGTAGGTAGATTTCCAGATCTAAGGCCATGTACTCTGAGCAGAACCCTCCCCAAAATCAGGAGTCAACAGCAGGTGCTTGGACACTATATTGAAACCTAATTACTCCTTGTAATTAAGGAGTCACTGGTGAAGCTCCCAATGCCTTCAAGTGAAGCAAGTCTGGGTCCACTTTATCAGTTCATCTGATGATCTGGAATTGGTGTTGCCTGCAGTATTTGAGCCAAATGGGCACTGCAAATATGAGTGAATCAGAGCAGAGTTCGACTACACTCCAGAGGCAATACCTGGTCAGGAGATGGGTGTACTGCAAACAGCCTGGTCATGGTGACACAGTGCTACAAAACCTTACTGCAAAGCCAGGCATGCCTTCAAGCCAGACTAGAAGTTGATCCTGTGAGCTGCAGCACATCCTTCCCCCCTGCTGACTTCAATCAGGGAAAGAATTCTGAAAACACTGGAAAATGCTAATTGTGGGTTGTTTTTTTTTTAAATAAAATAAAATAAAAAAAGGAAAACACAAAGCCTTGAATAAACACACAAACATATGTTCCTTTTTCCAGAGAATGCTGAGCACCCACAACTATTTAAGTCAATGGGAATCTGCTGGTGCTACAATCCTTTGAAAAGCAGGTCAATAACTTATACCCCAGTAGAAGAGCATGTGTTCAGCATCTCTGAAAACCCTCCAGCTGCTATAGTTAGTTTGATTTTGTTAATCTAAGTGCAGAGAATATGTTTTTCTTTAGTGTAGTACATTCAAGCTGTTTTCTAAAAAAGCATGGTAGCTGTTAACCCGTAGAAGAGAGCAGTGGTTTTACAAGGCAGCTGGATTGTTCATGTTACTATGGTGAAGGTTTTTGGATTTTTAAAAAATCAAGTCTTTATTTCATATACAATGCAAATTATACAAAGTGACTCACATCATAATTTTGTGGTAAACTGAAGTTAATGTATGCATAGATAATTCTATTTTTATTTACTCGCAAACGGTCCTTTCAACATTAAGAGGGCATATCCATCTTCAAAGATTTCAGTACTGCAAGAGTTCTAATGGACAAACAGAGCCTAATACCCACTCCTATGTAATTTGATGACAGCCTTTTCAATGGGGTAAGAAAAGGCCATTTTCAGTAAAGCTGATGTATTATTGCAGTCAATTATGCTCTGGTTCTTTCGAATCAGTGCTTGAAAAAAAACCTTCCCATCTTTTAATAACAAGATGGGAAAAACTTCAAGCAGTCTTGTCCAAATGTTAATAAAATAAGATCAGCAGAAAGGCAAAATAGAATGATGAACAGCTGGCTCAACAGGACATCCCAATAACCAATGTTATCTTGAAGGGCGTGGAAAATCACAGTAGCAAGAAAGTGATTTATAAGCTGGGAAACTAAAAGCAATTGTTTTAATCTAAAATTGTGTGGCATACAAGTAGAATCAACAAAGGCTGAGATAGTCAAGACTACTGCTGATTTGTTGCTATCCAAGGGAAATATTTCAGTGCAAGCTGAAGGAGTTATGTCCCGTGCACTGAGATGGGAACGGGCAGTTGTCTGTGCAACGGGAATCAAATGTCTCATAAAGCAGGAGCAGGGGAGGCTCAACCCAATGAATTGTGATGGCTAATGGACCAATAGCCCCTGGGGGCCCGCAACATGCCAAGCAAAATGCCCCAGCTTCATGCCACCCCTTGGCAGGACAAACTGCTCCCTAGCATCCCTCCCTGCCTGCCACCATGTTCACAGCATTTGTGGGAAGAGGAGAAGCTTGTTCTCAAAGGATACCCTGGGGTCATGCAACCTGCATGTGTTTGGTATGGGATAAAATCCTTCCTAAAGAAGGTTCTAGCTGTTTCTGAGAGAGAAAAATACATTTTAGCAGCTCATTTGCATTTCATCTCAAACCTACAAAAATGCCATTGAGTCACCTCCCTTCAAATCCCAGCTAGTATTAAAAGCACCTATGGTATAATTTAAAGGTAATTTTAAAACTATCATTGCAAAATAACCCTGCTCCCTGACAGAATAAAAAGTGTTTGATAAGGGCCTTGAAAATGATTACAGTGGAAATATTAACTGCATCAAACCAAGAGGAGCTGTCAGGTTCTATCTGCATGTACAGCACCCAGCACTAGGACACGACACTGTTGCTTTTTAGGTGCTAGTCTTGAATAAATATTAGGTAATAATAATGCCTTCCAAGAACAGGAGAAAAACTGCTGCATGGCCTTTTCCTCACCTCTGTTTGTAAAAATAGAATGCAATGTGTGACGTGAATCTCTCCCCTGGATTGCATTTTATGGAAGCCCCTGTGCAGCTCTGCAGGCTGCAGCTGCAAGAGCAAAAAGCAATGTGTGGGGACTTCAACCCCTTGTCCCAGTGACACCTCTGCTTGATGGTCAAATACAGCAGCACCTGTAGCCTCCTCTTTTGGATATGAAGATGACATTTTATTCAAGACCATGGGCTTTTCTATGGCTGCTAAACAAAAACAGGGAAGGTACATATGCATGTTTACCTCCAACATCAGCTGGGTGAATTCTTCGTTGCTGAGAAACGAAGGCTTCCAGTCTTGCTGAATTTCAGAAATCTCCGTCTGTGCCGAGACTTCTAGACAAATAAAACATTTCAGTTTTTTAAATTCAAAGAAACTTGCATCTTGCAAGACTATATATGAGTTGCTATGAAAAGGCAGAATTCACCTTTGTATTAAAAAGCTCCAGTTTTCTATCATGGGTTTTACCTACAGAGATAGTAGCAACTATCTAAACTGGGCCTGATCTTGAAATGGTTTCCTCAGTTTACACTCAGCTCAACTTGAACTGCCTTGAGTGGGAGCCTGGATTCACAGAGCAATTGGCTTCAAGTAGCCTTACTTGGGTATTGATCAAAAGATAAAACCACTTTGCATGAAATTAAAATCAAGGCCAGGATTAGCATATGTCAAATGGATATTTACAATTTATAGCTTCCAAACTAGGATGCAGGAGAGCCAGGGTTCATCTCACAGCTTTGTGCTGAAAAGGGAGCAGAAAGAAAACTCCTTCAGAGGAGTCCCAAAGGGTCATGACCCCAGAGAGCAGAGCTACTGCTCCCTTTTCTAAAATGTGAGCAAAACATGAGTGCTTGCAGCATCCTTGCACTGGTACTGCACCCCATCTTTTTCTCCTGTGCCTACTGCCAGCCCCACAGTGCAGGGCATATCAGGAGAGGGAGGGGAGCACCAGTATCTCATCCCAAATCCTGCCTGGAGGGAAGGGTCTCCTATGCTGTCAGCCCCTGAGACACTGGGGAGGGGGGTTGCCCAGTCCCAGCCCTACAGCAGCCTAAGGATGCTCAGTCCCCAAGGGCTTTCCATGGAGGGGTGCAGGCACAGAGGGCAGTATCATGTCACAGCTGTGCACTGAAACTGGGAACAGCTGGGTGCAGCTGATGCATCATGGTGAGCTGTTTCCTTCAAAAAACAGCCACTGGTGTTAACCCCTCCCTGAGTCAGACAGGGTTACAGGGGACTGATCTTAGAATTTAAAGTGTCTTGAGCTGGGTTTGTTCGCTGCTCAGCTCGCCTAAGAATGCTCCCTCATTCGGCTCTAGCAGTGGAGGGATGCTGAGCACAGCCTGTCTTCTCTTTTCAGCACCACCTGCTAATTAATCCTATTGATTAACCTAGAGCACAAAATACCCAGCAGTCCCTATTTGAAGCACATCATCAAATTGGCCAGAGTATTGCAAGTGGCTAAATGATATTAAAGACAGTAAATTTGTACCAGTGCCTGTGCATATTGTTGCCTAGAAAGAAATCAAAGCCTCTGTTTGGGCTTTATTAATGGAGAAGCAGCCTTCTGCTCTGAGCATCTCATACAACTCACTTTCTGCACTGCTGGGGGCTGGCACTGATAGCTCGGTGGCTCTCCACAGCCCCCATGGTCTTCTACAGAGCTTTTAAAAACAGTGTAAGGAAAAAGAGAGATCAGCCCTGAATAGATTTTTATTATATTATCTCAGAATATGGGATACTTCCAGAAGATCCAGCGCTTGGAAAAGCTGATATACATGAGACAGCAACTGTTAAAAGAATTTCTTGAGCTTTGGGAGATTCTGTGGATTATCAAGAAAGAGACTGTTTATGAAGCAAAAAAATCTGAAAATTGACCTCCTTCTCAGTTAGAAGTAAAATCTTGGTTTAGCCTACTAAATGAAAGGGAAATACTATTGAACAAGCCAGATCCAAAGTACACTGAAGATAATCAACATCTTTAAATGCTGATGCTTTGTATTATATTGTGTGACTACTAATCTAGTTTAAAAATAGATAACATTTGCTTTTTTTAGCAAGTGCACAAAAACCAGTCACAGTTTGACCCAATTGCTATGGAAAGATCTGTGACTGACTGTTGGCTTTGTTCTACCTAGTTGTTCTTCCAGAAATGAACTGCCTTTTGGAGTAAATTATCTGGGGTATCAGCTAAACTTGTCTACACTTATTCAAATTTCATGTGATTGTTCTTTGCTTGGCTTTATAACTGAGAAAATTCATATCTTTCTTTACTCTGCCTTGAGCAGCTAAGAAAGAAAAAAAAAAGATATATTAATACTGTCATTTTTAATAGGAATATACAATTATTAAACTTTGAGATGTCCTAGTCACTCCCTCCTGTATGAAATCACCTTGTCTGTGGCAAAAAATCGTGTAAGGAGAAACTGCACTCTAACAACAGAACTGCTGTAATTATTGCCTCAGTAGCTTGGACGTTTGTGATTTCATCATGTTGGGACTCATGATATAACAGGTATTATGGCCTTTTCCATGTTACCTAGAGCTCTCCAGGGACCAAGGACAGGAGGTGCTGGATGAGCGAACGTGATCCTGGTGATGCTGTGCATCCATTCTCAAGGGCCCCTTCTGCTTTGTGGAACCAGGGATATTCCCCATGGTCACTCACGGAAGCTTCTTCCTCACAGGAGCAGAGCAAGAGGGCCCTATTTTTAAAAGGGTGCCCTGATTCATAAGGGAGAAGCATTTCAGTCGTCCACTGCTGGCATATGCCTACGCATCAGGGAGTCCAGAGCACACATTCCTCTCACTCACTGGAAACCTGACTGACCAGACTAGATCAGCACGGTCAGAAATTGCCTCTGCCTTCTTTGAGAGTACATTTCTAAGGGTCTTAACTTTCACTGTTCGTGCATTTTAAAAACAAACTCCTGGCTTTCCAAGGCTGAACTATTGCAACTCCATGTGGTGCAAATGTGACGGTGCTTCTGCTTGTGCAAACCAGGTGACACACATCAGCTATCTGTGGATGCAATTTGCTGAAGCCAGCTTTGAAAACTGGGGACTTTTCTGGTCTGAGGTTTCTGCTCACTGTGGAAAATTGAGTCCTACACAGTCCAGTGAGGTGCAGGAGGGCTGAACAGATTGCTTCCCTGCATTTTTCTGCAGAGAAGATTGGGTGAATGCTCTGTTCTTCTGCTCAGAATACTACAAATGTAAAGGAAGGGAATCTTCCCTCTGGCTCCACATCTCTCTTGTTCAAAGCACCCCTCTTCTTCAGAGGTGCTACAGGCCAATGCTGCCCTCCTTCCCTTGGTTTCTACCATTTGCTTCCTTTTCTATCGGGTCGAGGGTCATCCTCAACTAAAGAGCATCCAAGGAGATGAATTTGGGCAGCACAGTGCCAGCAAATGATCTTTTTTTATGAGTTAGAAAAAAACCCAAAATACCTTATGCTGGCACTTTCAGGCCCCTTGGGCCATTCTGATAATCACTGAAGGAAACAGGATATTGTAGTAACCGTCTGGTAAGTGCATGTAGAGCTGCAGTAAATCTTACCATTGTGTTTCTGCAGAAAGCCAATGACTTTTTCCAGCACAGTAGTTTTGTCCATTTTGCGAGTGTTGCCTGGAAGCATGGAGCTGAGCTCTTTGATGAGAACATTGAACTGATCTCGCCTCTTCTTCTCAGACTTGTTACGTGAAGCCCTGTAGACAGGTAGAAAAAAGATGAGCAGACTAAGAGGAAAAAACATCATGTACCTGCTTCAATGTATACACATAAAAATTAGCTTGCTGTGTACCTTGAAATGTGAAGATTGACACTGGCCTCCACCAGAGCTGCAGAGACAAGTAGGAAGCAATTGTTCCTATCTCCTGCTCTTATCTTTGGGCCCTCTTAAGAGTCCAACAGGGAGATGGAGGCTCTGCTCATCCCTTTGTGCTGCTAGTTAGGTAAAGCCATCAGGTTGTCTTTAAGCCAGGTGAAGGAGCTGTGTCTACTCCCTAGGCATGTGCAGGATCTTAAAAGTTCACGTAGCCTTTGAGGAGGCACTCAGAGCAATAAGAAATAGGAATACTGTGACAATAGTAAAATTATTCACAAAAGTGAAGCATGGGGATGGGTAAAACTATGGGTCGTACCCACCTATGAAATCTTCACAGGAGAGAGGGATCCCAGTCTTGCAGCTCAGCCATTGCACTGGAGCTGGACCCACCCAGATGGACCAGCCCACTTTGGTCACTAGTCCTCTGGCTTACAGAGAGAAATTGGGCTGTTGTCTTGCAGTCATTAGGACCAGGGACCTGAGTAGGAAGTTGCTGCAGCTCCCACCTCATTCATGTGCCACTTCGTTCAGTCTCTTTTCCAAGGAAATGGGCAAGCAGGAGGGAGGGCACCAGCATGTCTCATCCCAGCAGGGACCACGCCTGAGGTGGGATGTGTTCCCAGACCTGGGGGCTCAGAACTGGGAGCAGAGGTCCCCTGCCTGCCCCCAGCTTTTGTGTGCCACTGGGCAAATGTGATGGTGCCCCAACTCTTTAGCTGCAAAATGGGGTTGAAGAGATCATAGGAAGAAAGGACCTGATTTCATTAGGGGTGTTTTGGCACCATAATAATGCTGTCATTAAGGCTGTTGGTAATCTTTTCATTGCGTGCACTTTTTTTTTTTTTTTTTTAAACTATATGTCAAACTGTACACAAGCACAACTGTCTTCTGAATTGTTCCCATGAATACGACAATTGTTCTGCTTGGAGGATATCAACCAGACTTCTGTAGCCATGTGAAAACAGAAATGAATTTAACCTAGAGAGTTCATCTGTTTTTCTAAAAGGTCCTCATGCAGACAGAATTTGCCTTTTTAATTACGTAAAGATCTAAAAATCTGGTTGCCTTTTGACAGAAAAGAAAAGCCAAGAGGCTTTTTCTCATTCTGAGTTTCTCAGTCCCAGCTAACTCTGATGTACCTCACAAGCAGCTCTGGATGCACACTGCTGAAAATCAGAGCAAAATTTAGCCCAGCATTTACATCCTCCCCCTAAGGACCAGGATGGCAATAAACATTTTCAGCAGAGAAATCACTGCAGAGTCTTCTGAATGTTACTACTGACAGAGGGGTAATTTTTGTTTGTCTTGCTCTCAACCCTGAACACACTTGGAGATACACTGGATAGAAGCCAACACTTGATTATTTTACAGCTTTGAACACAAGAGATTGGGTGGATACTGCCTGACTGATTTCAGCCTGTTCTTATTACAGTGCGAAAGGCTGTCAGGACAAGATGTGAAAAGCTTCAGCCTTATCCTGTTTCTGTCAAGGGGACATTAGGAATATCAACATTTTACTTCCCCATAATTCAATCCTCACTTCATTTTAAGCTCAGAGGGTCTTGATCCCCCTGAAAATAAATTTTTCCCATTTATAGGGAAAATATTGCTTTTCTCAAAAACTAGAGATGTCTTGACAGAAATATAAAGCATATATTTTTTAACACTTGACATTTTATTCATAAAGGAAATATAAAAACTTGTAGAAATAACTCTAGCAAGATTTGAATTGACGATCACAGTAAAATCATAACATGGAAAAAAGATGAGAAAACCCCCTCCACAATTAGGTCATCTAAACTATCCCTGCACAGTTGTAAATGCTTTGTTCAGTCCAGTTGTAAATGTCTTAAATAATGTGGTTTTCATCACAGCCATTGGAAGATTATTCCCTAGCCATGCTTACTTCACTGCTGGGTATATAATTTACAGCAAGCCAAAACAGTCTCTGCCTTACTTCCACATTATTGTCTCAATTCTCGCTCTTCTCTCTACTCCAAAAAAAAAAAAAAAAAAAAAATAGGGCATATCCAAGGGGAAGGAGACACAGTATGAATAAAATCTGGATTTTTAGTGAATACAGCTGAAGGCAATACAGATTGAATTCAGAATTATCAAAATTGCCCATTTAAAATAGCCTTTTTCTCACATATTTGCTGTTTATTGTCTTAAAGAGAGACTGATACTTGCTGACTAGGAGCCATTACATCTTGTTGATTTACGATGATATGTAGTTTTACACTAAATTTCATATTTCTTTATGCTGTCTAATGGGATACACTATATATGAATCAAAGCAAGTAACCACACCACATACTTTCATTCAGACTCTTAAATTTGCTTTTTACTGGAGCAGAAATCACAGGTGATAATCCTTATCTATCAAGAACTTCCTTGTGGTTCACTTCAAGCCCTCTTTGTCTGCAATTTGGAATTCAATTGAATTGCAACAAAAATATTTTTAAATCATTTACTATTAAAGCAAACTAAAAGAAAAGCAGATAGATAGGTTTAAGATTAATAAATCCATAAAACAATGTAGGCCTTGTCTAGGATCAGGATCAAAGAATTGAAAATGACATGATGGTTGATCTTCAGAAGCTCAGTAAACCCCAGAGGTCTTCCATGCCCTGAAGTGTGGTGCCATCATATCCATATTTTAGTCCTCAGGTGTTTGGAGTGAAGTAGTGACTTAGGAAGCCAGTGGATGAAGAATGGGAACTCAAAATAACCTGTGTCCTGAAGCAAGAACTATGCCTCTTGGCCAAACAGTAACCACTTGGCTTGGGGGTGGGAATGCAGGTGCCTCTCCCTGGGGGAGGATGCTCCCTCTCTGCTCAGCACGGGTGGATGTCTGTGTCACACAACCTGTACATGCCTAATAAATCACAGTGGTTTGCAAATGGTGTATCTATCTGTGCTAGTCACACTCCCAACCTGCCAACTCCAGCTCCTGGCTTGGGTCTTGCCCCAAAGAGTTAGATCTAGAAACTTCCAGTCTCACCTACTTTTTTACTCAGAAAAGAAAAGAAGAGAACAATTTTCTTGGCTTTTCCACCCCCTGTTCTATTTCTCAGCACTGAGGGACCCGGTCCTTACACCAAATAGAAGAAAACAAAGAAAGCATTTCCCCTGAAGCAAGGGACAGATGAGAGTCCTCAGTGTTCAATACACAACAGCACAATGTTCAACGGCTTCTCCCAAGTTTGACTCTCTTTAAAGCTTTGGAAGAAAACATGCAGCTTTTAAATGAATCTGAATGGGTTTGGAGTACTGTAGTAACTTTAGACCTTCATGAAACCTCTCATGATTTCAGACTTAATTTTAAATTTAGATTTGCTTCCAAAAAGCAAAAATCTTTTAAAATTACAGTGTAAAGAAGCTATTTCCTTTTTTCATTTTCAAAGTTCTAATTTTTTTATCCACCTTGACAGAGGCCTGCCCCAGGGTATGACAAAAAATTCCCCCCAGGAACAAACGGCTTGGAAACCATAGCAGATGGTGATGAAAATCGCTGATAGCAAGGATACGTGTTACCCTATTTTTGTCTTAGACGGATTCATTCAATGCAGTTTGTTTTTTATTTTTTTACAATTAGTACAAAAATATCTTGAAGATAATCAGGCCGTAGGCATGTGAGGCAGCAGTGCGAGGTGGGCTCTCTTCTCCCGCTCTCCCCATCCCGGACCTCAGGGCTCTGGGGAAGCAGGACACCTCCCACTGTGCTACCCAGGACCCATCTCCCTGCCATGCTTGGTGGCAGTGGGAGGCATCCCTTCCCCAAATCCACCTCTTCTCCTGTCCCCAGGCAGCCGGCTGGCTGGCAGATGGATGGGCAGTGCTCCACGCAGAGCCGCACCCCGTGTTGTCCCTCTGCTGAGCACAAAGCCCCCTGTGAAGGGAAGCAACAGCACAGCTCCAGGGGCTGGCAGACTCCTGGCCTGGGTGGATCACCCCTTGCTGGTCTAAGGGGGGGCATTTAGGGCAGGGTTTTCCCTCTCGGCATCAAAAGCAGACCTTCTGGAGCCTGAGCTTGCATGCACTAAGAGGAGGGAGCAAAGGGGAATGGTTGAGCACGGCTGCAGCCTGTGCTGACCTATATTGGTGAGAAAAAGCTGCAGGGAGGAAAGAAGCAGAGAAGGAATCAAAAGAGATGAAACTGGATCAACCAGTTGTGCCTGGACTGGAAATACTCTCATTAGAAGGAACCAAGAGGAAAAATGTGGGCTTCCTCCAAAGCAATTAAAATGCAGGCTGCAGTATTGATAACGTGTCTAGAAAAAAAACCCTCAAATGCTTCCAAATGGCTTTTCTGTAGATGCCAATCAGATCTGACAGTTATTGACGTGGGTCTTCCACCTTGAAATACACCCTTCTCCTCCTCACAAAGTGTTCACAACAATCTCCCACCAACCGGGATCTGACGATGGAGTGCAGAATGTGTGTGAATAAAGGCTTGTGACAGTTTAGGGCTGACACAGCACTTTTTATGGTCTTTCCTGGCTCTGAAGGTAACTTTGGGGTGTTTTCATCACTGTGAGATAGGTGTTGCCACACAAATGACCATCACAATAGGGGAAAAAACACCCTATGCTTCTTTAGTTATTTTTCTTTTGCAATTTTTTTTTTTTTTAATACCCACATTTTTATGCACCGGGGAAGATCAGATGATGTATTATAGCAGCAGGAGTACGTTGTTGGTTCTGCAGTTCTCATGTTCTGCAGTAATGTGAAGGAAATGATCAATGCCTTGGCTTTTTTAACATTTTCCACAGGAAACATTGCTACATTATTTTCTTCTTACAGAGTAGCCAAGAATAGGAATCTGTGAGATGGCAGTTGTTCAAGTTGTGCTTGGCTGTATTTTACTCTCTTTCCTTTGATTAATTGATTATGGATAAAACAGCTTCTGCAGCAACAAACACTATCAAGCTCGTCACAAATTAAAAAGAGAGTTGTAAAAGAGTAAGTGCTCACCTCTTTGCCCTGTCTTTCTCATCTTCATCCATTAGATTGTCTAAGCAGTTTTTTCTGTTGGAGGAATGCAAGAATCATTAGAAAATGTCATTTTGTTAGCTCTACTTGCAGGTTAATCTCAGAGTTGCTCTATTTCATTTTAATAACAGAGTGATGATATCCAGGTCAGATAAATGTGTCAGCAGTGCTTTATGCCACAGTCCTTGATTTTAGGAAACATCCATTGCGGATGATGTTATTCCTGAGTGTCACACCAGCCTCAGGGGCTCCAGCCAGGGATCAAGGCTCCCAGGCACAACATGGTGCGTCAGCACAGCACAAAACCAGCCACTTCTTGGGGGATTTTTCCATTCAGAGGTTACTCTCTGCAAACTTGCAGCCTGTATGAACCCTGTGGGTCTGCCCAAGTTCCAGAGATGTTTTCAGCACCCTCACAGTCCCCCCCAAAAAACATCCCAGGTGCAGGAGCTGGCATCACTGATGCCTCTGAGTCCTCAGATGGAGCCTCCTCCTACTGGGAGGCTCTTCATCCTCCTCTGTGGGCCCTGACCCAAAGCCAAAAAAGATGGTAGTAACTATACTGAATTACACCCCAAATTCAAAGTGTCCTGATAAATTCCACTGTCTAAGCCGAGAAAACCTTCCCCTAGCCCAGACAGACCATCTGCCTGGCAGAGCGAGCACTGAGGATGGGGACTGTGCCCTCTCCATCACTCTTATTGCTAATCTTTGCAAAAATGTTGTGGCCTGCCATCAGGTTTACAGTCCAATTCAGGTTGAACTGTAAGGAGAAAATACTCTGACCACAGGATGGGTTCAAAAAGCCACAGGGTAAAAGGGGGTAAACCGCATGAATTTAAAAAATTTGTGTAGGCAAGGTGAAGGGAAAAATACAAAAGCTGCACAGCTGAAGGCTTTGCTCCTCAGAAACACTTGTCACCAGCTTACTGCCCACCCTCCTTTGCTCCTTCACCTTATAAGAAACTGCTTATAAGAAACACCTTATAACTGCTTCACCCGGGGGAGGAAGCCGTGCGTGGATGCAGCCTCTCGTGGTACCTCATGCCCACGTCAGGCACAAAAGCCATTTGCTGCTGCATCCCACACAAATATTTTCCCAATTGGCAGCACAATGCTGCTACAAACCTTGGATATTGTCAAAGCATCGTTTTCAAAGAGGTGATGTAATGACAAGCAATGATAACACTCGTTTTCACAAAATCGGTGCTTCTCATTAAATGAGTCCTCAACATGTAAGACATGAATAAAATTGGAGTGGGGTGGGGGGAGTTAATTGCTAGACATTATTTAAGGCCATGGTATTTCCCATACATGAGTCACACATAAATTTGCCCGTTTAAAGTACATTTTATGACAAAAAAACAAGAGTGAAAACTTTATTGATAGTAAGAACAGTGAATAAATTCCCTCCTTCTGCTACTAGTTCTCTTACAGCAGTATTCCACCTGTTCATTACTGAACAGTTAAGAAAGTGAAACAACTGTGCAATTTTTTATCAAATGTAAGAGTAACGAGGAATTAAAGTCATGGTTCACTGATTGGAAGGTAAAACTGCTACTTTAAGGCATTCAGTTAAATGCCTTAAACTTTAAACTTAAACTTCCATCAAGATGGAAGAGCATAAATAGGAAACATGAAGGCTGAGGGACTGGCTTTTTTAGTCATAACAGGCAAATTTAAGCTGCTGAATTCTATTATACAGAACAAAGTAAAATATAATACCATGTAATTTTTAGGGTTTTTTCCAGATACTTGTTTGTCCTTGCAAAACAGTCAAGTCAGCTATATCACAATCTATACTTTAGACCAGGAAAATGTATAGACCCAGTTAAATTTTATTTACCATTGTTTTACAAATACTCTAGTCTTAGTCCCAGAATCAGACTGCTAGCCCAACAAGTGTGTTTTTCAATAAGTCAGGCTAAAACGTAGTGACAGAATTCTGTGGGTTTTGTTGTTATTTGCTCAGTTATTGCAACCAAAATGTGCACCTATGTTATTTGAGAATAAAGAAGGCATCAGGTATTACTGATGCAAGGGTTAGCAGTTAGGATTTTGCTGTCTTTACTAGAGCTTTGCTCAAAATGGTCTGTTGCATCCACAACAGACTTTAGGGTATGACAAGCAAAATGGGGCAATATCAGTAGAAGTTGTCGTTTTCTCTGAATCCCTGAAGGTCTTCCTCTGATGCACCAAAGCCGCCTCTGGTTGTAACAGATTCCCAGTAGAAAGCAGAAATACAGGGATGAGAGCTCTGGGTGGTTCTGAGGAAGGATGGTGGTGGAGGTGGGGCAGTCAGCATCGGTGCTGCACAGCCCCAGATGTTTTGGAGCGGCATGGGGTACCTAGTGGAAAAGGGCTTCCTGCAGCTGTACCCTATAAACAATCACGGAATTACACTGCTGGGAAGTCTCTACCCTTATGAGAGAGCAACAGGTCTAACTGGTCTGTTCTGCCAAGGATTTGGCTAGATCTGGGAAGCAATTCATGGCCAGCTTCCAGTAAACAAGGTTTCTCCCTGACTGACATGACATTCTGGACCTGCTGGGCTGTTGCTAGTGTTAGACAATATCTAATTGTCATTTTGCTTCTGTTTGCTCACACAGCAAACTCTCTAGAGCATTGTAAGCATTGCTAACAGCATTTGCCAGTACATATGTACCATATGAAATCAAAACTGTTCTCAATAAAATAGATATGGCAGAGTACACAACTGCTGCAAACCAGTGCTGCCATCCCTCTCCTCAGCCACACCAGATGCTGGCTTACACCTGGAGGAGAAACCCATGGCATGGAGCTCAGGTATGTGCTTAGTGCAACCCACTTGCTTTATGTTATCCTCCCAGTCCATCAGCTGGGAGGGTCCCAAATGGCAAACTGGGAATCTACTCTCTCATCCCCATTAGTGTCTAGTTTAGGAGGAAATTCTGGCTCATTGCAATGATGCAGGCAGGCAGTAAATTCGATAGTTTTATGCCATGGTTTCCCTGAAAAAAAAGTGCCATAAAAAAACAAGTGGCACAAGGAGTTCTCTAAATTTGAACAACCCTTTCACGCAGACAAAGAGAATTTGGAAAACCATGGGTAGGAACACCACATCATGCAGCTTCTGCTGAGGGACTATTTAAGTGACAATTACATTTGGAGCATCATCAATATCATCGATTGATAATATCACTATAAACAAGGATTGAAGACACTGTCACTCAAAAAGATGGGGAACCACTTGGAATAAGGAGAAAGCTCACATAATCCTATCAGGGCAGTGCTGAGACAAACACACAGAAAGATGCATACCCGAAAGTGGGGAGGAGTGGCATTCTGGAAACAAAAGACTGGCTAAAACTGTTAACTCTGTCCCCCTGGCTTAGTTATGAGATGGAGAATTATAGCACAAACATCCCCCCCTCCACATTCATTCATACAATGAACAGTTGCTTGGGAAAGAAGTAATTCAGGCACAGTGCCAGCTCGCTCCAGGGACTCTCCAGAAGAAAGGTTGCACATGTTTATTTTGATACAGTCTATTCCCAGTGGACAGAGCTTGCACTGTAAAATTCATCTGCCACTGATCACCTTATCCTGTGCTAGAAACATGTTTTTTAGAGAGTTAAACCACTGCTCTTCTGTGTGGGTGAGGTTGTTTTCTCTCCCTCCTGTCCTACCCTCATAAGGATATGCTACAAAATGACTGACACTCAAATGTAAGTAATCAGCTGCTGATTTCCCACTAAGTTGCCATGTGGCCAGCTAATCTCAGTTCCTACAAATCAGCCTGACATTTAACAAGAAATTTTAATCATATTTGTTTAACTCAGCTGAATTAAATCAGAGGCATAAATTTCTTTCAGAGGTCCTGGGATGTGCCTGGGGAAGCCTAGTGAGAAATCACAGTGCTTGAGCTCTTCTGGCCCTGTGTGTGGCACCTGGCAGGAGGCAAGAATGGGCTTTTCCTCCCCTTTGCTCCCTAGAATGGGAAGGCACCTGTCTCCCACACCCCACAGGCCTCTTTGAGGTTTTCAGCACTTGTCCTGTACAGGGCATGCTGTGTTCCCTGCAATACCCTGGTGTTGCTTCCCACCCACTATAGACATACCTGGGCCCTCCCTTGGACCTCACCCTCAGACCATTTAGGATGCTGGTACAATACCACCATTCTAAGTAAAGATGATGATATGTCACTTGGAGAACAATCCCCTCTCAGACAGGACATGGGCAAGGATTGTATGGAAAATTGGAACACTGGGAAGAAACATCTTGAGCTACCTTCTGGGCTCAGGGCAGACCCTCCCCAACAAATGTTATCTCTGCAAGGAGGGAAGACAAAGTGCAACAGGGTGGAGGATAGACATGCCTTTGTGCCTTCCGGACACATTGCTCAGCCTACAGTGCCCATCTCTGCTGAATGTTACTTCTGTAAGATGCTGAGGGCCGCCTCAACAGGGAGTTACTCTCTGGTTCCCTATTTGAAGGGGAAGAAAGAGGCTGTCAACAAAGAGCTTGGTGTTATAAAGGAGGCATGTGGGTACGTTCAGTGGCTGAGGATTTAAAGGCCAGATCCACCCATGCACAGCATCCCGTGCATAGTGCATAAGACCCAAGATATCATAGGAAGAAGGCACTGAAGGGCTGCACAGCTCTGTGAGTGAGCCAGGGGGACAGTTTCTGGCACTGGGGACAGCATATGGTGGCATATCTGCCAGGTTCCCTGCCCAGGGTTGAAGAACAAGGTCTGATGGGCCCTGTGATCAATAGTGTGGTCCTATAGGTGCTCCACAGTATGGGTAAGATGGGCTCTGCCCATACTAGGGAGCAGCACTGTGGTTTGGCACTAGCAGCTCTACCGCTGCTTCTCAGCTATGGCAGAGCTCTGAAATGAAGTAAACTTGACTAACAAATGAAGTATTTCCCTTTCAAGCCCTGATGGGTGGCAAAGAGAAAGATCAGCAAATGGGAGGTAACAGGGTGACAGGCAAGAAGTCACTACCTGACCATATTAAAAGGCTTCTTCCATGTTTCTCTGATGTGCCACTCAGCTATGGCACTGTGAACACACACAGGAAGGATCTGTATAAACACAAATCTGATGAAATCAACAGATTCATAGACATATCAAACAAAACTGCACCCCTCCATCCTAATTTTTCTGATGTGAACCTCTGAACTGTTACAAGAACATGCTGGAATCCAGAACTAAACACAGCACAACCCCACCTGGAACAATCAAAATTGATTTCTCAAAATGTAAACAGAGTAATTGTAAGAAATATTAAGGAAAGATAGAAAAAAATCACCTTCCTGATGATATGTATTGTCATTTGAGAAGGAACTGTGATTTATTTCAGTGGGAGAATAGCAGTCTGCAGTTACCAGGGGCCATGTAATGCTGTGATTGTTATGGGAAATACTGTTTTTACAAGTAATGGAAAAATCCAGTAGCATGGTAAGTGTCCAGCTTTAGAGTTATGACTATTTTTGCTTGCCAGGGTGCAGCTTTGTCTTCCTGCATTCAGTAGATTACTGTATTTTGTTTACACTACAGAAGAGATTATTTGGAGGTTTCTAAAAGAGAAAAGAAGAAATTTTTTTCTAGAAACTATTTGACTTCATGAACCTCTTGGGCTTCTGTTTCATTCATGTGTGTTCAAAGAAACTTTAGATAGTAATGGGCTTAATGCAAAACAGATATTAAAAAATAATCCAAATGCAGATAATGAAAATGATGGAATTTGACATAAATTAATACACCCCTCTTCTGCACTGGGGATGGTAGGGAGATGCTCACAGGTACTGCACCTGAGAATTAGGATATTATGACAGAGAGACGTAAAGGCTCAGAGCATATTTTAGTTTTATCCTTTGTAGTACTCCCATTTAGTGGGAAGAGGTATTCTTTTCTGCATGTCAGGAAGCTTGCATGTAGTACCATGTGCTACTAGACAGCTTCCCCCCTCCTGCTGCTGGCTGGATTTCAGGGTGTGCAGCCTGTGAACCCTCTATAGGTGTGGTATAAATCACATCAGTTTAAGTCAGGAGTGAGACGGCTGGCTTGCAAGGAAGATGGAAAGTTTGGGATCTCTGATGAAGATAAGTACATCCATGCTTGTTATCTTCCATTATTGTTATTATTATTATTATTATTGTTATTACTGTTATGATTATTACAGAATGACTGAAGCCATTCAGAATTCAGGGAACAGGCTAAGAAGATCCCTGGGTTCAACCGCTGCCCTGCTCTCCCCTCACACAGTTGGAAACAGAAAGGCAAACAAATTAAACTAACGTTAATCAGCAAAGACTGCCATCTGTATAACTCGGAGCACTTCTCTGTGTGCCTGGCCCCTTCCAGCAATGCTGAACAGGATTAGCCTTCCGTGGGCGGATGGGGAAAGTAGGTCAGTTTGGTAACATGGAGGCATGTGATGAGCGGAGGAGGATGTGGCTGCCATGGTCTGCTGGCAGCTCTCTCACCTTCCCAACTTCCCAATGGCCCACCTGGGCTTGCCATGGGAGGCAGCTCGGACCCCTGCATCCCTGCAGGATGACACTGGCCACTGGTAGAAGCAGGGATCTTGCAAAGCATGGCTGGTGCATTGGAACTAATGGGTGTATTCCAACAAGGAAACTGAGGTATGGGGCACCTAAAGGCTTAGTTACTACTAGTTCATTTACAGCCAAACATTTGACAAAGCTTATGCATGAGCAAATTGACAAAGGATGGTAAATCACCATGTGGAGGTATTTTCTGTCTGTATGGATTGTGTTGGATGAGTAGGGATGGTGGTAGGAAAGCCAAAGCTCACCTAGAGTTGGCACTTGCAAGGCACATGGAGGGCAGCAAGAAGAGCTTCTGCTGCTACAGCAGTAGTCAAAGGATGAACAAGAAAAGTGTGGGACACTAAAGTATTGGGGTTGGGTGGGCAGGTGAATTAGTGAGAACAAATGCAGGTCAGGCTGAGGTACCAATGCCTTCTTTGCTACAATGCCTTCTTCACTTGCAAGATCTCCCAGACATCTGTGTTGGAGGCAGGGTCAGGAAGGAGAAGGACCTGCAAGGGGTGAGGGTTGACTCAGGGGGATCTTGAGGGACCTTGAGGAAAATTGACCTATACAAGTCAATGGGGACTGACCACCTGCCACCATGTGTGCTGGGGGAGTTAGTGGTGTCCTTGCTAGGCTGACCTCTCATCTTTGAGGAGGAAGGTGCCTGGTGACTGAAGAAAGGCAAATGTTTCCTTTAAAAAAGGCCAAAAGGATGATCCATGTAGCAACAGGCCAGTCAGCCTCATTTCAGTCACTGGGAAATCAAGGAGTCTTCTTGGAGGGCAAATGAAGGACACATGAAGGAGAAGGTGATCAGAAACACCTTCTGATGTTAGCATGGATTTACCTAGAGTAACCTGACCTAATGGGGAGAGAGCAGGGGATGTTGCTTCATGCTCAAAGGCAGGGCTGTTTTCATGGGGGGAACCCAAAGAGGCTGGAGGGAATCTCATAAAATGTGATGGGGACAACTGCCAAGTCCTGCACCTGGGAGTGAAGAGCATCTGATAAAGGCTGGGGATGGACTGACTCTGCAGGAATGTCCCTGGAAGTCCTGGCAGGCAGCAGGCAGTGATTTGTGTGTGAGCGGGTAGGATGCCTTGGCATGACAGTCAACAGCACCCTGGGCTGCCAGGACTGCACAGCCTGATCAAGGGAAGGGATTATACCACTCGACTCATGCAGGGCAGTGTGTCTGGTTTGGGGCCCCCCAGCACAGAAAAGATACAGTTTAAATGGAAGGAACTCATCAGAGACCTCCCTAAGGCAGTGGGGGCTGGAGCACTGGCTTCATGAGGTGGCACTGAGGCTCGTTTGGTCAGAACAAGACACAGCTTTTGGACACCTTACAGCCCCTCAATGTCTACAAGGAATGGATGAGAAACCAGAGCTGCACTCCTCATGGGGGTACAGGGTGAGAGCTTGAGAAATAAAGGGTATAATTGGAAAAAAAGAGAACCTTTTCTCCATTAGGACAGCCAGGCAGTGAAGCAGGCTACCTGGAGGGGCTGTGCCATTCTCATCCTTAGAGATTTTCAAGACCTGACTGGATAAAGCTCTGAGCAACCTGGTGTGACCTCAAAGCTGGCCCTGCTTGGAACACAACATTGGACTGGAGACCTCCTGAGGTTCCTTCCAACTGGAATTGTTCTGTGATTCTGGATCTACTGAGCTGGTTACCACTGGGAACACATTAAGCATATCAGTTCCCCCTGAATTATTTTCTGTTTTATACAGGTTCCTGAATCTAGCAAATCTAATGATTTGCTTTTCTATGTTGCAAATGGCTTGTGGCCTGTCTCCCCTACAATGACATACCTCTTGCATTATGGACCTGACATCTAAGAGAAAAGAATGTGAGATACACACCTTAACATTGTATGACTGCATATCAGGCATCTCTCATGTCACTTTTAGACACTGACTTTAAAAACAATTCACTTTATGACAGAATTAGGAAAAAAAAAAAAAGAAAACCAAAAAAAGAAAACCAAAAACCAAACAACCAAAAACAACCAGAAGAAAAATGCCTCTCATGAGAATTAATGGCCCTTGACTGCAAAAATCGTTATTTTTCTCTCTCTCCTTCCCATGTTCTTAATCTGTTTTTGGTATTTATAAAACTTTAATCCTCATAGTATCAGAAGTCCCAAATGTACAAAGATTTTAACATGTGCTTAACTCTCTACTGCTATAAGAAGTCCCTCATGTACGTATATATTTGCAAAGTCCAGGCCTAAATTTGGAGATAGAGCTTCACAGATTATTTTGTAATTATTAGCTCTGAAATTTTCCCTTGAAAATTGTCTCAGTTATAAAGTATTCACAGTTGTAAAAATCTATTTAAGTTTATTTGCTTTTGCAAATATTTTAAACAAAGGTAGAATAATATAATACCTGACCTATGATCTTCTGAGGGTCAAATGCTCAGCTGGTACAGGCAAACTGGCAGAATACGCAAGTATAAGACTATAAAGATTTATTTGTCAAAGACTTAAGGATTGTTGTTTTGTTTGGCACAAATTACCTGGGAAATGCTAACACAAGCAGAAAATCTGTCTTTTTCGATGGAAAGGTTGTCAAAGTTGTTCTTTGTCTTTTTTTTTTTTTTCTTTTTTTTTCTTCCCCC
>JAAWXA010000003.1:17672759-17714733 GCA_038090715.1 Florisuga fusca | reverse complement strand
CCCTTTTTTTTTTTCTGGCAGCAATAGCCCTGAAAAGATCCTTTTAATCCTTTCCATCCAATTAAACAGACTGCAGTGGCACTGGAGTATAAAGGAAGGTGTCCAGGAGCTGACATAGGATGGTCTCATTGCCCCCACTTGCTTTTTTGGCTTGTTTGTAAACCATTTATGGATGGCTCTCAAAGTACCTAATTATTTTTCTTCTCAAGTCTCTGAGCCTGGGAGTAATTTAATTAACAGGAGAGGTTTACTTCAGAAGAGAATCCTGCATTTTTGACAATGCTGTCAAATTAATTGTCACAGTTTGCACCAGCTGGGATGGTGTCCCCTACATACATAAGATGCTGATATAAGAGGCCAGGTCTCTGGCAGGTTTCTGAGGAGATATCATCAGGAAAGCGGGAATGAAAAATGAAGTCAAATTTCCTTCTAGTTTTAAGTACCTAACCTGACCTGGCAGCTCTCTCTCCATTTAGCAGGACCTGGGGTTAAGGATTGTCCCATCTTAGTGTCTTTGTCACCTTCCTACTCTGGTAGGCCTGCAAGAAGCAGCAACTTCCCTGCCACGTGCAAGAGGCAAAGCTGTAGCCCAAATCTGCTGCTGTACAGGGCAGGGGAAAAAAATTCCTATATATAAAGAATTCCTATGTGTAAAGAAATAAATACAGATAACACCAATAATCCCATCACTTTTGTGTTAGCAGCAGGATAATGTATCTGCTTGTAACTCTCACACTGCACTAAATTTTCTGCTCTGTAGAAACTACTATATTCCTGTCAGCAGAACTAAATATTTAATCATCAAGGGAGAGGAATCACAAAAAGTTGTTTTGGAAAGGTATTTTTAAGTGGACAACTTGTTGTCATTTAATTCTGAGATCTTAGTAGCTCTTCTCTCAGGAGGGACCCTGCAAACCTTTGACTATACAGACTACTGCTCTGTATGGCTTGCTGTCTCCTTTGCTGGTGAATCATGTAACCTAAGGGGTTTTAAGGTCATTTCTGACAAGACCAAGGCAGAAGGGTGCAGTCAGCTCAGAGTTTGGCTGGGCCTAGAGATGCACGGAGCCTAGAGATGCACAGAGGCCAGAGACACACAACCTGCCTGCCTGCGTGGCACCTTGTCGACAGATGCTCTCTGGTTCCAGACTCCCAATTTTTTGTCTGAGTCCACAAAGCTGTGAAGTGTTCAGACACAGCATCAGACCAAGGCTGCAACCATATTTTTCACTATCTTGAATGTTTATGCCCTTATTATGTTATGTCCCTCCTATCTCAGGCTGAGCTATGTCCAGCTGTGGTGCTGGCACATCCCCACCGACATCCCCACTGTCCCTGGAGGTTTTTAAGAAGAGACTGGATGTGGCACTCAGTGCCATGGTCTGGTAACCACAGTGGTAGTAGATTAAAGGTTGGACTTGACGATCTCAGAGGTCCTTTCCAACCCAGCCGATTCTGTGATTCTGTGACATATGAAATATCACTCTTCTCAGCCTCCTCATGCTACCAGTGCTTCCCATTTTTACAACGATAAAAGTTTCTCCAGTGTGATGTAAAATTCAAATCGGGTTTTACAAAACGAATCTCCAAGGAAAAAGGATAATTATTAAAGAGCTTCATTAGTGCTTTGCAATCTTAATTATGATAATTATATTTTTGTAGCTAATATAACTGAACTCCTGCCTTTAAATCCCATTAATGAGCATTTTTAATCCTTCTCCTACTGGGCCAACAAAACCGTAATATTGAACTTTATATTTACACAGGACACTATTTTTAACAAAAATTATGCACTGTTTACTTAGGATTCCCGTTCCCTTTTATCTGCACTTGGAAGCTGCACCTTCTCCCAGGATGCAGGACATGAAGAAGAGCAAAGAACAATTCAGCAGCTTGGCCTTGATTTCCCTTCCTGGCATCAAGAGGGCACCGTCCCTGTGCCAGGATGGCAGCTGCTTGTGGGCATTGCCTGGTGTCTGGGAAGCCTGTGGCACCATCACTCCCTTGGAGGCACAGACTGGCCACCTTTTTTCTGAACAGCCCCAAGGGCTGAGCTTCACTTGCTCTGGATCCCCATGTGGACTTCAACAAGGTGATGCACGCCATGAGCACAGGCAGAGGATGCACCCTGCTGCATGGAAGAGAGATTTGCCAAGAGGAGGAGAGCAGGTAGTTGCTGCAGGACTGCATTACCATACCACAGCTGTCCTGTAAGCCAGCAGGCAGTCAGGGGCTTGCAGGAGCTGTGCTGTGGTGGCCAGACACGTGGCAGCAAGGAGATGTCAGAGCAGCCTGGCTGCCATGGAGGGCCCACCAGCATCCTGCCAGCAGCCACAGCCATCCCACCCCACTGGTACTTCCCTGCTGCAACCACACAGCAGACACTGCCCTCCCTCTGCATGCCCTGCACCATGTGCTTCAACCATCACCTTCTGCAATGTGTCACCTCCCTCTCCAAAGCAGCTGGCACTGGCCAGCATCACCCAGGTAGATGTGCTTCAGGGGAACAATTTAATACGGAGGTCTCATGCACTTCTTTCCTTCACTTTGGGTTGTAATCAATGGCCAAGGCCAGGGGAAAAGGTGTCAGCTATGGGAAAACGTTGAAAGAAATCTCACCAAAAAAGAAAATCCTGAGTTCATAAACTATTCATCTAGTGTGTGAGCTGGAAAAGGCACCTCCCCAACTGGACACTGGAAATCTTGAAAAGTGACAGCAAGTGACACCAGTATAAAAGGGCCTTTCTGAGTACAGCTTACAATTCCTAATAAAGTAGAATTTGCTGCTGTGTCCTACATTATAAACCACCCACCACCACCCAGATGCAACAGCCTAGTGGAATTTTTTATGAGTCTGTTTGCAGCCAAATATTTCACAGTTACTAACAGAGAGAGAGAGTAAAAGATCAAAGAGGGAAGAACATACAAATTCAGATATCTCAATAAAGAAATGAAAACAATAAAGCATATATTGAATATTATCTGCCCATTAATCTCTGGAGTAAATTCAGAAAACTAATTAAAAGCTTCTACACAGATAAATGATAAGCTTCTTTATTCAATAAGCTCAACATATGAACAAACAGAGGCTTGTGTTGGTATCATCGTTATTAGCAATTGCATTAAAGCAAATGATTTTCACTGCGCTACTGGGAATATGGTGATTTGAAAAACAAAATGTTAAGAGATGAAAAATTCAAACCTTTACTGCACCGAGCATATTACACTTCCTGCTCTTTTTTAAAAAAATTATTTCAGATCATGGTAACTCTTATGGGTCAACACAACAAAAAAAAATGAAGACATGGATTAGAGAAAGCAAACTGAAAGCCTATACTGAAGCAGAAAATTTTCTGCATAACCATTCTCGGGTGGAATGGCTTTAAGGGGTGATATTGCCTTCCTGCATGGGAATTTCTCTAGTTCCCTAGCGCTCACTGCACCTTGTGTCCCTATTTCTGCTGTTGCCTTCAACACTCACATAAGATTTTGTCTGAATTTTATTGGGAGTTTCTGTCTCCTCAACCGTAATTGATAGATGTTCTATTTTTGTGGTGCAACACTGCTGCCCTGCATGACGTGGCGTGGCAGTGCTGCACGGGAAGCTTGCAAAGCAGCCAGACTTCCTCTGCCTTGGTGCCCAGGGAAGAGCTCCCATCCCAAGCATCCCTTTAGGCAGGTGTGACTTGGGAAAGGAGGATCCTGAACAACATTTAAGACAATAAATTCTACAGCTTAAGCTGTGGGTTCCATTTAAATAAAGAGCCTGAAATAATTAATTTCAACATATAGTCTGTCCTGATTCTGATTATTTAGGATCAATTAACCCGGATCTGGCTCCAGAATTCAGCTGTCCTCCTAAGGATCTTACACAAAGAAAAAAACTTGAAAAATGCTTTTTTAAAAAATCCATAGTGCATTGCAGTGACCCAAGGCTTATCAGCATAAAAACAGCTTTAAACTGATGGAACTGGGGAATGAGAGTGAACTGTAGCTGCTTTTGTTGATAATTTCTATTCATAAACCAGCCACTTCTTTCTTGGTAGTGCACATTAAACTCTTCTTATTGACCAAAATGAAACTGATATTTCAAAAAGTCTCAGGCTAATGTACTCTTGAACATGGCTTAAGTGCAGCATATAGCCCACATAGTGTAAAGTGCACTTAAATTTCAGCATATTCACTCAACTGAGGCATTTCAGAAACAGAGAAGTCATTACAAGCCCCATAGCAAAATAACAAATTATGACTCTGCCGGATATTAAGTTTCAAAAGAAAGAACAGAGACACTCTGAAAACCAGAGTGAAATACTGATGTGCTGATTCACTTCATGCTTATGTACTGTGCAAGTTAGAACTGCAAAATAATGTATCTCTCCTGTGACAAATTATATTGGTAGGAAAACATCTTTTGGCTGCTGCTTTCCATTCTGAATGGGCATTTTCTCTTTCCACTTACAGGAAAATTTGCTGTCAGAATGTCAAGTTGACTTGCTATTTTATTTGCCATCTGTGTCAAATATTAATACAGACACATTTAGTATGTGCCTATGTCCCAAAAAGCCTGAGCTGTTGCAGTGTTACCTATCTTTCACAATTACCAGGGTAAAAACCAGGAGGGGAAAAAAATTACATAATTTTAGATCAGTACTCATACTGAATCACTTTTTATTTCAA
This sequence comes from Florisuga fusca, assembly GCA_038090715.1. Taxonomy (NCBI): domain Eukaryota; kingdom Metazoa; phylum Chordata; class Aves; order Apodiformes; family Trochilidae; genus Florisuga; species Florisuga fusca. Next base: position 17,710,056 of record JAAWXA010000003.1, on the reverse strand, counting down.
ATAGACTTCCAGGGCCATTACTAGAGCACAACGTATGGAAAAATAGGACTTAAACCCTCAATGCACCATGAATTTTGTAGGTGAAAAATAATCAGGATTAACTTTTCTGTAGAAAACAATGTGCTTCATGTCCCATCTATTCTGTAGCTACTACAGTGACTTCAGCTCTTGTAGGCATATCTTGTCTGGCTTTAAACAAGTAGTGAAGCATCAATGTGTCTCAGTGTAGGTTTGCTAGTTTACATATTTACCCAGTGCCAACAAAAAAAGGTTGTGTAGGGCAGCAAAAGTGGAAAAAGAGGAAGAGGAGGAAAGAAAGAGAAGCAACTGGCATGGAGATGAAGTTGGGGCTGGGTGGGGTCCTCTGGCTCACAGACCCATGTGAAGCAGCCAGGAGAGGTAAATCCCAGGGCTACGGGTTGAGAGGAGGATAAAAAGGAAAGTCCCATGTCCCATTTCTATATCCAGGGGAAAACCCTGTCATCACAGGATGGACTGGTATGTTGGGATGCAGAGATACTATTGCTGCTTCTTGTCCTGTGGGTTTAAAGCAGTCTCAAGGTGGCTATAGAAACGGTAGCAACTATAGTGTCTGCAGAAAAGAGAATAAGTTACAGAAACCGTGCCAAAGGCAGTAGAAAATTTGATACCACAGCACTTCACTTTCATTGACTTATACTTCACCCTACTGCCACATTATTCTGGGGGTATTTGGGTCTGGGGATTTTTGCTTTTAAACTGAAAAATATTTGGTTCCCTGTGGGTGCTTTTTACCACCTCATCCTCCTTCCTTTAGATACTTCAAAAGGCCAGCTCCTGAGAAAACTTTTCTGCTGGTTCTTATTGTTTCCTACTTCAAATGAAAAAAAGTACATGATGTTAAATCTGAACACCAAGACTTTGTGAATGTGTAAACTTCAGAACTCTAAACCTTTCAGCCTGTGCCAATGTAAACCACCTAAAGTGCAAAGAATTAAGTACACTTTATCCTCTCTGACCATGATTGAACATGTTCCAGTCCTACAATCTGCAGCAGGGAGTCTCTGAAATCTCCCAAAGCAGAGTGGGGCTTTTTCAAATGGGCATAAGAAAAAGAGGGAGAATCTCATCAAAATCTAAGTTCCAGCCCTTTAGATCTCTTCTCTGAAAATTCTCACCTTGCTGTTTCTAACCACCTCACTCTCAAGGACATCAGGCAGGAAAAAAACCTAACTACCTTTGCTAAGCAAAATGCTCCATATTCCCCAAATTCTGGGAAATTTGCACATAAATTTTAATAAACACTTTCACAGCACACATTGGTGTCTGTCTGCGTCACCCACTCTTTTCCATGTTGTTCCATTAATGTCTAACTGATCTTTTTGCTAGAAAAAATAGGTACCTTAGTCCAAACCCTGGAAGCTGAAAGGGATAAGATGTGTATTTTAGGAGCACAGTTGTGGTCTTTCTGTTCCTCAGGCAGCAACAGCCTCTCCCTCCCCTGCCTGTAGCACCCTGGGCTAGAAACCTCTTTTCTCAAGTGAAGCCACCCCTGGGGACATGGCATCCTGCTGCCTTCCCCACGGACAAGCACACACCATCCCTGATCCCCTTCATTGTACTGGACCCAGTACCTGGGCTGGAGGTTCCACACTGCCTTAAATAACACGTCTTGTGTGTTGGGGCTGGGTATCTGGAAGTGTGTGAGCAATGCTACGCCAGCCAAAGCTTGATGTACACCTTGGCCATGAAGAACTGGAGTTTGGGTGCTTGGGTGGCCAGAAGTGTTTTAAGCTGATGCTGGTCAAGGGAAGCTGGAATAGAGAGCCATTAAAAGGCTGGCATTACTTGGATTTGGCCTTACCTTTTTAACTCTCAGAAATACTTGACTGGAATGGACTGCAGTGCAGCTGCAGCTGTGCCTCACTGTCTAGGACGAGGTTTGTTTTAAACCTGACATTATCTGAAGAAATAATGAGGAGTCCCAAACTATACTGTGAAGCACACAGTGAATTTTTAAGTCTGCTAAAGACTGAGGAGTGAAATGTGAGGGAATGTTTTTTCCTGATATATTTTTTTCTCTTTCTCTCTCCTCATGGAAATATTGATGTGAAGGACAGCAATACTGCTACTGAATTCTGACCTGCATGGCTATAAAGATACATTACTTGCATCAGTCCAGGCGACAGTTCTCTCAATCTTGCTTCCTCTGCAAATGTGGTTATCTTGCTCTGGCACTTTGCAAAATCCTCTAAATTACTATTAAATTAAATACTTGCAATTTATGGAGGGTTTTAGCTGAACTCATATTTCTGTGCCATTAATTACCAAGTATTTTACTGGCTCTGTGAAAAACATTAATAAATCAGTCTAAATGAACTCCCACCTTCCCCCATGAACTGGGGCTGGGTGTCATCAGTCACACTCTAACCTGAGAAGGTTATATTTCCTTTGGATTCATCATTAATCCCTTTTCAAATTCTGTATTTCTGAAGGAGCTCAAGGCAGCATTTTCAAACATGGGTCTTTTCAAGCTAGTGGCAGCAGTTTACTTAGCTGCCTGAAAAAACACATGGATTTTCAGAGGTCTGTGATTTGAAACGATTCCCCTTTTGCAATGTTAAGGCTTATTTCTTTATTTTATTTTATTTTATTTTATTTTATTTTATTTTATTTTATTTTATTTTATTTTATTTTTGGGGGTTTTAAATTGTTTTTGCTTCCTTCCCTCCTCCTGCCTATCTCCCCCCCTCCCCTGACCTGAACAGTAATTACACTGGTTATCTTTTAGATAAAACATGATTTTCAATGTAGTAGAGCTCTGGGATAGTATCAGTGGAAACACAGGTAGAGATCACTGGAAATGAAGGACACGTGAATGCTTGGAAGGTTAGTTAGTCAGACGAGTAAATATGGATTTAAGTCTGACTTCTCAACATTCAAAATTGAAAATATTGACCTTGATATGCAGTGTTGATCTTCAGTGTGCCTTCCCATGGCAAAAAGATCAGCAGAGGTCCAATATGGGAAGTCAAATCCCCAAGCACAGTCTATAAAGATGACTACAGTAGAGCAGGGCAGGGACACGAGATATCTTAGATGCTGACAACACTACTGGGGGCATTCTTATTACCACCTCAAAACAGTGGCACGCTGGAGTGACAAAACAACTATTATTTCACAGACCAGTCAACAATAGTAGATGCTCCCATTTCATCAGTGTTTCACCCTCTGGTTGCCAAACCCAACAGAAATCTCGCCAAAGGCAGGTATTTCATGAAGTTATGTGGACTGGTTTAATGTATTAATCTTCACAGTGACACAGATTATTAGAAACTCAATGATATGTGGAAGATTTTATGATGTGCTTTCATGCTGATAAATAGCTAATCACCACGTATTTGTGACAACAGAGCATTACAGAGAGCAGTGATATGTGTTCTAAAAAATACCACCGGTCCTTTTACACCCTCTGCATAATGCCCAATCGTCTGCAGTGCTTAACTTTGTGCTCTTGCTCTCATATCCACCAAAAAAATATCATTATGAGAATCCTAGCATTTGTCAAAGCCTCCACTCTGGTCTTTTGTGCTGTTTTTTTGGTTTTATGTTTGTTTTTTTTTTTTCCTCACTAAAAGTGCATTACATGCCATTTGACAGCTGGTAATTGTATGTGTATTGAATTAAAGCATTGATTTTAATTTCCAGAGTCAACCTCACTCTCTTTTAGCTGAATGAATTACTTTTTTTCATGAGAAAAAAACATTGGTAGTGGACTTCAGATACCAGATCAGAGCTTTGGCAGTCTGCTCTCAGGGCTATTTTCTGCCCTTTCATTGAAAGGTTCTAACTTGCCCATTACCCAGACAAGAAAAAAAAAGAAAAGAAAAAAAAAAGATAACAAATCTCCAAATGTCTACCACAGCTCTGAAATTCATAGCTAGCTTTCAATTACTTTATGTAGATTTCCAATTCCCTGGCTTCTAGGATGATTTTCAATTGTAAAGATAAGCAATGACAGTCGTGGCAAAGCCTGGATAAGAAAACTTGAAAAAAAAACCAGGTACTACTAGGAATTACACTGATTATGCTATGGATTGAAATCTATCTCTGAGTCAATCCTAAGGCACATTAAGAAGCCTCCCTGGGAAACAGAGGCTCTCTGACCCTTTCTCCTGTATTATCCTTTTCACAGATGCAGACACTTTTGCTTCTCTCGTCTACTCCTCACAAACTAAACTGCAGACCAAAGCAGTCACTCTCATGTGGAACCATAGGAAGAAAAAAAAAAAAAAAGGATCACAGGTTGCCATCCCAAACAGATGTTCAAAAAAAGACTGAGGCTTTGTGCCAAGTTTCAGAAGACAGACTTCTTCTCCTCTCTCAAAACCTAATCACCACAAGCCAAGTCTCTGACCTGTTGTTTTTATGATGCGCTCAAAGATATCTGTAGCTTTCCTATTCATAAATGATCAAGCCCATTGTTTTGGGCTCAGTCTGGATTTTGTTCCTCTCTGGAGTGAATGAAGCTCTTCAACCTGCCCTCCCTGGGGACTGGCTCATGTCCCCAGTGAGAACCACCTCCTATGGCATTGCCCCATCCAGGCATGGTGCTGGGTAAATACTGTTTTACTACCAGCATCCTCCATCCAACACATCAGCTGGGATGGAGAAGTGAGGCCAGTTGCTGTTCTCACACCCATCGGTGAGGAACAACAGTAAGTCACAGAATGCCAGGTTGGGAGGGACCTCAAGGACCGCCTGGTCCAACCTTAAGTCCTTTGAAATAAGTGGAGATAAAGGTCTGTAAAACTGACCTGATAGAGCTGAGCTGGAACAAGTGAGCACAGCAGCTGTTTCCCTTTTATATATAAGAGGTTTCACTGATAACGTGGAGTCATGGTTTGGTCGAGGAGTCTGACCAGCTCCAAGCACACTGTTTGTTGTAGGTGCTTGCTGACAGAGTCAGCATTTGGCCGAGGAATTTGTTGTTGTTGTTGTTGTTATACTGTGCGTCATATTTGTTCCTAGCAGACTGAACAAAGACACTCTCTGCAGAGTTTAGGAATTTATTGTAATACCGTGTCTTGATTCCTCTATACCTACAGATTTTATAGACATGCCATAGCTTTCTCTTGTTTATCTAGCAATTTAGTGCTTCCAGACAGGCACTATTACAAAATCCAGCATTAGGACTTAATTCAACTCAAATTTATCACTGCAAAAAATATACACTCAGAAAGATGTGGCTGATGTCCCAACTCATGCATTTTTTGCAGTTCTGTCAGTTTATGTGACAGAAAATACAAGCCCAGACCAGTCACTCTGTGGCTTTTTTTGTTCTAAGACTCTAAGACCTGTGGTTCTTTTTGCAGCTGTGCATTAAAATAGGTTTCCTCTGGGGCATAATAAAAATATCACAGTAGAGACATACATCATCTTTTGGATGCCATGTTACGTGATGAAATTTTTCATGGTACACTTAGTTTGCATTTGTCCCAAGTAACTGAAAGGGAGAATGTGCACTGACCTGCTCCAGAGCAATCGTATTAGCCACCAAAAACGCATCACATGCGTCGATTTGACTCTGTGCAGCACAGTGTTTATTATTTCTGCAATAAACTGTGGAAGAAAATAAAGTGTGAGACCATTTCACTCATATCTGGCTGCCCTATTGCCATGGCATTACTTAAGAGGGGAAGTAAATATAGGGATACGTGCACAGGACTTCTCTCTCTTTGACCATGATGTCTGTATTACTGACCACTTCTGGTTTTGATTATTTTAGTCAAACTCTCTGCAGCCTTTTGAAGTGGAGTACGTTGATTTGTTGTTACTTCTCTCAGGCTTAGACTAGCTGCTCTTACACAGCTTCCATTTCAATGTGGTAAAGTGAGATGCTGGTTGAGAAGCTTGATGCTTACATGAGGTGTATCTGCTCTTCTTACAAAGGAAGGGAGCAACTGATGCGGTGCCTTTGCTGTATAGCTTTTGCTCACTAATAAATTTATTCCTGTAAAAAACTGAGGGTGAATGGAGGAAAGGGGATCATGCACAGATTCATATGTTCCTTGATACCAAAATTTGGGAACCTGATACTGCTGATTAGAGCCATGGCTGTAAGCAGGATTTTCCGAGAGGCAGACACTTCTTGTAACGCAAAGGTGAACCTTACAGCAAAGCTTAGGATTGTTATTATACTAAAAATAAATAGGCTGATGGCAGATCTTCATGTGAGGTTTAAAGAATCATGATAATTACTGGGCTCTATCCAAGGACAATCATGAAGAATTTTGGGAATTAGCACTGTCTTCAACACAGAAGTCACTGGCTGCCCTGGGATGATGTGGATTTTATATATGGTTCTTTTGTTCCTAAGATTACACCGGCTTTCCAGTCTTGTCTTTGCAAAAACATGAAAAGATTTTAAATGGGCTTTACCCTAGAGGGACAAAATCCAAAATGCTGTTACACAAATAAAGTGATGAATGGGATGCCTATATATCATTTATTTCCTCTTGGAATTGGTGACCTTCCATCAGTCAGTAGTTTCCTTCACACTCCCTCACTTGTGAATTATAAGTTAATCAAGAGTACAATGGAAACAATGCATCCACAGCCCGCTCCCTGCATTCATCTCTCTCCTCAGGGTGGATTATGGATGTTAAAGTTGTAATGAGATTTCTTTCAGTCCAGTTTTGACCTCAATTCTGACTTTACCAGCAAAAATTTTTTCATCTAAGTTTCAGCAAGACGTATTGGGAAAATGCAGTGGGATCTGGAAAAAGGAGTTGTGAAGCAGGAGTAGTGTAAGAAAGTAAGACTATCTCCTTGCTTTTAACTGCTTTATTTTAGGGAGTGGGGTACATGGAAATTTTTTTTTTTCTTTACTTGACCTCAAAGGGATCTATTTCTGAAAGGTTAGTTATTTCTAGAGATCTTAAATCCCAAATTTACAAATGCAATATAATGGTCATATGTGGCTGATGTGACAAGAGAGACGTAGTTATGTGGAAGAGTGGTCTCCTGCAAAACACTGACATGCTGCCTCCTGAAGTCTGGTCCTAATTTTACCACACTGAATGACTAAGATGCTGTTTCACACTTACTGGTTTTAGCATATAATTTGGGTTTATAGAGCCTGAGCCTGGTCTGTGAGGCTCTCCTCAAAGGGGATGCAATGCATGCATTGCAAGTATTTATTTTCAAAACTTACAGGTGTACAAAAGCAGTGAATGTAATACCAGGAAAAATTATTCTCCCACAGCTGATGATACTAGTGGTAACAATGAGGAATTATTCTCATTATAAAGGAGAGTTGATCTGAAAGGTAAAGAGAGGTGGTAATTAATTTCCTTTAATAGTCACACTGGGATCTCCTGTAGTGTGCGGTCTGATGTTAATAATATATTTTCCCCCCCTATAATTAATGTTCATGTTCTGTTCCTGGGGGACTCTTCTCCACTATCCTCAGCATTGTCGTTACTTAAGCACGCACAACCAACATTAGCACCTTGGTAGCTGCAGTAGAGAATCCCTTGCCTGCACCTTCTCTCCAGCTAGGTGGGTGGCAGATGCCATCACTGGAACATGCAACCTCAGGAGAGCTGGGAAATCATAAGATATTTTGCCCCGCTTTGCAGGAAGGCAAAGTTTTAAATAAAACAATTAAGTATCGCGGGGAGTTGAGCGAGCCCCTCCGCCTGTCCTGCTTTCCCAGGCTTGGGATTCAGGGATGGGAGGTGGAGAGTGACTCCTCGGGGACATTATGGAGGTGTTAGACCTACTTGCCAGTGCATGGCTGTGCCACAGCAGAGCAAGCAAGGAAGCCCTTGGATTTTAGAGCAGCCTGTGGCTCTTGAGCCAGCCACTATTGAGAATTATGCCCAATAGTCAGGGAAGAGGGAACACGACAAAGAGCTCAAATTCTGTTTCTGTAGGATAGCAGAGATACATGTTCAGGAGAACACACTATTGCATTAAGAACTAACTCAAGTCACACAAAGGCAATTTTTTTTTTATTTTTACAGTTATATTATTTTGAAAATTGGCTCTTTGCTTTAGTTTGTGCTCTTTGGATTGCTAAGGCTTTTTCTGTAGCAGCAGTGAAAACTAGAGAAACCTTGAGAACCATGAGAACCACTTTCTCCACCTCCTTCCGTACAATAAAGACTGAAGCAACAATATGTGAGGCAAGAGAAAGACAAAAGCAACACTACATTAGCAGACTTCCCTCCCTAATTCCACACTTACTTTACACCTGTGGTCCTGAGTCAAGGATAATATACTCTCTGACTTCTTTTAAAAACGTGTGGCCTAGACAGAGATTTAAATTTTCTGGAAAGGTCTGTACATATAAAATGTACCAGATTTTTCTGGACTTTTCTCTTCTTTAAGGGAAAAATGAAGTATCTGCAGCTTTCACTTTAAGACCAATTTTTATTTACTTTTTTAATGAATAAGAACTCTATTATGCCCAATTCTGTTAGCACATATAGACATCTGCCAGATACATCCCTGAGAAAAAGCAAAAAATTCCTGGCTTTTGAACACCATCAAAAATGTCCAGAATTAGACAGAGCTATTTTTAGTTGACGTGTCTCTAAGCAGTAAAATGATGAGGTAAATAACTACAACGATGGAAATAGAGAGTACCACCATTACTGACCCATTAACAAGAGGGTTCCATAAAACCCAGAGAAATTATGTAAGCAGACTTAAGGCAACAATGCACAAAGCCTTACAGCACAAACCCACATTCCTAGAAGAAACGTTTGGAAAATAAACGCCTGTATGTGTGATACAGCTAACAAAGCACAATGACTTCATAGTAACCAAACTACTTCATTGTATGTAGAATCTTTTGAAGGCTAAAGTTTCAGTACTTTTAAACACTGCAGATTTTTCTGACAGAAGATATTTCTCAAATACATTAATTTCAAGCTTTTCCCAAGTTCTCCAATCCTCTGTTTCCTACTTTGCATAGAATACTTTCAAATTGAAGTTGTCATACTGTTTCCAGATACTTATATTTCTAGGCATTGAACATTTAAAGAAAGGTTAATGGGAAATGTTATTTCTGAAATATGAACTAAGGAGAGGACTGCCAAACAGGCAGTAAGTAGTGTTTTCTACCTGAAAAAATGGTATACCTTGATTACCAAACAGCAATACCCAAGATATTTTGTGTATCTTTCAAAGAAATATTTGGGACACTGGTTTTATGGAAAACTAGAAGACATCTTTTTACTGGAATAATGCAGATTTTCTGACATTTTCAGCAAACAGTAACTACAGGGAAGATACATAAATATTCCAGAATTTCATATCAGAAGTGCCTCATTTGCACATAACTGCTTGCAGGCATTGTCCACTGGTGCAGGTGTTTCCCAGAATAAAACCTTTCAGAATGACCTGTTGCTTCTTTCCCCACGCAGGGTAATTATCACTGTGAGACACTGATCCAGGAGGTAATGTGGGCACAACATGAACTGCCCATGCAGGTTTCTACTTCTGGGAGACCAGCAAGGGATGATATTTCTGTAAGAGGTGGCTCACGCCTTTCTAATCAGAAAGATTTTGTGGGCCTTCACCCCCAAAGTGGTAGGAGACCCTGAAGAGCCAACCAGACCCATAATTTCCAGTAAGAGAGACATGGTAGAGTCATACATCACATCTGATCTCCCTGGCATGACTGGGGACCTGTTGGTACCATGTCTGGGTGTGCCACATCCCTGGGTTTAAGCAAGGAAATGATTCTGATGAGTGAGAGCAGCAAGGCAGCTCTGAGTACTGCTCTTAAATAAACCAAGGAAAGCAAAACCTTTACATTTCCACGGATGTTGAGAATGAACCCTTTTCTCTAAAACAAAGTGATGTCATGGTGCAATTTAAAATACACAGTGGCAGCACAACGTGCAGCTGCATAGCGATGCAGTTCTCCCATCCACAGGGGAGCCTGTGTCTTGAGATACACACAAGCTGCTCTTATCAAAGCTTTGCTTCTAATTAGGGAGTAACTGAAGCCCTTTTTAACACCTGCATTGTATGGATTTAATATGCTAATGTGCAAGTCTGTCTCAAATTTCTAATCCCAAAAATGCTTTACTTTCTTTTTCGTTATTCTTAAGTAGATAGTCCAGCTAATTTAACTCCATCAGGCTGAACCCATTAAATGAAACGTCTGGAAGGAATTAATTTAAGTGCTTATCAAAGACTGGTAATATCAGTTTCCACTGGTAAGTAAAATGAATTTATGTGAACTGGAATCAGATACATTGATTCAGCTCTATTGTGAAAACATAGCTTGGAGATAAGTAGTACTACAATTATTCGCCCAGGAAAATGTGCATCACCCTAATGGAACTGCTCTAATGACCTTGACTAAATGAACGGCACTCCCTCTTTCTCAAAAGCAATGCCAAAATACCAATAATAGCATGACATATATATATATATATATATATATATGTATGTCTGTTTTCCAAGGTGTCAACTTTACAGCCAGGCACTGAGAAAAAACATCTTTATCCACAAACATTTATTGAGTCATAGGTGCAGTTACTGCTGTACTTCTGCATGAGGTAAACTAGATAACAACTTGGGACAATGTTCAGGGTCTGTTCCTGGGCTACAGTTAAAAAGCAAACTAAGAAGCACTTTTCCCATGCTCTACTGGCATTTTCAAAAGACAATCTTGATACCATAAAAAAGCTCACATCTGCTGCTGAGCTGCTTCCCAGGGCATCACTCTGTGTTAGAGGTTCAAAGACAAAACAGGGTGGCCACCAATACAAATTTAGGAATGGCATTGGCTGGTGTCTGACTCTGGAAATGCTGAAGTTTTGTTCTCCAGACCACAGGGCTGGGATTCAGTCTAGGTTGGTATTTATTAATCCTGGAGATGTGAGTTGCTCCAGTCTGTATGGCTGGAGATGAGGTGGGGGCTAAGGACTGATATGGATGAAAAGTAAACATCATTGTTGGGAAGAATAAAGGTTACAAAGCTCAGAAGAATGTAAGTGCAGTAAAACATGACCAGCTGTAGGGTTGGATGGGAATACTGTGCTTTAGGTTGTGCTAGTCTGGCACTTAATGGCTTGGGCTAGAGTTTGGACCCAAAGAGCTGAGTTTATTGCTGGACCTCACAGGACTTAATTGATATTCCAGTTACAGACAAAGGCAAAAGCTTGCCACAGGCCTCCCTGCCCAAACACAAGGCTACGCCTTCACCAGCACATAGGCTTCCTCATCATTCACTCTTGTAAAGTATAAACTCTTAAATTCGATTTTCAGCTACGGAGGTGTTTCTTTCTTGGCTGATAGATTGTATTTTTCAAGGGTTATTATTAGCTTACTGAAATGAAACTGCAGTTGATATGAAAAGCTTTGATGCAAAACCAGGACAAAGTGACTTGGAAACAAGTATGGCTTCATGGTCATGCCAAATATACAGGTTCTGTCAAGGTCTATCATGCACTGGCTGTGTGCATATGGAAGCTAATGAGAATTTACATGCAATTACCTTAGGAATAATACTATTAAAGGCAGTAGACCCACATTAAGAAAGTAGACAGAGGAACCATTTCTTGAGACCATGTCTCTGCTGCAGAAAAGAAGAGAATCTGATCTGTCACTTCTTTCGCTGATTGAATGAGGAAGCATGAGCATGAATCACTGATGTGAGGAGTCAAGCAGCTTACAGCTTTCTAGGTTTCTTTGTATTTGTATGGGGCACATGCTCATTAGCAAAGATTTTTAAGGTTCTTGCCTATCCTGGCATTTTTTTAATCCCACAAAACAGCAGCTCTGGCTGGAACACCACAGGTGCTGGGATACACCCATTCTTGTCTTGGGTCCTGCACTAGTGCCTGTGTTTCAGTGGGAATTACTACAAGCAATGTTAGAAAACATTGTAGGCCCACTGAGCAAGGCTGAGCCTAAATGCCAGCAAAGCAAAAGGCTTGCAAATAACCCTGGAGTAGATATGGGCTGCTAGAGTACAGCAAGGATGACAGCTAATGTTAGAGGTAGGATTAAAGAATGGGGTGGTGGGCAACAGTGGCTTCAGGAGTGTTAACTGGTAGACCCTGCAAGTTCAGCAGGGCTGGATGATGGCAGCTGAAGAGCATGTAGTTATCTGCACAGTGAGGAGGGGCATGTGAACTTCTCTTGATATGGAAGTTAGGTATAGTGATATGACTGAGATAGGAGTCTTCTATCTGACTGGATCTACAGGCTGGGACAAGGCCTGGGGAAGAACAAGCCAATGGCTGAGGACTACCTGTTGCTGTAAACCTGGGGTGCTTCAGTTTCTGCAGTCCCTCCTAAACCCCAAATGAAAACTAATCTTCTCTAATTGCCTTGGGGCAACCTGCCACCATCCTGCCACCCTGGGCCTTACACAATCCAAATATTAATTAAACTCTTCAGATCCTCTTTCCCCTAACCTAAACCAGAATGAAGCCAGTAAACCAGCAGCTTCTCAGCAGAGGTCCTTTAGCTCTCACTGCATCTCTCTGTCAGCTCCCTGTTTTTAACTATAACCACCATCCAAAGCCTTATCCTATCTTTTAATTATCACTTGAAGAATCCTAACAGTTAAAAAAGCAAATGTAAATTGTTTGACTCTTGCCTCATGAATGGGGGAATGGATACAAACTACAGTAGGGTAGATTTAGATTGGAAGTTAGGAAGAAGTTCTTCACCATGAGGGTGGTGAGACACTGGAACAGGTTGTCCAGAGAGATGGTGGAAGCCCCATCCCTGAAAGTTTTTAAGGCCAGGCTGGACATGGCTCTGAGCAACCTGATCTAGTGGGAGGTGTCACTGCCCCTGGCAGGGGACTTGGAACTAGATGATCTTAAAGGTCCCTTCCAACGCTGAACATTCTATGATTCTCATTTGCCTCTTCCCCTAAAGATGTTGTAGGATCCAGCATCAAACTGAAGTGCTCATTCTTGTAATTCTTACCACTCGGCCCCACTCCACGGGTATCCCCACACTTCCTTACCTGTACTGCTCCAACCCTCATGGGGCCAAAATCCAGCTTCGAGAGTTTGGTTCTCTCAGATCTCCCTTCATACTGGCCTTCTGGCCTTATGCAATCCAGGAATATTTCTCCTCATTCAGTATTTCCATGTCTAAAATTTGACCTCATCTCTTACCAGGAACATCGTGTAGAAGTTGCCCAATATCTCCTCCTTTCCTTCACAGCTGGCTGTCAGCCTCTGCACATAGAGCTCCAAGAGCTGGGCTTCAACTGGCACTAAACCCAGGATTTCCTCTTATCATCAAGTATTGAAGCACATCCTGGTGATCTCTTGTAGCGACAAGTTGAACTCTCTTGCCTCTGTAACTGCTGGCAATAACCTCCATGATAATTCTAGCTTTAATTTTCTTGACCCCAGGACCAAGCAGAAGAACTTCTATGAGGATCAAAGGGCTGAGAGCAGGTCAGAGCACAATACACCTTCTTGACTTGTGCCCATTAGCAGTTGGGTCCAGAGGTTTATCTTCCCTGATCAGTGCTATAAGAGAGGCATGGTGAGGGTGTCACAGCTTCAACTGTGTGGGGAACCTTAGAGCTATGGGCAGGCCTGAGGTCAGGATTAGGAGGAGCAGAGACTGAAGAGCTAGATTGGCTCCTCTGTCCTTCAAGTTCTTCTGACCCAGGATGACACACTGTTGCCTGGTTTTGCCTATGCTTAGAATAAAGAAGAGAATTTAAACTTTTTTTACACAGCCCCTTTCTCTTCCTTCCCTACACAAATATCAAATAAATGTCACTCAGTTTTTGACTCTTTGGAGAATTCCTCTGAAAAAGTCCTGGCTCATCTCTGACCTGGCGAGGTGGCTGTCTGGTGCTGTCTGACTGCACAGGTGTAAAGCAGAACTGCTCTGCTTTAGGAAGCTCCTATGGAGCCTCACTATCATTCTTACACCAACACTCCCCACTACTCCCCACCTTCTTAAAGATAAAGTAGTTGTTATGCTTTGTATCTTGCTTGAGCCCCATCTGCCACATTAAGTAGCTTCCTGGCAGTGGGGTAGGTACTCTAGAAGTGTAGAGATGGGAAAACACAAAGATAATCTTTCTCCTTCAGGGCTGTGCAGGAAACCCCTAGCTGGGATGGAGCAGCCTGCCCACAGGTCAGTGAAACATCACCTGTTTTAACTGCTATTTTGCACATTTGACTGAAATTTTTGTTTCTGAAGAAGCTACATTGTTCAGGCATGTTTCTAAGAAAGTAGCTTCTCCTTTGCTGCGAGGTAGGACTGAGGAGTTGAGTTTTTAAGAGCACTGAGTGGCATATTAGCAAGTGTAAAAGCTTCCAAAAAATGAAAGAGGACTATATTTCTGCTTCTGATTCACTGTTCTATGCCAAATAACGCTTTCCCAGTCACCTTTTCTTCCTCAAAGAGAACAGGTTGCGACAGATTGAAGTCTTCTCCCCTGCTATGTCAGGAGCCTTTACGTGACAATTAGAACATCATTTTTGTTTTACGATTAGCTGAAGTCAGTTCAAAACAGCACGTCACCTCACACATGAAATAGCACGGCTTTATGTGACGGGGACTGGAATTTGGCAGGAGCCTTTCCTCATTTGCAGTCTGCTTTTTTTCTGTCTCAACGTTTTACACTTGATGCAGAGTAACTTGAGTTTTGATGTCAGTCAGGCTGATCTGGAGGAGTGACTCATCTAGGGCAAGAGGAGTAGCCAGCTCCGGCTTGCTCTGAGGGGAACTGAAATGTTAAGCACCGGAGGAGGAGAAAAAATTACAGATCCGTGAGGGGGGAAGACCTAGGACCTTCCAGATAAAATCCGTGATATTTATCCCTGGCTCTGTAAAGACTCAGCAGGCAGGTTCTTTATCTCCTCACCGTCTTTCTCTCCAATCTTTCTTTTCTCCTTGCTCACGTGCTACTGAGAAGGCTGACCTCAGGAAGTTCCAAGAGAAGCCAGCTGGCAGTGTGTGAGTCCCCAGACCACTGGATCCTAATGATGTAATCAACAGCACCATGTTTTTAAGGGTTTTTTGGTATGTCTCTAGAATAGCAATTAGCCACGAGCAGGTCCAAATGCTGCAGCATTCATAGTGATTTTGGCTTTCCCTGAGTATTCACTTTTTCACATCATCTATTAGACCTAGGAAACTAATACAGCATTTCCCATTAGTAATCTCTTCCACTTGGGATTTCTTTTCTTGTGGCCAGAGGAGACAAATTGTGCGGTCACTGCACAAAAACCTCTCTAGAGCAACCACCACTATAATACTTCATCTGCCAAAATTGCTACAGCCTCAAGAAATTCAAGAAACCTAGCCTCAAGCCCATCCACCTTCCTCCCTGTCCTGAATGGTTCCTACTTATTTTCTTTCCTGGTTTCTCTCTTTTTAAAATGTTTATCTCTTAAAACAAAATACACAAAAAAATGGTGATCCTAAGTCCCGTGTCAAGGATAGCTGCAGGCAGAGGCTGACAGCTGTGACTGATGGTAGGCAAGCACTAGCAGCAAGCAGCTTCATCTCACCTTACTCCTAAATCTTGTGCTAAGAGCAATGTTAAAGATGGGGAACGATTCATGTGGATGTGAGCTACCTAATTCTCCACCAAATCCAGTTCCAAAAAAAGCATTTGCAGACAATAAATCAAATTTTGCAAACAATGAAACAAGTACCAGCTGATGGCCTACTGGTTTCTGTCAGAAAACTCTTGTGTCAGTTCTCCAGTGTCTGCAGAGACAGATACCTGTTGTCACAAAATTTGAAGTTGGCTGGCAGGTTCAAAAGATAACCAGTCAAAGCCATGCAAAACTCACACGCTAAAAATGAACAAATAATGCTTCATTCCCCAAGAAAAATTCTTGTTTTTATCTCAATATGCAAATCAAGCAGGTTGCAAGGAGTGGGATCCTGTAAAAAAAAAAACCAACCAGGAAATTAGAGATAACAGTGTCTAACTTTTATACATCTGGGTTGTGGCTCATGGCACCTAACCTCAGGTCCTTGCAGTACAGATGCTGGCAGCAGAGGTAACAGCCAAAACTGTTGTTGTAGTCAATGGAGAGAAACAGAAGCTCTTAGGGCACAAGTAACCCAATTTTAAGAGAGTTATCAAAACCAATCAAATAATTCATGCTTGAGATATTGCAGATGATAGAAAGGGACCAGGCTCAGGCTCTAACAGCCTTCTCCCTCTCTCTAGTTCACCAGGATCTCAGGAACCCTCACTACTGCCTTTTCACATGCACACTGCTTTACCTTCCTAAACAAATCAAACTCTTCTCCTTTCCTCTTTCAAGCCTCAGACTCTTCACCTAGTCTAGCAAGTTGTGTCTTTCCCTCCGTGAATTTACACGTACAGTCTTCTGAAGGGAAGCAACCTTGCCCTTTGTTCATCTGACAACCCTTTATTTTCTTAGTCCTTCATACTTGTAGTCTGGCACTTACTCTGCCTCCTGCCTGGATAGGCCTATCAGAAATAGGGAGAAAAAAAATACATTAAATGTGCAGAAGCATAACTGCAATAGCACAGGATGGGGATTCAGGAGTAAGGGGAGTCTCTCAATTCACTTCAAGTTAATTAAAAAAAAATATATCAGGCTGTCAGAGTGAGTGTGTCCCTTGGACCTCAGTGTTTCTTGAGCTTTAAAAACCTATCTAAAGAGCATTAACATTCTGCTGCTGTATTTTTACAGGATAAATTACAAATGAGAACAGTGAGTGCCTCTCGGAAGTGATGGTCTTTCCTTTGGATGCTTGATATTCTATACAGCTAAGTGCTGCCTTAAGACCGATGAAAATGTTTGTATGCTTGTTTTACAGACTATTTGGAGGTCTAAAAGTGCATTTAATACTTTCATTTCCTTGTTCCCTTTTAATTATTTTTTGCATACTCAGGCTGCAGTCCAGGAAAAATGCAAGTTTTGCGGATACGTTTATCGACCCTTGCTCTGTAATTTAGTAATATACATCAGCTGGTACTTGTGCATCCTAAAAACCCAGTAAGGGAAGATGTTGAGCACATGTTCCAAAGTAAGTGTATGCTTTAAATATGCTATTAAGTGGTAGTACTTGTTTTTCTTCATTTTCAAGATTTTTCCATTTCCTTTCCTGGAGTTTTAATTCCTCTAGGGCATATCATAAAGTCCTTACTCAGACAAAACTACTTTTCTATTTACTTTGTTTAGGTTGAAAACTGCATGAGGCAGTTTCCCTCAAGACACGTACCTTCTTACCATTTAGGTCTGCAAAGTTAAATTGCTTTTTGACACAGTATCTATTGAATAAAATAGTATTAAGTTCACTAGTCCTTTTTCTTAAAAAACTAGCGAGGGCTCCAGATTAGTAGTCACGGTGTTTATACAGGTTTTACAAATAAATGGCTCATATGTACTAAATTTTTGTACTGCTTACATTTTAAAAATACAATGAAAGCAGTTTTAGTCCTGCATGGAGACCACCCTTGTGGTTTCAACACTCTCATCAGTCCTATTTGGGCAATCAAGCACTGTGGAATTTAAATTCTCCTTTATTACTTTCCTTTTTGATTTTGTACTTTTTCCTCTGAATTTTCTCTTGCATTTGCCTTTCCCTCCATTATTTCTTTATTCCAGCCTCTTGGGCAATGGACTGTGGGCCCATAAATAAGTTAGAAGAGTGCTCAGTATTTTATCATCACCATGTCATATGACTTTTCACATATTTTTTGTTATTGTAATTTCAATGGCCCCTTCAACACTGACGAAATTTATAACATGCCAGGAGGGCTCTCTTGGATTAAGCTGTTTTCTTGTGTATTAAAGGATTTTCATGGAACATTAACCATCAGACATCAACTAAATGGAATGAGACTTTAACACAAGGTTGATGACCTATAGCTGGAATTTGGTACCCTTTCTCCCAGGAGAGCTACTTTATTACTCTGCAAGTAGTTTCAGTTCATTCATTGGGACTACTTGTAAAATGCAGTCACTGTGATTAAGGAGGCCAGAATCTATCCCTGTTGACAAAGGATTACTTTAACACTTAAGATTTCCTTTGTGCAGCTTTTGCTTTGACTAGTGAGCACTTCATCAGGTGAGTCATCCCCTTTCTCTGGGACTAAAGCTTGCACAGCTTGATCTATCAAGATATATGGGCATGCATGTGTATACCCCATTAAGCTACATCACTGAAGTGCAGGACCCAGCTTTGGAATAATGAGATATTAGCTGTGAGCAAGTAATATTTGACCAGGGCTAGAAGCACATTGTGAGCATGTTGGCAAAGGAGGAGATTCCTCTGAAAGGGAATCTGAGCTGAGCCATATTCTGGGCAGCCAGGTCTGATGTTCAAGCAGTTCTTTCTGGAGTGGAAAGCAAAAGCCTGAATCAGATGTCCCATGTAATATAAAATGGAAAGCAGGCCACCTTGGGGTAGGTTTCACAACCCAGAGGGAAAGATTTGCTGCCTAAATGCAGGAAGGAGTGGGGCTTTGTATTCCTGTCTTCCAGATGGCCCTATCCCCAGCCCTTAGTAAGGCCCTGAAGTAACAGAGTAAGGCAGGATTTCAAATCACCCTTCTACTCAGAACATGCATTTCACCTGCTTGCTGAGCAAGCAGATCATACTCTGCATCTTGAATGCTCAAAGCACAAAGAGTGGGCCAAATGGCTCACGGCCACCAGAGAGAGGTCTTTCTCCTCTCTTGCTCCTCCTCTCTGGTCATCCTTACTGCTGGTGCCTGCTCCTTCTGTGAGCTGGTTCAAGGCTGTAATTTGGCTTCCCCTCCTTATTCTTTTCTTTTCTGATATAGAGGGCTGAAGGGATTTCTGCAGAAGCCTCACTAGGTTGGACACTAGAAGGCAATTGGCAGAAGCTCACAGCTAGGAGTGGGGGACAGGAGCTGGAAAGCTGGTGTGTTCCAGACTAGGGGTGCAAATCCAGCCCTCCACCGCTGAAGTGCACTCAGGTGTAGAGTGGACTTAAATAAGCTGCAGTTTATTGTGAAACCTCACCTTTCATCCCTCCTTTGGTCTGCCTGTAAATCCTCCCAACTGCTCACAGAATCACAGAACCACAGAAAGTTAGGGGTTGGAAGGGACCTCATAAGATCATCAGGTCCAACCCCCCCTGCCAGAGCAGGGTCACCTACAGGAAGTCACACAGGAGCTTGTCCAAGTGGGATTTGAATGTCTCCAGAGAAGGAGACTCCACAACCTCCCTGGGCAGCCTGTGCCAGTGCTCTGTCACCCTCACAGTGAAAAGAAATTTCCCTTGTGTTTATATGGACCTTCCTCAATTACTACCCTCCTCAAAAATGTTCAAATTTATACCCGTTGACTCTTGTCCTGTCATTGAGCATAACTGAGAAAAGCCTAGCACCATTCTCCTGGCTCACTCCCTTTACGTATTTATGAATTTTTATGAGGCTACCCCTCATTCTCCTCTTCTCCAAGCTGAAGAGACCCAGCTTCCTCAGCCTTTCCTCATCAGGGAGACGTTGTACTCTCTTCATCATCTTGGTTGCTCTGTGCTGGACTCTTTCAAGCAGTTCCCAGTCCTTCTGGAACTGAGGGCCCCAGGACTGGACACAATATTCCAGATGTGGCCTCACCAGGGCAGAGTAGAGGAGGAGGAGAACCTCTCTCGACCTACTAGCCACCCCCCTTCTAATGCACCCCAGGATGCCACTGGCTTTCTTGGCCACAAGGGCACATTGCTGGCTCATGGTCATCCTTCCACCCACCAGCACCCCCAGGTCCCCTTCCCCTTCACTGCCCTCCAAGAACTCAGTCATCAACCTGTACTGGTTCTTGGGGTTGCTCCTACCCAGATTTAAGACTCTACACTCACAGATACTCCCCTGCATGGCCGTGCAAGTGTCCAATTGAGTCAATTTGGGTCAATTTTGTCCTGAAAAATTAGAAATAGATTTGGTGAAAAAAACTGCCATTTTCTTCAAGCAACAATGGACAGCGTTATTGTAAGTACTAACAATATTAGACTAACTATACAAAACCATATAATTAAATTGAAATTACTTCATTTTAAATTAACACTCATGACATCTTTCTGGAAGGTTACAAAACCAACTTAAACTAAGTGCTTATCAATTCTATTTCATTCCTTGTCAAGCCTTCCTTTCATCTCACACTATGAACCATAGAAATGCCAGAGTTTTTCCCTCAGACTTTGATCACTGCATTACCATGACAACAGTGTATTTACTGTAGCTATAATAGATGGACTTCAGATGTTGACTGGGTCACTCTAAAGCCCACAGGGGAGCTTTTGGTTTCCATATACCAGGATATATGAAAGAATGACTCTTTGCCGAAGAGCGAACAGGTAACTTATATTTGCTTTCAATTACTGCCTGCTCTTTTAGCAAAGTCCACAGCCTTCCACCAGTTTTAAACCTACTGACTATTTTAAATGTAGGGAAAAACAAGTCAAACATTTATTTACCAACTTGCTTTGTTTTTTTGCTGACTGAAGCCTGTAATCCAGCAAGTTAATGCATCAATCTGATGGGATGTGACATATGGACACTGCAAAGGTTTTTATTCTTACTGTTTACATTATTCTTCTTTTCTGAGCTTTCCAGCCTTGCACAGCAGAAGAAAAATGCATAAAGTTTTGCTCTTAAAAAGCTCACAACTAAAAGATGATATTTTGCATACCTATAGGCTTGGAACATAAAAATACATGATAAAAACAAGACCTATTACTCTCCTGAAGACATTGACACATGAGAGTAATAAAGTCACTTCAACAATAATTTCACACATAAACACAAATACTAACATGTTGTTGAATTATAGATCTACTATAAACCATCACACGCAAATCCAGCTCAGCAAGCAAGAAGCAATGTTGTTACAGTAAGATTCTTAAAGTTTGTATTTCCTTAGCTTAAAGAGTTTATGAATAGACAATAAAATCCCTTTTGCGCATGGTTTTGTAGTGAGTAAATTATAAATATACATAAAAAGTTTCATTAATGCCTGTCAATCTGCTTCTAAAAGATGTAATTAGAAGATCAGAAAACTAATTAGAAAGTCTGTTTGATCTCAAGAGTTCGGTTATGTACTGACAATCTTGAAATAATTCATAACAGAAATAACTGTTGAAGGTTTATATAGTTGTGAACACGAAAAACTGATATTGTCTACAATATAAAAATACTGCATAGTTCTCAAAAAAGAAATTATATTACTAAGGTAATCATAAAAATGATGTTAGCTATAAGTAAGAAAAAATCTTTAATAAAGTCAGCTAGAATTTTTCATTTAAAACCTTGAAAGGCTGATTTAACCATACCAAACCCGATGTCATAAAAGCAGAAACACCTGAAAACAAAGAAGTAGCATTGTGGGCTCAATATTTATTATTTCTGAATTACGTACATTTCAAAATGCAAATTATAAATTCAGTGTCAAAATTTATCATTTAAACTAGCTTACTAACTGTATGACTTACTAAAAACAAAGCTTTGAGGGAAATACTTTGCAATTAAACAAAATGCTGGGGGTTTTTTTGCTTGTTGTGGATTTTTTTGTTGTTGTTGACAAATCTCAAGTTTGCTGAACCAAGTCCCCCTTTTGAAAACAGATTAAGAGGTCAAAAAATGAAGCATGTTGAGTCAAAGTAGCACAAAGTGGTGAACAGGATCTTGCCAAGTCCCTCCAGTTACAAGAACCTTCCTTGGTTACACAGAACATTTCCGTCATCAAACCACTTGAGCTGAACAATCACAGTCTGGTAATTGTTGGAAATAGACTTGGAAACAGCCTTGGAAATAGACTTTTTCCTGATTTCATCCAAGAGAATGAAGAAGTAGAGATGATATGTTCTTGAGAAAACTTAGCCCTTGCTTTGCGGATGTGTGGGCTCTTTGCAACAGTGATATCCCCATTTACAAAATCTGCCTGGATTTGCCAACATTTAATAAAATTTGTTACCCTGCTACATGGAGATTAATGGTGTAATTTCAGACTTGGCTTAGCCCATCCTAAGCTAGTAGTGGCAGCAGAAATCCTTCTCCTCCCCTCCCAGCTTATGCCAGAACTCACTGAACTGACTGGGAACTGCCAGAGAATTAACCCGTCTTAAAATGACCAATAACAACAAGACAAAAACCCCGATTTGATCATAGTGTGATCATTAAATCATTAAGTACTGAATCATAATGAATATGCAGGAAGTGAATAAATTAAAATTACACAGGCAGACGTAATTATAGTATTTCCTAATTTCTGAGTGCTCGATTTTGCTTCTATGGCAGTTAGCATTTAATGCAGTTTCTGTACGTGTGTGATCTTGCTAAGTCTTTCAAAAAGTGAAAAACCTCAGTATCGTGCATTGTTGTGACACTTCCAAATATCAACAGCCTCCCTGTCCCTTCAGCTAACAAGCTGCTTCAGCTGGAGTGGTCATAGTGTCCAGTTGTGGGTAGGGACAAGGCAATGCAGTGAGAGCAGGGTTTTGAGGCAGCAGAGGAACACCAAGTTTTCCAGCACCAGGTACCATTCCCAGGTAGGTGCCCATGCGAGCAAGCAGCTCCTGCCTGTCCTCCCGACTTCCAGCCTGACGGATCCTTCTGTACCTCAGCCTCCTCACTCCAGCCCCACATTTTAGGGTGAGCACATGCTCATCTTTATATTTGGCTTTCCAATTCTCAGGCACTTTCCAAGCAACTCTGAGCAAACTCTTGCTTTCCAACTCACTTTCAGTCTCTGCTCAGCTCAAAGACCTCTTGGCTTCTCCTCCAACCTTTCTTCCCACTGTGCTGCACTCATCTTCCTGCCCTGCCCTCCATCGCCGAGGCTCAGCTCCATGCTCACTCCCTTTCCCACATTCTCTATTTTTTCACTTGTCCACAGCACCTTGCACTTACCCAAGCTTGTACTACAGGCTCTTCCTCCATCCCTTTTCTCTCCTTTCTCCTCACTGACAGCTTAAAGTTCCTTGTCTCCTTTGCTCCTCATCCATTCTCTTGTGTTCCTTCTGCTTGTCATAACTTTTTGCTCCATGCACTCTCCTGCTGATTCCTTTTTCTCACCAGTTCACTATCCCCAACTTTTACAACTTCCCTCAGACAGTCTCAGCCCTTCATTTCTTCACTCAGCAGCTCCCCTCAGGACAAATCCCATCCCTGCTTCTCTTCTGCTTCAGGACATTCACATGGAAACCCACACCAGCTCCAAAGGAAAACCTGCTTTCCTCTTTTCACCCCTACAACCATTTGTAGGGCTGCACAGTGAACCAACTAAAGAAACCACAACAGACAAAAATTAACCCATCCACACTGATGCCCAAAAAGGCCCAGTGAAACTGTTCAGCAAGACTGACTTCCTGCTCTGGTCCACTGATCCAGACAAGGGAAATAATACCAGAATCCGGGGAAACTCCCAGCTCTTGCTGGACAAAGAGTTCCGAGGGTTAAGGGAAAGGGTTAGGGTATATATACAGTAAAAAAGAAAAGGTTACATCATCACAACATAGAATTATAATATTCATAGCAGGCGGAGTCTGGGCGGAGTCCGGGTGGAGTCTGGGCGGAGTCCTCTTTTGGGGAGATATTGGGGGGTCTTCAGGGGGTCTTTGGATGAAGTAAGAAGTCTTCCTCAGACTTGAACTTTTTACCTTTCTTGATTCTTGGTGACTTCATTATATTGTTACAAGGCATTATCAGTCTCTAGCCGTAACTCGCCCCTTATTCACTTCACGAACTAGTTGTTCTATATCAGGGTGTATAAGCATTGCCTTAAGAAGATCAATATTCATGCCTATTTGCAAANAGGAGAGCCCAGAGTGGAGGAGGAAAGCCCTGCCCTGAAGGGACTCCTGAAAAGTCCCCTCAGAACTATTCTGGGCATCAGCTGGAGCTGTGAGCAGCCCTGAGCAATTCATCCCTCTCTCAAGAGCACCAGGACCCTGCCCTGTCCTCCCTGTCTCCTGCCAGCCACAGCTTCTGCCAGCACCAGTGATGCCCAAAAAGGCCCAGTGAAACTGTTTAGAGACAGAGTTTTGAGCCTTTAAACAGCAAAGGTATTTATTTCGGATCTGGGGAAACTCCCAGCTCTTGCTGGACAAAGAGTTCCGAGGGTTAAGGGAAAGGGTTAGGGTATATATACAGTAAAAAAAGAAAAGGTTACATCATCACAACATAGAATTATAATATTCATAGCAGGCGGAGTCTGGGCGGAGTCCTCTTTTGGGGAGATATTGGGGGGTCTTCAGGGGGTCTTTGGATGAAGTAAGAAGTCTTCCTCAGACTTGAACTTTTTACCTTTCTTGATTCTTGGTGACTTCATTATATTGTTACAAGGCATTATCAGTCTCTAGCCGTAACTCTCCCCTTATCTGTTGGAAGTGACATCTTTATGTTCTTCTTGGGTAGGTGTTCACGGACTTTGGAGCGCAGCTGGCGCCTAACTAGCCTTGGCTGTTTCTTGTTTGATAACAAGACTTACACTTTTAATTAACTCCGAGGCAGAAGTTAACCCCTTTAGGTCATCGTGTTCTGTGTTCACTTCTTTCTCAGTTTTAACCCTGAATTTTACTGACTATGAATACCAGTTCATTAACATATATTACAAGTGTTAGTTCTACATAAAGTAAATTCACACAAACAGCTTGGCCTCATCTCCCCTCCTTACAGGAGTTTATCCTGTCAGGATCTTTTCTCTTCTTCAACACACAGAAAGTATTAAATTTCAGCAAGACTGACTTCCTGCTCTGGTCCACTGCTCCAGGACAAGGGAAATAATACCAGAAATGAGGGCCCAGAACTGGGAGTAAGGCAGGATCATCCTTTGCAGGAGCAGCAAGGACTTACATGGTGAGACACTGGCACAGGTTGGCCAGGGAAGTTGTGGCTGCTCCCTCCCTAGAAGTGTCCAAGGCCAGGTTGGATGGGGCTTGGAGTAACCTGTCTAGTGGGAGGTGTCCTTGCTCATGGCAGAGGGGTTGGAACTAGATGAGCTTTAAGGTCATTTCCAACCCAAATCATTCTATGATATGATAAAGAAATCTTGCAACTATGGCTTTAGCCAAAATGCATAAGATTTGATCAAGGAATGTTAAATCAGTCTTAAATGGAAGGATATGTGATGGGGGCAGTGCTGGCTGAGTTGATGGCAGAAATATCTCATAACTCCTCATTTACTGCTTTGTTCTGTAAGACAATTGCCTTGCAATAGATGTCACATTCTGGCAGGGAGGGAGGAGTTTCATACGGAACAAACTTCTCCAAAAGAAACCTGCAGACTAGTTGGGAAAGAAGACTAGGGAGAAAGATCCAACAAGCTAATAACTCCAGATGAAAATGCAGAAAAAAAGGCTGGCTTGTAGTGAGCAACTTCCTATCTTAAAATCCCTGAAAAATATGTGACCTCCACTGTAGCTGTGCTCCTGGTTAAAGTGGAAGAACAAACGCAACAATTAAGGCTCTTATAAATAAGGCAACTTTTGGAACCCATTATTCATATTCTCTTTAGGTGTAGTCTGTATGTCAAATTTTGGGTTGCATTGTCAGTGAGCAATGTGGAAAAAGCCTTCAATGAATCCTATGCTGGAAATATCTTTGTGCCAGCACCAGTACACTCCCCTGAAACATCTTTTTGCTGGGATACCTCATTTTGTTTGGGGAAACAGCTTAGTTTTGCCAGTAAAGTAACTGCATGTAATATGTATCTGCTAGAAAAAGCTACCATTGTGCCCTTACATGTATTACTGTCAGCAAAGACCTTTAGCAGCAGACAAGACCTGGCTTGCCAAAATGACCTTCCTGCAGAAGTATTTCTGAGCTTGCTCTGCAGTGCCTTTCTCTTTCCTTCTCTATGCTGCAAAAGATTAATTTAGATTCATAATAAAGATCCTCAAAAGAAGCAAAAAAGGTTACATCAGTGCCTGAATCAATTTAAGTTTTGTAGGTAAGACTGTGAACCAATATTTTTCATGAATAAAATAGCTAGAAAGAGCCAAAAGGTTTGGGTATGTGTTCACTGCTGACAAATACTTAATAATTTTCAGAAACCTTCTATGGCTGACATAGTCTGAGTAATCCTCAAAGGACTTAGCATACAGCACCGCCTTTACATACAGATTGCCTCAAGTATTCTGCAAAAGAATGCAATCCTCTTTCTGGGATGGTGGATGGGTAAACCTTAGAACTGCCAAACACGAGGCTGCAGAACAACCAGACTAAATTTTAATTATAAACCTACTTCAGCTCATCCAAGCCCTATGCAGCAAAATTCAAAATGAAGAGGAATGGGAGAAAAAATGGGCAGATGAAATCAAAAGTCCAGGCCAGGGCCATGTGAAGATAAAGAGTTGTGCCCTGGAAGAATAAGGCCCCTGTGTACTTCTCAGCTGCCATGTTACCTCAATGACTGCTCCCCTTCCATCCAACCCATCCTTCCTGCACCATGTGTGAGTCAGACTGGGGACACACTCAGCCCTTAAATATGTGCTTAAGTCTTTCCATATTCAGGAGAGAAAAACACAGATGAAATTCTGAGCAAATGTGTAATGAAAAGCATGTGCCTAAGTGTTTACCTTTATAAAGCTGCTTTGCTGAATCTGTGCTAAAATGTCAAGAGCATGTCAGGCGAGCTCAGGATCTTCCACAGCATGCTCGCTCGTAGAGCCTCTGCCATGAAAAATGCTGTGTCCCCAAGGGGGAAGAATTTTTCCTGGAAAGCAGCCCAGAACAAAAGGAGCCACCAGATCAAAGATAGGTCTACACCCACCCTTCACTTCTCCAAACAGCAGATTGAGGTGGAGGAGGTCTAGAAAAAAAGGAAAAAAAAATATTTTTTTTTTCCTAACAAAGAAGTAAGAGGTTCTCCCATCTTCCACTTGGTTTCTCAGTGAAATGCAGCTAGGGGCAGTCTGTTGCTTGTTTGGAAACTCCTAGACTATGAAATGGTAACCCACGGAGTCCAGGAGTCAAGTAATTTATTGCCATCTCCCGTCTCCGAGACGCTTCACAGCTTGGCAATGCGCGGGAGGGTTTTCAAACTGACCACAGCAGGCTGACCTTTCCTCCTCCACAGATGGAATGGTCTCCAGCCACTGTGATTCAAGAAGCTGTGGATACTTTTGCTCATTGGCCATTATTCATCAGATTTGGAAGACGAAGCTGTTTAAGCTGAAGCTTCTCAGGGTGAAGAAAAAATGTTGCACATTTTACATTATCTCTTGAAAATATGAAAGCTTGCTGCAATCTTCAGATACAATATTTATGAATTGGTCTTTCAGCCAAATCCACTTTTGCATAAGGATACACAGCTGCCAGTACCCAAAAGTATGATAGTTCCCAAATATATCTTTGCCATTTTAAAAATCATTCTAGAGGCTTGAAAACAATATTTCTTTCATTGTAAGTGAAATCTCTAGTTCTGATGTTTCAAAGAACGTCTGAAATTAGCTGGGTTTTGTTGGTGTTTATTTGTTTGTTTGTGCACAAGAATAATTGATTAAATCAGCACAAGCGTAACTGATTATACACTCTACGAAAAGTACTGAGGGATTCAGCTGCAAAGCTATCAGCATTGTGAAGAGCCATGCCCAGTTTTTATGCTTACATCTTTTACATGGAATCTCCTCTTAATTATATAGCAGCAGATCTGAAACGTGTCATTACCTCCCACCACTGGATATCTAGCTTTTGAATGAATGTAACCTGCATTTTTCAACACTTCTAAGGAAACTTCTTTATGATGTCTCTTTAAACTTTTTTTTTTTTTTAAAGCCAAAATTTACATATAAGAATATTTAAATACCCATGACTTCTGATAAAGAATGTCAGCCTTCTTTCATTAACCACTGCAATGACCCTCTAGTAGTTTCACACTGAGAAAAAATATGCAAAGAAATAGGCCAAGTCTAAGGCCAATTAGGACTTTGAAAATATTTATATTATAGACCCGGCAAACAAAATGTGAAATTCAGAGTAAAACTGGAACTTATATATCCTTTAGTACTCTGAAAAATAATCTATTTTTGATGGAAATCAAAAAGCTATCTTTATCAAATTTCTCATTCAGTCGGCAACAATAAATCTATTGTTCAGATGTGGATAAAATTGGTCTTTGGAAAAGGAGGGTTTTGAGAAAATAAAATAGAAATTGCATTAAAGAAGAAGAAATGCCTTTTTAACTGGAATTACTGTCTATATATAGCCTGTAGTTTTTGATACATTTTACATTTGCCAGAGTAACAGGCAATTGGACACCATGAAAAATTATTTGTAACCATTACAATAAGAGAAAATGTGTTTGCTTATTTAAGGGAGAATAAGCAAGTTTATTTTTATGCCTTTTACTTTAAGAAGTCTGTCTGCAGGGATCCAGATGCTAAGAAACAGTAAGCTGATGACATTTTTTGAAACGCCAAGCTATACATTAAGAAGCCATACACCTACTATTTATTCACAAGCATGAATTAGGTTCTTCTGGAAAAAAGCTTGAATTTTAGTCAAACTTGCAAGAAAATAACAATACTTGGCACTTGCAAAATGCTTTCCATGTGAAAAAAGAAAATAATTAAGAGGTAGCAGGGGGAACTGAGCCATTGTGCAAGGTCACCAAAGGAGCCAGGACATCCAGGGAAAGCTCCAGCACCCTCAGGTGCTGCACAATGCCTGTGGTATTGCCTAATGTCTCCTAACCACCAAGATGGACCAATGCCCCAAAATGTCTTTGCTGTGGCTCCTTTTTATGCAAATGACATATTTACCACCCCCGAGATCCCCGCTTAGTTCTCCTCTCAGATACCTGGGTGACAAATGGCACCCAGAATTGATCATAGCCTACAATACCCTGCAAAGCTGACCAAGTTTATGGATTAGAGAAGTGATGCACAAAAAGCATTTTATATATATATGATCTAAGCGCATAGAATTGCACAGTAGAAGAACAATGAATAAAACCTATTTCTTTGGAGATTTCCAGTTTTGTCGCCTTCGACAAAACTCCTTTTACACAGACCTCAAAATCCTTCAGTATTTTTTTCTGACTGCAATACCGTGGCAAATACTTATTTTATCAGTCCGAAACTCAATTTACTGCTGAAACCCTGCATGAATACTTCAGGTGAACTTCTAAGATCCTGCCCAGAAGAAGAGAGATTACAGAGATTAATATAGTGCAAATAAATCTCTGCCTATATCACCAATATTACGAACTGCTGCTTTGCCCTAAGGCAAGTACCTGAATGCAGGCACCTGTATGTAAAGGGGTCTAAATAAGCTAAATGAAATTCCTGGAACCATGCATGATGCATAGCAACTTTTGATGGTGCCATAGTCAGTGAAGGTGAGAGTGACAGAAGGGTAACTGAAAGAGAGAGCCAGGCAGAAAGGAGGAGAAGGCAAGGTGGGAAGTAAAAGGTCCTAAGGTCTGACTGAAGTAGAAATAAAAAAGATCCTAGTAAAGAAAGCTAAATATATTTATATTCAAAAATAGAAATATAAAAGAAGGAGAGTGAACAGTTCAAACACAAGGTGAGATAAAAAAGAAAATAAAATGAACCCTCCCAACAAACAAAATCAACCTCACCCCTCAAAACAAAAAAGTGCCAGAGCAAGTTTAGACCTCTCAGAAGCTCAAGTCGGTAATTATTTTTCAGCTAAAGTCTCCTTGATTTCTGTGGGAGTTTTGCCTTAATGAGGACAGCAGCACAGGCACCAAATGCAGCTATATTTCTTATTCTTGAATAACAGCAAGACATAGCAAGACATTCTGTTGTTGAAAAAGACGATGTCTTTTTAAAGAAATATGGATATTAGGAGCCAGGCACTATAAATGTAATTGCTATGGCCAGCTGAGTTACATCAGTGTGCATCAGCTGACAATAAGGTCCTTTGTGCTAGAAAGAAAGAAAAAAGATGAAAAAACTGACTCACGTCACCTTGCAAACAATCAAATTAAAGGTTTAGAATTATTCCATTGAAGTTCCCATTTGCTTCAGTGACAGGCCAGAAAACAAGCAAGATCCTTCAGTCCTTCTCATAAAAAAATATATATACAAGAGTGAGTATGTGTGACCTATTTATTTTTTACCTGTATTTCTCTTGCTGAAATTGTTGGAAATACACCCACCTGGTTCACAGAAATACTGTTTGATAATGTTGTTTTTGTGAAAGTATCTTTCCCAAATACTACATCAATACATTGAAAAGAAAGCATAAGATAAGTAGATTGGATTAAAAAATACTCTTCCCAAGCCTGGTAAGCAAAGATAAAGCAAATTAAAATAACTCAGTACTCATCTGAAGACCAGAATGATAATTCTACCTAACTAAGTAGTGGCCCTAATGGTCTATGTAGAAACCATATAGCTGTTTTCCCCTTTATAGTCATAAATTAAAGCAACTCTCACTGAAAGTGTAATTGAATGTAGGTATGTTCTAATGCAAAGCCTCCAAACTGAAAATCTTTTACTGTTCTAGATGTCAAAATCAGGAACAGGCCAAATACCACACATAAGATCTGTAGGATTACCAATAAGAACACCAAGGCAGATATTTTGTATGAGGACAAGGAACAGAAGAAAAATATCCTGTCTCCAGCTGATCATGTTGCACTCAGTAATAATATATATTGTTGACAAGATTTTGCAAGCACAGCATTCTTATCCATAAAATGGGAAATACCTTGTCAATTCTTCATAACATATTAATGAGAGGTGTCCCATCCAAAGCAGTAAGCCAGGGACATGCTCAGAGTTGGATTCATTCAACCCCTGACTAAATCAGATAACCAGTAATTCTCAGGATTTGCATGGCTACATCCACCTGTTGATTTAGGAATTATACCTGGGAGCTGCCTTACAAAAATTGCTCTCTGGCTTTAAAATTTGACACACCTCACAGAGGGAATCAGGAGAAAAACAGCCTGGTCTGCTCATCAATGACAAAATGGTAATAAATAACCAAACTCAACTATTGTTGTTTGCAGAGCTAAAATAATGCTTAAAGAAATCCATTGCCATCTGCAAGACTGTTAAAGTTGATTATGATTCTCTCATGCTGTTTTTCTCCCCAATGATTGAACTGTATTGTTTATTTTTAAATGGAAAAAAATAATAAAGCTACTTGAATAATAAAATTGGTTTTCCCAAGATATAACAAACCATAGTCATGAACTTTAAGAATGGTTACCAAATTAGAATTGAGAATGAAAAACAAGTATTTTCCTGTTCAAGGTTTTGCTTTTAACGTTTTTTTTTATTTTTAACTGGATTGAGTGCTGATCACAGAAAATTCAAGGCAACCCGGACATCAGTCTGCTCAGCTGGCTGCAAAGCTTGATGACTTCTCTAAAAAGTGAGGTCTGTGTGTGAAATTAA
Source organism: Florisuga fusca (assembly GCA_038090715.1). Taxonomy (NCBI): domain Eukaryota; kingdom Metazoa; phylum Chordata; class Aves; order Apodiformes; family Trochilidae; genus Florisuga; species Florisuga fusca. The sequence goes on along the minus strand of JAAWXA010000003.1, from coordinate 17,678,727 downwards.
ATCAGTATCACTGTGCTGAGATAACATGGGGGTGGAAGGAGGGGAGAGGTTAGTATCTTATATTAAATAATGTTAAATGAGATGAAACAAGATGGGCAGGATTCAGAAGGGCCCTTGGAGCTCGGGTTGTTTCCCCAGGCTGCTTATGCAACCTCGCTCACGCAGGCAGTGCAAGGGTCTGCCATTTCATTACATAAGGGAGCCCAAAAATACAGCCAGGCAGCCCTGAGCTCCATTAAGGGCTGTACTGGAGCCTCTGTACCAGCCAGCATCCAGAAATGGTAAGAAATGATGGGAAGGGCTCAGGCATGGCTGAGACTGGGATTGTTGCTGTTGTTTTAATAGCAATAGATCTCATCTAAAAGCTAGCAAGTATCCCCAGCATGAGCTACTTCGAATACATTGCTTAAGTGTGCAAAACACAGTCTTTGGTTTAAGACAGCCATGGTAAGCATGATCTAGGGCTTTAAAGGATGCTTTTCAGATGATTAAACAAATTGCCTGGTTTACTAAATAGCAGTTGTTGCAACATTATTGTTTTAACCAGTGCTTAAGTGCAGTGGCCAGATGAAGAACAGTAATTTCCTGCACACCCTCGCATTCTCAGGTCAGAATTTCAAAGCCTGGTCTCGTGCAGACAGATAGAACTGTAAAAACAGCAATGCCAGGGCAGGGAAGAAGACCACCTTGCCCCAAATCCTCTCCCTGACACCAGGCAGCAGCATAGCTCAGGAAGCCTGTGCAAGCAGAGCAGGAGTGCAGCAATAATACAGTCTCCCAGTGGAGACTCCTTCAGCCAGGCATTGTATCTTGGCATTCAGTGCCTCTTGGTGGGATTGCTTCCATGAATATAATTGCTTTCTGAACATCTTTGAACCCAAGAAGATAAGGCTGTCTATCCTTGCCATCCCTGCCCAGCTCAGTAATAGGACACCCAGGAGTGAGCTTGAGCACTGTACCCTGCTTTCTGCAGCTCTGCTGGAGTTTTATCTCATGCCCTGGCTCTGCTTCAGCTGCACTTCAGCTAGTTTCTTCCAACATGCTCTTTCCAGGGCAACTGTGAAGCCAGCCCTGAGCAGTGAATTTGCAAGCCACCAGGAGCCCCTTGGCCTTGGAAGCCTCTGGGGCCTGATACTGACCTATTTCATTCATCAGCAGATACATCATCAGGAGGGTCACCTGGCTCACCACCTCTCGGCCATGGCCAGACATGAGTGCTGAGGGGCAAGTACAAAAACAAGACAAACCAATGGTGATATTTCCTTGGGATACTCACTGAGCTTGCAAGAATTTGTAGCTCAAAACTTTCTAAGCCAGAGGCAGTGGTTTTGTATTTAATGGCTCCTGATGAATTTCTCTTCCATTAACTCATCCAGTCACCTCATTAGCTGATGTAACCTCTCAGCATCCACATCTTGTGGTGAAGAGCTGGGCAGCCTGACCACGCCACCTCCTTTTGCTTCCATCTCCACAAATGTCTGTTCCACCCCATGCCCTCTGCTGCTGCCACTGTGGACAGTCATTCCCCATTTGTCTTCTCCAAACTTTACTTAATTTCAAGAGGTTTCTGTTGCACGATTTTGTCAGTTCTCAGGCAGGAGCTCCTTTGCTGCTTTCCTCTGAATCTCCTCCCTTGTCATCATACACCTTCTAGGTGATCAACAGCACATGGTACTGAAAATCTGGGCACACTGTAACTTATACAGTGAAATAATATATTTCTTTTTGATTATTTTCCATCCTTTTAAAAATAATACCTAGTCCTCTATTTGCTTATTTTTTTTAACTCACATTTGAGTATTGCACTGATTTTCTTCTGAGCTGCCTCTGGAAGACCTTATCTAAGCTTCTGCCTCTTCAGTGACCTGTAGGAAGGAATTCCTGTGATTTTGTTTTGGTTAACATATACTTTCTTCTCTTAACTTTCAACCTGATGTGCATATTATATTCCTGTGACACAAAAACACTCAAAGAGAAAGGGTGGTTGAAATGTCTCAGGTAGATGATGCTCTGTCACACTGGCATTTCTTGCATGTTTTGAAAGGACAAAGGTTTCGTACCTGAAGTTTCACATTTCTATTCTGGTTTCAAATGAGCATACATGTTCTTTAGATCTTTTTCCCATATCATTTCACTGGGTTAGAAATCTTCTATTTTATGCACAGATCCCTAAGAACAGTGGCAGAGCAGCTGAAAAATACCTTCTGTTATAATCAGGCCAGCAAAAGACCAGTTGTTTTGCATAGACTTGTGCTCAAGCAGGAGAAGGGGAGATAACCACCCTACACTTTCAGAGTACATTGGAGTTCTGGACATGCAACCTGCTGCACAGGCACAGAAGAAAAGAGATGGTGTTGCCTCAGAAAGCTGGTAGGCAAAGGACAGGACAAGGAACAGCAGGCAGGTACTGATAGAGCAAGGGGCAAAGCATGTGGCAGTACTGTTTCCTAGTGACAAAGGTCCAAGCTCGCCAGTCACATAATTTTTGAGAGAGTTTTATTTTTCTGTAAGCCACAGGTGAATTTTTCAGGCTTAAGCAGGATTATAGCTAGTATTGGGAGTGAACAAGACTATTCCTCCCAACTGTGGCAGGCAGCATACAACAAACGCTCATCTCTCTCTTGGCCCTTGGATAAAGGAACAGAAACATCTTTATCAAAATATAATTACACATAATATTTTTGTTGGACTAAGTTGTACTTCTGTGTTTGCCTTAAGGGGAAGAGGCATAGGAAGAGAAGCATAAAAACCAGTATTTACTCCCCTGTCTCCAAAATGTACATCCAATTTAAGCATACAAGGCCAAGAAAGCTGTGCCCTCAAATCCATCAGTATAATATCTGGAATCCCCGAGCCACCAATAGATAAACGAAGGAGCAAAGATGGAACCGTATCTGCAGTTTCTCGGCTGCCTACTCAGAGCGTGACTCTACGGGCCCACATCCCATCTTGCCCTCTTGCCTTTCTCACCCCACAATTCTTCTAGTTCTGAATTTAGCTGAAGATACACTGGTATAAATGCACATATATCCTGTGTCACCCACAGCTGGTCACAACAAAACAGTGGTTTTAGTCCCTCTCAAAAAACTGTGAAAGCACCACTACACAAACAAATCTACCAGCATTTATGCTTTCTGCTTCAATACTATTATATTTTTCCCCTTTCAAACTACAGTAACCAGCCTCAGAAAGAAAAAGTCAGTCGATTAGCTTATACTGATTTCTTCTTGAATTGAATTAGCTAAAATACAAATATTTGCATGGCCTCAGCCTAATTTTTCAAAAAGAAGTTTTAATAAGATCAAGGATTGACACAAAGCTAAGACGAATCTAAGAAAATGAATGGTTTTTATACAGATCATTCACAAAATCTCTAACTCAATAGCATCTGCCCTAAGATCCTGAAAGCAAAACTATAAACACAAATGAGTTACTTAAATTCTACACAGCCTAACTTATAAATAAAAACAAGAGTGCACATAAAACACACATTAGACTGACACTTTCAACAGTATGATATTTGCAGTCATCAATTGTATAGTGATGTAAGTAATCTGCTCAAAACTTAAGAGTTGAACACAGGCAATGATTATTTAAATTATTACAGCTGCTGTGCAAAATGTCACATCTCTGAAGAATGCTAGAGGTATAAATCAAATCAATCGTTCATCTTAATTTTCCTACCTTGTATGAATGTATTACATTGCAACATCAGTTATATGATGACATACTGGGTTCTTTTCAGAAAGACTTTGGAGCCTGGACTCCACAATGAAGACAGCTCCTCTCCAGGTCCAAAAACCATGACTGCAGCAACAATTGTTGCTTCTTATGGCAAGGACACAACACTTTCTGTGAGGGGACAAGGGGAGGGGCAAGGAAGCGGAGGCAGGGGCTGAAGAACACAATAGGCAGTTTGAGGAGGAAGATGAGAAGGATGAAAAAGCAGTACCACCATGACCCAACCATCAAAAGACTCTAAATGACTGCTTTTGCAGGCTCACATCTCCTCTTGCTGCCCACGACAAGTCTCCCATCCACTTTTTTCCATCCCCTTTTTTCCTTCTCTTTTTCTTTCTTTTTCCTTTTCCTCTGGTCTGGGTTTTCCACCTCTATCTACAGTTCCAGCCCTTTCCTTTCACCTCATTCCCTAGCCTTGTCATCTATGATCCCATCAAGACCTCTGACTTAATCTGAGGTCCAAACTCTTCACTTTCCCTATGCTTGCATCACCAAGGCTGCTTCTTCTCTATTCTAGTCCCACCATTTCTTGCCACCATCCATGTAAATTTAATTCCAGCAGTTTCCTCCTCCTTTTCCACCCTGCCTTCACATCAGCATGCACAACCTGCCAGCAAAACCACAGCTGAGCCAGTCTTTATGCTCCCTGCTTTTGGTGCTCACCCTAACAGTAACACCTGGGATGAGAAACTCCAGGGGAAAGTCCACTCAGACCTTCAACCACCCACTTGTAACACTCTCATTCTTCCCAGGATGATGAGCAGTTGCTCAGCACGTAACACTGGGGGCATTCAGTGTGCTCTGTGCTGAGAGCATCTTCACTGAGCAAATGCAATGGCCAAGACCTCAACTGAGAGTGGGCAACCTAAGTGTTGTGACAAAATGATAACACATTTAAAAGACAAATTCTGGAAGATTTCTGTTGGCTCAACATAACGCATACTCCCATCGCAAGACTGATCCAAAGCCAAGTATCTTTTTCCAGCTCCAAAACACAAAGCCACAAGAATTCAACATTCTCAATGAAAGTGTTTCTCAACACAGCCAAGAAAATGAAGATTCACAGAGAAAAAAAAAAAAAAAAAAAAAGAAAGATCAAGGTCTCCTAAGGCAGGATGATGTATTTACCTCAACCATCTTTGTCAGATACATGGCCAAAGAATACATCGTCTTCTAGCCACGTTCTCAGAAACAGCTGAACCTTTTTGTCTGAACCTTCCTAACTGTCTTCAGAAAACACTCAACCTGGAAAATGTCAGCTTAGTTTTAAACTTAGCAAACGCACAAGCACCTAAAAACATATGCACAAACAGAGCATTGTATCAAAAAGCATGAGATCATTTTAACCATGGACAACATTGCTGCCGACAATAAAATAACTCGTTCAAAGCGCTTCACATACTCTAGACTAGAAAATGGGACAACAGTTATTATTCTGCAGAGTCTAGACACATTCTGGACACATGCAGGGTGGCACCTTTATTCAGGAGGGAAAGCAATTTTAGGCAAGCCTATTGTCTCCAAGTTGCAGAGCCAGGCTCAGCAATGCAGCCAACCTGGGGAATCCCCTGGTGTTGGATACCTGCTGCTGGAAAACCTTTCTTTCCACACGTTCAGGGGAGACGGTGCACAGCTTGGCAGCTACATTCCCTGAATACTCCTGTTGCAGAGCAACTCGGTCAATATTCACCTACAGAAATGCATGCAGGATTGGGCGCTCCGCCAGCCGACAGCTCTGAGGATCGGACACCGATCAGCGAATGAGCCGGTTCGGTCTGGAAACCGTGAACACTAATTATTTGGTATCGCCAAACAAACTAAGCCCACAGTGGGATACAAATTAACATTTCACAACCGGGTAGGAGAGAGATCATTTTCCACTTCAAGAGGCAGCCACTTGTTGAGCTGAACGCTCAGGTTAGCCGTGCCCGTCGGAGGGAAGCCTACAGCCCCTCTGGAGATTTAGCACCGTGAAAAGATTAAAGTTCCTCTGCTGGCTGTAATGCTTATAACCACTAATTATGTCTGAGCCACTTGAGTGAAAGTAAACTGCCATCCTGCAGACAGCTAAGGAGTACGGAGGAAAGTTTCTGGATGAGCGTGCTTGTTAATGGGGAAATCCGACCGGTGACCAATCGAGGGGAAACACCGCCAAAAAACATCCCGGGAAAGAAGTCCTCTGTTGCTGCCCAGCCAGGGATTTAACATATCTCCCCCCCATCCCACC
>JAAWXA010000003.1:17555021-17672739 GCA_038090715.1 Florisuga fusca | reverse complement strand
CGCCCTCAGCCGGCGGCGTGTGGGGGACGCGCCCCGCGCCCCTCGCCCATGGGCAGCCGCGGCCCCGGCGGCTGGCGGAGGCTCGACCGCGCCGGCTTCCTCCGCCGCTCGCTCGCTTTCCCCGGCAGGGAGGGAGAGAGAGAGAGCGGGGGGGAGCAGGGGGGAGCCCGAACCAGAGGCCGGTGAGCAAAATGGGTCAGGGAGGGGCAAAGGGAACCCGGAGCTCGCCTCCCCCCCACCCCGCGGAGGGCTCCGGGAGGGCCGGGCTGGGGCGGTGGGTAGCGAGAGGGCTGCGGAGGAGCTCTCCCGCCCCGGCTCCCTGTGCACAAGTGCAGGGAATGTTCCACTGACCTACATATTTTTCCAAACATACGTGACCTTTTTTTTTCCTCTCCCTCTCTCTCGTTCTGTGGGAGGAGACAGGCGAGGATCCAAGAAAGGGAGAAGCTGGAAAGAGAACGAAAGGGGAAGCAGGGGGAAAAAAAAATACTAAAAACCTCAACCAAAAAGCCAGCCCCTCATCAAGGATGGTTTCACAACGCCTCGAGAAAACCCCAGCTTGCCGGCGTTCAAATATGGCTATAGCCACATCCCTGAGCGGCACCTCCGGCCCCCCCTTGAGCCTGACCCCACAGCCCCCGCCGCCTCAGGACACCCGGCTCCGGTGCCTTCGTCCCCGCCGGGCAGAGCTGCACCCAGGTGCCCGGCCGCCAGCTCCCGGGCCGGCTGGGCTCGGTTGGGCTGGGAACGACCTCCCCGTTCGGTCGCCGACCGGAGGGCGAAAGACCCTGCGCCCTACCCGTGACCGCTCTTCCGGAGGCGGCGGTGGCGGCGGGAGCCCAACCGGAGCGGGACACGGCACCGCTGTGCCCCGGGGCCGGATGCCGGCCTCCCTGGGCTCAGGCGGGAGCTCCCGAATTGGTTATGCAACGCCGCACCGGCAATTAGAGCAAAACCTTGACAGAGAGCGCTTTTTTGCTTTTTTTTTTTTTTTTTTTTTTTTTTCTTTTTGCAAAGTAGGTCATTCTTTTTATTCTCCACTTCGCATTATGTTTTTTTTTTTTGCCTAATACTCCTCCTGCAAAGTGGCCAGTGAGAGATAAGGAAGTGTGCTGGAGCCTGGGAGAAGCTGTTGAATCGGAGGCTTGCTTTCGCCTCTCCAGGCATCCCAGCGGACTTCTGACGGGGCCCACGAGTGGGCTCGGGGGTTGCCCCTCTTAGTCCCCTCCCCCCCCCTCCCCCAAGAAGGCAGAAAAGGCCGGGAAGCGAGGACACAATTAACGCGCTGGTACTGCCGGAGCTGCTCAAGTCCCGCTCCCTCCCGCGCCTCTTGCTCCCTCCCGGCCCCGCTGCCCATCCCGCCCCTCCTGGGCTCTGCCACCCATTGCCCCCTGTCGCCCTCGCACCGCCTCTGCGCCCGGGGTTTGCTGTTACTGCTGTGTCCACTCAGTCAAAAAAACCCTCCTTTCCCCATGGCTATGCTAAAGGAACACCCGAAGTAGGAACCTCTTCCACCCGCAGAAGGGGTCTCTCCTAGGTGTGTGTGTGTATTTGCTCTCTAGCATGCTTTTTTTTTGTTTGTTCAGGGAAGTGATTTGCTGGGCAGTGAAAAGCTCCTTTAGCTGGTGCAAGCTTGTCCCAAGGAAGGGCCTGGGTGCGCTGCCATCCATACCTGTGCCAGAAGTTTGTGTGAGGGAGCAGGGGCCGTTTCCCCATCTCCCCCCCCCAATCTATTCTGCCTCCCTTTTTAAAGCCGCGTTAATCCTTGCAAAATAACAGCTAGCAGAGACCTCTCTGCCCACACGGAGTGTGCATGTGTGGGTTGCAGGCTGCAGGAGCTACCTGGCTCCATTGAGGAGCTGTGCTGCTTCTCCCACTCACCCCGTCACCCAGATCACCCCGTCACCCAGATCACCCTGTCACCCTGCCGTGGTGTCCAGCTCTCCCACCCCCATTACACCACATCCATCTAGTTATTCGATCCGATTCAATCTCAAATGCCAATGTTAATAATTACAAAGTATGGGAAAACGTTGTGTTCTTTTTGCTGAGTGCTTTTTTACACCGTACTTTATACAACAGGCATGACTAATGTTGAAAGGGTAAAGTTGTTTACTTTTAACCAAGATTAAGTACAAAACTTTGAAAAGCTCCTCCCTTCCTTTGGATGAAACCCAGCATTTTTTCCCATTTGGAAATTGTCAAACAGTGGTTAAACAATCCTTTGGCAAACAAGTAGTGCCTGAGGGAATAAAGCATCAGATACATGGGGAGTGGAATAAAAGACATTTCTGTTCCTGAGGTATTTTTTTTGTGTTGCACAATGAAGTTTAACATAAAATCTTCAAGCCTTGTAAGGTTAGAGAAAAAGAACTTCCCCTGTTTATATACACCACATGATTTGATACTCCAGCCCTTTGAAAACCTACCAGAAAACCTGTCCCCAAAACAACCCTAGTTTTCAAAAGCTGGGAAACCAAGTACCTGGAGGAAAACACCACTTTGAGAAAGGCAAGCAGTGAGACATAGGGCCGTATGTAAAAAACTGCATCTCTACCAGGTTTTAACATTTTTTCTGAGAATTTGCAAGGACTCCATTGTACAAGTGAAGAAGTGAGACTGGTTAAAGTTTGTTTCTTAGTTCATTGCCTAGGTTACCAGTGCAAACTTTAATTAGGGCAACAAACAGCAGATTGGCTGAGGGTGAAGCAGGCTTTTCCCAGCGCATACCTGAATCCCATTGTGAAACACCAGCCACACAAAAAAGCCTTTCTCCTGGTCTGGTGACAAATGGAAAATAACCCAATCCTATCAATACTGTGTTTGGTTTGGAAATTAACCAAAGGGTTATGCTATTTGACACACGTAAGGACTATAGGGCAGGAGTCCAACACTCAGTTAAAAAAAATTAAGTAATTTTATAGCCATGAAATATCTGTAAGCACTTTTCAGACACCAGGAGCCTGTGATCCAAAGCCACACTCCCTTTTGTTTCGACTAGAATGGCTGGCCAACCTTCACATCCCAAAAATGATGCAGCAGGGTTTTCAATGGGCCATGAACCACAAGCTAAGGTGCCTTCCAGGGTGCAGGGCCAAGGGGAAGAGCGGGAGAGGACAGCAGCTCCCCTGGGACCCTGCTGCTCCATTGTGGCAAACTCATGGGAGGAATGTGGTGTTGGGTGTGAGTTCAGTCTGGACAAACTGGGTTTAAGTCCCTGGATTGCTTTCTCTCACTGCCAGGGATTCGGGTTATGCAGTGCTTCCATTGCTGCATAATGTCAGCCCTCAGTGAAGGAGCTACCTTGGGCATCTCTTGGCTCCTGAGCCAGAACCTGACCACCACATCCTACCCGCTCAGGTATTACCTGTGCAGGATTGATGCTTTTAACCTCTAGTGGACACAAGTACATGTTGAAGGGAAGTAAGATGCAATTTGCAGATGATAATTTAAATGTAAAGCCTATGTCTGAGTGGTGTTTGTATGAGTTCTTCTCTTGTGCAATGGAGTCCTTACAAATTCTCAAGAAAAATGTTTAAACCTGGTAGAGATGTAGTTTTATACACACTCCCTTGTGATAATCATCCTCTAATTGTAACATAATCTCTCACATAAATGGCAAAAGTGATGCACAAGAAAGGTGTGGCACCATGGGAAAGAGGGATGGGACAGAAAAGAATAAAGTACCCTCAAAGACCCAACCAAAATTACACTGAATGTGAAACTATTTCTTACGTTTTCAGGTAAGTAGGGAGATGGACAAGGATTAATTTGATTATTATTATTAATTAAGGGACAGGACAGACCTTAGGCTACTTTTCCCTCTACCATCCCTGCTGAAAGTGAGAACTACAGTCACAAATACATTGCAAATATATCCAGGGGCTCCGGTTAGCAGGAGGAGTCACACCAGCCACGGAGCAGAAGGATAGGTGAGGAGAGCTCCTTTGGGTAACACACTTTTGTAACCAGTTTTGGCAGAAATTTCTGCAGAGGATCAGCATTATCTTTCATTCTGTGGCTTAGAGCTTCCTGTGGGAGGGAGAGGTAGTGCATAGTTACCAGCCAGCAGCACAGCCTCTGAATCAGGGAAAAACAGAGAGATACCACATTGAAATGGTCTTTTAATGCATCCTACTGGTGCTGCCCTAAGCATTGCAGTAGGAAGTCTGATGGGTCTTCAGAATCTCTTCAGCTAGAAAACCAAACTCTCTATTTATCTGCATGGTTATTACAAGAGAGGAGCCAATTTGCTGATTTGAACTTACTTTATTCTGCTCTATTTTGAAGCAAAAAATTATCTAATGCCAGGGTTTTCATGGAAGAACTTAGTAATATATAAACATTAACTGATAGTTTTACTTTTCCAGCTTAATAAAAAAAAGTTTTCTTTTAGTGTTTAATGGATGAAGCAGGGAGGAAGAAGGAATGAGTTGAAAAATTAGTAACTAAATGTTGGATAGACTTAATGTCTGGAAGGTCTAAAATTGCTGCTGGGTGCCCAGAAAGTCCTGAAGCTTTCTGCCTGGAAAACCTGTGGCTGAGCATTTACAGCCTTGCTGTGCAGCAAAATCGTTCTGTGTCATGGAGCATAATGTACATGTGTGTGTCAGTCTTGGTGATCCAAAGCTACAGGCTGTGGAAAGAATCTCTTCTCATATGGATAAGAGATTATCCATTTATCTTCTGGTTGGCAGTGGCCTCTGTACCACTGCACCTATCCCACACAAGACCTTTAATTCACTTTCAATGAGGACGGCAAAACATCTCATGGTAAAGTCAGTGGGACTGCACTTGCTGATACGAATAAGAAATTATGGCCTGGCTGTACCTGGCTCTCATCCAAAACTAGGCTGGTGGGGCTTGTTCAGTTTTGAGAGCTCTTCAAGAAAATAAAGTTTGACTCTGGAGTAAAGGGTCTGCTGTTTTTCTCTGGAAGTCCCAGTGAAACAGAAGATAATAAAGGGTTGCAGCTCAGCAACTGAATTAAGAATGGCTGGGAGAAGTCTGAATGTAATCACATCATATTTGGCTTTACCTTGATTTATAAACCAACTGCATTAATGTTGGACTTCAGTAGTATTTTTTTTGAAAGACAAATCCCTGTGGGTCTATATCAATATTTTAATTCCTGACAGGTTTTGCAGAAACCTCCTATCTCTTCCAGAGGTCTTGATGAGAAGGAAGGTGTAGCAAACCATTGCCTCTCTCCTTACAACAAGAAGCCTGATCCCTCTCTCTGCTGACTTTGGCAGGAGCTGGGTTAAGCCTGGAGTAAATCCTTGCTTTTGGGATTCCACATTGTTTTCCAAATTCTTTGCTAATTGCTCCCTCCTCAATTTTTCCCAAATCACAGTCCTTGCTCACAACCTTAGGGTTACACTAGGTACCACCATTCTTCTCAGCTTGCTTTGATTCAGTCCAGCACTCTACTCTTGCGTCCTCCTTAAGCTCATAATATTATTATTATTACTAATGACACACGTTAGTAGAAATATGGAAAATTTAAACATGACAGTTGGGCAAATAAGAGAAAAAACATAAAAATCTTGGAGCTAGGAGGTATATGGATATGCCCTCACAAATAGCATTCTGTCACAATTTTCATAGCAGTAAGCAACTAGCAATAGCAAGACAATGTATAAGTCTGAATTTAGCTGTTTGACTTTAAATCTGATCAGAATATTTTATTCTAGGGTGCTTGTAAACACACCTGCTCATATCTTTCTCATTAACTCATACACAGCCCCTATATATGTGAAGAGACTATTAGAACCATTGATTCTGACCTGAACAAATCCAGGACACAGAACTCTCTCTCAGTGCATCTGGCCAGGTATCTTGTTGTTGTGCTTTACAAAGACATTGATCCTGACTTAAAAAAATTCCAAATCAGATTTATTTTTATTAGTCCTTCCAATACCCGAAGGGGCCTACAGGAAGCTGGAAAGTTTCAGCATGTAGCAATAGGCAGAAGGTTGATTTAGGTTAGACATGAGGAAGAAATTCTTTCTTGTGAGGGTGGTGAGACACTGGCACACGTTGCCCAGGGAAGTTGTGGCTGCCCCCTCCCTGGAAGTGTTCAAGGCCAGGTTGGATGGGGCTTGGAGCAACCTGGGCTGGTGGGAGGTGTCCCTGCCCATGGCAACGGGGCTGGAACTGAATGGTCTTTGAAGTCTGTTCCAAACTAAACCATTCTGTGGTTCTATGATATGATTCTATGATTAATTGTCTCTTTTAATGTTTTGACTGGTGTTGCCTAAACTGAAGCAGTCCATAGGCACTAGATGTCTGTGAGGCACCAGGAGTGTTTTGCAGTGTACTAACACTTTCTGAACAGATGCTAAATTCCCGGTAACAACAAAAAACCCCTACTGAGTTGGAAAAACAATTTGCTGTTTTAAACTCCTAGTTTGAACATAGTCATACAGTTAAAAAGAAAAAGAGTTCAGAAAACATCTTTCCTTGGAGCTAGATTATTTCCTTTCTATGTTGTCAATGAAAATTGGCTGCTTCTCAGACTGGTCTTCCTTTTTTGTGGTTGTCATCTCCTCTACCTGATATCCATGCAAACATGGTTCTGATTTTGTTGTGAGCACCCTGGGAGAGTGTTAAAATACAAACACTCCAAAAAAAATTTCACTAGTACAAACTCAGGTGAGCTGTTCTGTGGCTTTTGCAAAGTCAGAACTTTGTCTATAAAACCTTGGAAGGTGTACTTGGCCTCTGTCATTAGGGCAAACTGTGCCCAGATAGGGCTGCTAGCAGAGGCTGTGTTATTCTGCTTGTACAGAGCAATGCACGAGGGAAGGAAGCAGAGAAAGTGTTAAAAAGGTAAATATTGACTCAAAGAAAGGAGACATAAAGGAGAATGTGGGAGAATTGTAGATGAGCCAGAAAGGACGGAGAAAAATTCTTCAGCAACTGTAATTAGGTTAGATTTCAGAAGTAATTGCAGTGTTCCAGCATCAGCAGATACTGGAGGCAATATTTGCCCTTAGCTGCATTTGCAGAGAAGAAGGTGAGTTGTTACAGCCCACAGGGCCTGATCCTGACATGGCTGCACTAATTGCTCACAGGTACGAGCCCAGTACAGTAGCCAACATCTCCAGGCCACTGGAAGTGGAAGCAGCTCCTGGGCTGGGAGGTTTGCAGGGAGTGGAAGCAGTGGGCACAGAGAAAAACATACAGCAGTGTGTGTGGATGCAAACACACAGCCTAAGTGGAAGAGTGTGTGTTTGACAGGGATGCTGGTGCAAAATTGTGTTAGCAAGTTAATACTGAATAAAAGGCAATTAAACTAATACCAGTGCCTGGCTGATGCCACCACATTTGCAGAGGGCATGGGGAGGCTGAGCTGGTACCTGTCTCCTCGCCACAGGCTGGAGAAGTAACTGGGATGCAGAACAGCAGTCCTCTCTGGTTTCTTTAAGATGTACTCCTCCCCTATAAAAACAGATTATACAGGCTTTCTGCAGGGAAAATAGATTTCACCTTTAAGTCTTTTGCAGAGGTTTTACATTAGCAGTTCACGCACCATCAGAAAATCAATTACCATTGGTATTACATGCAGATGAACAGTGCAGAGTAACGGAGAATTCATTTTACACAATGCTTTTAATAAAATGCTAAATACTGCAAAATATTTTCCAAAGGGCTATTTATAGGTCCTGTGTGGGAAGTATGTCTCTGAAGGGAAGTCTGTACCTTTGTGATTTGGACAAGGAGTGAGTCTCAGCCTTCTTAATGCTAACATTGGACAAGCACATATTTCTGCCAGGGTGGATTAAAGAAGACAGCAGTCCATCATCTGTATTGCAATGTCTGTAACTTTTCCATTAACATGGAAAAATGCTCTTTCTTTTATAAACAAGAGGTTCACAGGCTGTGTTGTTGAAGTGCCAGTTGTTGCAAGACCTTAAAATAACTGAATTATTCCCTCCTTCTTGACAGTCTTATCATCTCTTCCTGTTCTTAATGCCAAAGCAGTTTGCTGATTAGATTTGCCGTGCGTACTTAAGTAAATCATTGACATCAGAACCTGTTTACAAAGAGACATATCTGCAATAACAGCCCAAGTCTTACCTGAGTCTGGGGATTTAGCTGGGCAAAAAAAAAGACTCAGGTAGTTTTATCAGGAAGAAATAATGAAAATAAAGACAGCAACACAGTACCAGACCAGAATATGTTGCCTCTAATAAGTGTGAAGAATTGACCAAGAACAGCACAAGCATCCACTTCCCTGAAGTGCTCTCTCAGCCATCAATAGTTCATGCTCAGGGGCTCCCCATATGCCCATGTAACCACCATGGGCAACATCTTCCTGCAGGGAACCCCACAGCTTAACTGTACATTCTATAAAGAGCCATCTGGCTTCACTCATTTTGAACCTGCCAGTCTTATTTGGCATCCCTTCATTTCTGTGTTGAAAGAGAAAGGGAATAATCAGTCCCTCTCCACCCTCTTTATGCTACTAGTGGTTTTATAGACATGGGCCATATCCTCTCCGTCATCACTTTTCCAAGCTGACGAGCCAATGTATGGAAAGTGCTCCATGCTTTTGTTCACCCCTGTGGCTCTTTGAATGTTTTCCACTGTATTTCCTTTAAGGTAAGTACCGGGACTGCAGCAGGCAATCCAAGTGGGCACATGCTAAATCTGTAGAGGTGCATGATGGTGTTCTTGGTTTTTGTTTGTTTAGTTTTTGTTTGGTGTGTTATTGTGTTTTGATTTGGAGTTTTTTGTTTGGGTTTTGTTTTTTTTTCCCTATTGACGGCTATCATGATGCAATGGCTCTTGTCTTTCAGAGATTCAGCTTCTGAGATTCAGCTCTGATGCATTTCAGCTACATGGGCTCAAGAACAGTTTTTTCCATTTTCCCTTTTCTTTTAATAACCCTGCTGAATCCAACCCAAAATAAAAGAAATTTGTCTTAACTTATCTACAGATTTATCTCTATGGAAAGAAAAGAATGGCCAGAATATTGCTAGGGAGAAAATGAATTCTTACTCATTGTAACTTCCAAGATTTCTGGAGGGGTTACTTTTTTGTACACACACACACGAAAAAAAAATAAAAAAAATAAAAAAAAAAATGCTGGAGGAGGAAAGGGTATCAACCACATAAAACAGGAACAACAAAAGGAAATTGTTTCAAAATGTTCTAAACTTGTGAAAATAGCTGTATGATAGGATAAGGTAGAATGGAATAGGATAAGATAGAATGGAATAGTATAAAAACCCCCCACTTTGATAATTTCCCTGCAATACAATGTACTCTCTTCTTGTAAGTATTTTTTGTCAGAGCTAAAACCCATGAAACCATGAAAACGACTAAAATAACAGATGAATCCTCCTGCCAGTTGCTATTGCAATTTATTACTTGCAGGAAGGATGCATGTTTATTTAAAAATAACCTCCTTGTCCTTAAAGATGTAGTCAGATGTTTGTATCATTTGAAAGCTGTTGTAAATATCATAATTGCCCAGTTCCTTTCCTGTTTCACAATGTTTGCTAGGTGTATTTTTTTGTCTTACAAATTTAACCTAATTTGTTCAGGTCCTATTAAGTGAGACTGATGGGGCACTATGGAAAGCTAACAGTGATGACCAAAATTTCAACCTGATTTTTCCTTCTTCCAGGCTAACCAATACCTATTTCCATCTTGGCTCCATCAAGCAAACCATGAAAGCCTGAAGCCAATGTCCACCCTCAGGTTCTTCCTGCAGCAGTGGCTTTTAATCCTCACTGCCACTGTGGGTTTAGTCTGACAAACTCAAGCCATGGGGTACAAATATTGAACATGTCCCTTAAAATGTCTCTCCAAAGTTTTGGCTAAGTCTCTCCAGCTGCTTTATGGGAGTGAGTGAAATAGCCTGAAAGCTTCATTTCAATTAAAGTGATTTCTGCTGTAGCTCTACTTGCAATAATCAGTGGTGGCATTCAGCTTTCAATGGTAACGCTGTATTGGCTGGAGTGTGCTGGCCTGCTCATTACTTCTGCAAAGAGCCAATAACTCTGGTCTGCATCACACAAACAGAACTTCATCTTTTCAAAACCTTTGATCTGCAAATTTCCTATCCTTACCACTCTCTCTTGGGTTAGATATTTGGAAGTCTTCCATGGAGATGCAGGCATTTCTTTGGGGCATGGCAAGCTTTTGCTTTTTGCCTTTTGCCTTTCTTTGATTATTTATTTTTAGAAAGATAGAAGGCAAAGATTTTTTCTGTGAGCACGCCTGCCCCAGGCAGCCACTGTTCACAGTGGAAGCTGAGTAATAGTTTGCTATTCAAACAGAAATCTGAGTGTGCTGGATGATTGCAACAATACTGGACAGACATGGAAAGATGGCATGGAGCCATTCCTGCCTGCCTGGTAGAGAAGAAAACTTCTGGAAAGGCAGGTAGAGGGAAGGCATCGACAATATATTGGCAAGGCATGAAGCAAAAATGAAGAAGCCATTGGCAGATATGGGGGGCACTGAGAGAAGGAGAGGACAAGAATCTGAGATGAGATGTGAAGAGTTTGGTGGGGGATATGGACTAAGACTTGCAGAGATTTGGTGTGACCTAGTGTTGTGAGAACTTTGCTGAGAATCTGGAGACTTTAGACTAAGTCTGAAGTTCAGGGAGCTGCCTTATTGCCTCTGGTGAGTTACTATCTCCCCACCTCTCAGATTTCCTCCCCTATGTCTTCGTGCTCATCAAAGCTACATCAACAACAAGTCATCGAGAAATGGAAAAAGAAAGGAAAATTTTAAAAGATGAGGATACAGAACTTGGGTCTGAGACAAAAGGCAAGATGATTCTGTGTGGTTTAGGAGAAAGAGATGAAATTACATTAGCTTCCTTCAGCTAAATCTTGAGCAGAAGATCTGACATCGTTATGTTCTCAGCTCTAAATGCGGAGCGTGATGCTGGGGATGAGGTACAGAACATGCAGCACACAGCCAACATGACAAAGTCGTTGCCAGGTAGAGATAAATTAAGGACATGCAAATTACATAAAGCCCATCTCTCTTGGTCTTTGGCTGCTGAAGAAGGATGGGGTGTTCAGAACCCCCCCTCATGCAGTGAGACAGAGCACAATGAGTTAAACTGCTCCTTTAATAGCCCTTAGTGAGCAACACATGTCCATGATGCTTTGTGATTATTTTTGGTTTTATAATCAAAATCAGCCAGGCTATGTCCTTGTGGACATAGTCAAGTCTGTTTTCACTTTTCATGGATGTGATCATGCACCTTAATCATGCACTGATGGATTAATTTGTTTACACAGGCTTGGCTTCAAAGTCTGAGTGTCCTATGAGTGTAGCATGACGAGGAAGGGCTGAAGTCTGAGTCCTGGGTCCTGACCACGTGTCCCATTCAAATGGTCCCACAAAATATCACTCTGGTGTGCTGTGCCCATGTCCCCACAGAGCCAGGTGCCAATGCAAGGACTCAAGTTTCAACCAGTTTTAGAGACTTTCAGACAATAACTCCAAGACATCTGGAAATTGCAAGCTGTTGATGTAGACATAGCCATAGTGTACCTCCTTTCAGAGAGGCAGTATCCACCCTTTAAAAAGTCTTCCAGAAAGTCAGAAAGAAAGACTTCTACTCAACCTCAGGAGCTTGCTTGGTTTCAAGCTACAAGTCAGGCTTCCAGATGCCCAGGTACAGTCCCTCTCTGGACCAAGAAAGGCTAATTTCAGGTAAGATCCTAGCTGATGTTACAAGAGAAATTAAATTATCTGTATACATCTTAAAGCACTCAGCTCTCCTGAAGCAGTTGGTCCTTTCATGGAAGCAAGAGGAGATCTAAGACTCCTGAAAATACCAAATGCATCCATCATAGATGAATTATTTCTAACTCTGTAGAGTTTAACTGAAGTTATGAATGAGTCCAGCTCCCCATTGAACCCATCCAAATTTATGTGTCTACATGTCAGCTGGATGTTTAAGCTTCAGCAGTGGTCACTGGAGATCTAAAGACTGCAGTCAGTGGAGCCAGGGATAATTCAGACAGGCAAATAATGGAGTGTACCTTATAATGTTATTAATTATCTCCCTTAACTCCATTTCCTACTGACTAAATTTCCATTGACTCTAATAGAAGCTGAAACATCTATCTCACGTACAGGTATCTATATTGGATGCACTTAAATGTAGGCATCCATTGCAGCAACTAAAACATGTTCTATAAGGCCTGTTAGATCAGACTCATCTGGGCAGGTATGTGGCCTTCTGTTCTGTGTGCATTACTTCAGTGCAGAACTTCTCATATCATCAGGACTGAACACTGAAGTGGCAGGTCTCAAAACAGAATAAATTACTTCAGAATATGCTTTATATAGATTAAATGTGTTTGAACTTTCAGATTGCTGAGAACTAAAATTAAATGTCTGAAAGAATACCTGAGTGCACCATCCAGCGAACATGATCCTGAAATAGACTTCTTTAAATAGTGGGGCTTATTACCACCAACACGTACAATAGATCCTGCGTTAGACCAGAGTAAAGGTCCATCTAACCTCACACATTGCTTTCAATTCTGACAGCCAGGAGACAGTCCAAAAAGGAGTTATTCTTCTCCTTTCATGCCATCACAGCTTCAGCAATCAACAACCATTAGGGAACTTAGTGCACTGGAGAATGCACCCATGTTGCTTTGTGTAGTGCCCCTGTGGGCTTTCCCCTCCAGGGGGTCAATCACACCCTTTTGGGGTTTATACCTTGGACCCCTCTTGACATGCTTTTCTGCAAGATGAGAAATTCAAGACCTACTACTCCAGCAGGAAGTTCCACAATTCAAATATGCTCTGTGTGGGATCGGCATTGCCTTGGTTTTCTTCAGATGTTTTTCTCAGAGGTGCCCGCTTGTTCTAACATCTGGAAAAATAGAGAACTGCCATTTCCCACTCACCTTCTCTATCACTTCTCTGATTTTATGGACTTCTATTGAAGCCTGTCACTGCCAGAAAAAAAGGTGTTCATAATGAGTTGCAAACATTTGAAGAGACATTGGTTTGTGTGAGAGTCATCTCCAGGAACCTGAGCAAAATCTCACTGTAGGAAGGCATCCCTAATGAATATAATATAATATCACTGTGGAAAAATAAAAATTACCTTCAGAGACCTAATACTGAATTTTCCCCCAACAAAGTCAGGTATTCTCAGTACATGAATTACCAGTTCCTGTGAAAAAGCGAAGCAGGGGATTACTAGAGGCTCTTTCTCCATTTTTAAAAATTTCTTATGTGTGATCATAGGTATGAAATCCTTACCCATTCACAAAATCCCCTCAAGCTGAATGCATTACTAGTGGTATCTTCAGATTTCATTTCTAAGGAATGAGGAAATGAGAAATACCTCTAAGTGGGACTGCAGACCACTAGTTTACATAAAGCTTGTGTAATTCACATTAACATGAAGCCTTAACAAGTTTCAGTCATCACAGGATATTATACTTAATAACAGACATATTACTTTAATACAGACATAATAATACACACAACCTCAATCATCATTAACTTACAGTTCTAGATAGGGAATGTATGCTGAGTTCTATTTTTTAAAGTTATTTTGGTAGGTGAATATGCTATTCAGTGATAAAATAAGATGATACAGTGTTTCTGTTGTTTATTATTCACACATTACTTAATGCAACCTGAGGAAAGTAACTAGAAAACTTTTAGGTGAATTTTACAGTGAATACTTCTAATGCATTTAATAGATCAACTGAGCAGTACTGAAAATTGAATGTAGATTACTGAGAGGAAGACTGGATACTGATAGATAAGCATGAGAAATTAGTACCAATAAACACACCATAAATTACAGGTGACTCAGTTTACTGTGGAACAGAGATCCTTCAATGTGTGTGAAATAAAACTTGAGATACCAAATTCTGGGTGCTGGTGTGAAAGCCCAATTTTTGTCACACGACTCCTGGCTCTGCATATATTCAGTCTACCAGAGACCTCAGTGACACCTTTTCACTGAACCTTTTCTTTTAGGACATGCAAGGTTATCAGATAAATTTCCGGATTGGGGTGCGGAAATGAGCCATTTTAAAGAAAGTATTTTGTTGAAGCACCTGTCTTCTTTCAGTTTTTCAAAGGATGACCCGGTTCAACACTTCATGTATAAAATTAAAATGCTTAATTGTACAGAGCATTAGTCAGTGCTGATCTCCTGAGTAAATAGGAACTTTAGGAAAGATGTCTGCTTCCTACAGTGAGGAGTAAAATTGCAGTATTTGAAGAATATATACGTTAAGCGCCTAAAGCTGTTTAGAGAAATCTGAGGTCCCATAATACACCACTATGGTGTTGTGAAAAAGAGTTTTGTGAAGCAAGGTTTTTAGTTTGGAGTCTAAGAGGAAGAAACTGTGAAACAAAATTGGGTAAATTGAGAAGAGAAAAATGGTTGTCTTGAGCTATTCTGGTGAAAAAAAGAAACTGGAAATAAAAACCTAGCTGTCTTTCAGAGGGAAAAACATGAAACCAAATTCAAGGTGTCCCTGCCCATGCAGGGGGGTTGGAACTAGATGATCTTTAAGGTCCCTTCCAACCCCAACCATTCTGTGATTCTATAAGAGCATCACATGTGTCTCAAAATCCTGTTGGTGAATGGCAGCCTGTGAACAGCTCTTACTCATGTGGAGGTAGGTTAGAAAGTAAAATACTGGGGATTAACCCACAGGTTTCTAGGAATAGAAATACAGGTTCTGGTTGGAGTGTGAGCACTTTAGACTGGGGTAGGTGATCTGAGCACACATGTGTACACTGTATTACAGGCAAAGGGAAACTGCCCACTCTTGGGACTACAGATGATGGGCAACTCCAGTCAGAAAGCCAGGGACAGAGTCTTGTGCAGCAGTAAGCCAAGGAATACACCCCTCCATCCTGTCCCCCGGGTCGAGGGCTCTGGTGTGTTTGGGGACAGAGGGATAGAGGAGTCCAAGTGCTCTACCCAGCCCTGGCTTGTCACCATTCCTGCTTCTCCTAGGAGACAGCCTAGGATCCAGGTACCTGCCTGGGAAATTTGCTGCTATTGAGCCACACCAGGACAAAGACAGAAAACAGTGAATGCAACCAGAAGTGAGGGAGTTTTTTAGGAATCAGATTAGCCTTTGGTTTTGCCCTAGCTTTAATTCATAGGCCTACCAGCCTGCAGTGCCTGTTCAACACTGCAGGTCTGTCCTCAAGCAAGATGCTGCTGACAGCAGCTCCATTGCTGTTTCCAGGGAGAGAAGTGCAGGTGCCTGTCTCAAAACCTTGGGACAATCCAAACTTGGCAGTTTACAAAGGTTGGTTCTTTTTTTCATGGGAGAAAGAGAGGAAGGGGTTTCTGCTGTTTTGTTTGAAACGTGCAAGTAACACTATTGGGAACAAGGTGGTGTCTCAAGAGAAAAGAAATCACAAAAGCCACATTTGTAATCATACTTCATGCCTACTCTAAATACTGTCCATGTAGTGTCCATATCAATGGGGATCGAGCAAGACAACTGTGCAAACACACTTTTGCTCCCTAATAATTCCTGTTTTTATCTGCAAGTCAGAAAAGTGCAAAATGCTGATAAAAAATCAGCACCTGGTATAAATATTGCCTTAAATATTTTATTAGTTTATTTTGTTTTACTTTCACAGCAAAGCTAGGAGTAGGGGCAATAGAAGAGAGGAGGAATGTGCCTGCTGTTTTCAAAAGAAATACCAAGAACCTTTCCATAAGGCAGTTTTAAGCTGAAAGTGCCTTGGCAGATCTGTAGCTTGCTTTTCCAAATGGTGTGCAAAATGTCATCCAGTTTTAAATCTGTAATATTGCTTTAATCTCTAAAAAAGAAATAATATTTTTGTCTTTACTACAGCTGATCCAATCTTGCATTCCTTTCAGACTAAGCTTCTACTGATTGTAGTGATCTGAGCCCAGTAATACACATTTGCCTTATCAGTTTATTTGCAGCTTGGATCTGCCATTGCCATTGGGTATCTAGGATACACATTTTGCATGCATAAAGCACATACAAAACACCTACTTGTAGACATATTTTCATCGAATATGATAATGTCAGGATTGTTATCCTACCGAGAGAAATGCATTTGAATTGTGTACGTCTGAAGTTACCCTCCAAACACCAGATAAATACCCTCCAAAAATAGCATCACTCATTTTTTACAGCAGGTGTCATTCATCAGGTATGAGGCTGCAACTAAACGTGTTAGTAATAATAATTCAGTTTGCTGTGTGACTCCAGCTCATTACCAGGAGCCCCAGGCACCAGAGGCCAGTGAAGTCACTAGAGCAGCACAGAAATATTTAATCCTGTAGCAAATATTTAGTCCTGCAACATGAATATTACACAAATATTGATCCTGTAAGTTAAAAAGGCTCCCAAGGACCTGGCTTTTCTCCTTCATCTGTCTGACCTGTCTTGATGTTTGCTTACCTCTGTGGTGCTGTGTGCTGAGCTGGACAGGCTCCAGACTGCCCACGATGCTCTGGAAGTGACTGGTGGGCATGGGAAAGGGGGATGTGGAGGGAGTGGATCCTGCCCCTCCACTGGACAGGCAGCACTGATGGCTCGGGGGGCAGCACCTTCTTGCTATGAAGAGAGGATGTTGCAAGTGCAGGACAGTCCAGCTCCTGCCCCCATCAAGCCTTCCATGGGATCTGCTTGAGTGGAAGCTCCAGAGTTACTTTGCAGGTGGGGACTATGCCCTGTTGCTGCCTGTGATGCTTTAGGAACCTTGCTGCCTTGCCATATGACATGCAGCATCCCCCTGATCATCAGCACACCAAGAGCGTGGTGCCTGGGGTCTCCTGCCTGTCGTCAGCCCCGTGTAGGGCTGTTCTCAGTATCCCCCCTCACGGCACTTCTGCCACCACTAGCAGATCTGCAGATGAGAAATGCCACCGTGCCAAGGCTAATTAAGAGTCTGCAGGGAATCTTGTTGCGTGGTTCTGCTTAATTTGTAATATTCACACTAGGCCTGACAGAAAGCCACCGAGGGGACAGGAGTGACTTTTAATGGGCTGTTTGCACTGGGACACCGATAATGACAGCCCAGTTTACACAGGCAGTGAAAGGGCTCTCTTTAGGCCCCACCAGACACCAGAGCCTGTTGACCTTAATTAAATTTCATGGCACACTTGGCTGGGTCCTGCAGTAATTGCTCAGGCTTTACTTACACGCGTTGGAGTACTGTCCTAGGCAGCAGTCTGGGGGGAGCAGGGGGAATGATGACACCTTTTGCTGGTGCCCTGCACCTCTCATCGGCTCTGCTGCCTTTCTTCTCCACAGCCTTGTTCCATATTCTATCTCCCCTGCTCTTCAATCCCTCCTGCCACTTTCAGTGCAATAAGCTAAGGATTAATTTCTTTAGCAGCACAGCAGTGACAAATAATTACTTTTCTGCTTATTACTACTTACTGCTGTTACAGAAATGTTTCCAAAACTTGCTTATGTCCCGTGCATTTGAGGTGCTGCACAACACAGGCAGCAGGACTCTGCACCTACTTCCAAGGACCTTGCTGTCCAGACACCTGTCAGCTTCGTTTTGAAATCTGGTTTACAGAAACACAAGGCAATCTGAGGTCTGCTTAGAGAAGGAGCCTGGGACATCGCCAGCCCCCCAGAGGTGGCACATGGGACAGGGGGTCTGACCCCATCCTGACTGCCCTCTGCTTCTTGTGGCAGTGGAACATCTTTGCTGTTTGCCTGTGCCAAGGGGACTGGAGGGTGTCCCCTGCACCAAGATTCACAGAGGAAGTGATGGACATGCTGTCCTCACTGTGTCCCACTGCCCAACCCCTCTGGCTAGGAATCAGGGAGGAACAGGGCCAGAGTGAAATCCCTGGCTGGTGAAGAGGGATGCTTGCTCAGGCTGTGGGGTGATCTCAAAAATGTCTTTGCTCATGTTTACTGACCACAGACCCAGACAAGAAAGTTTCTCAGCAAGTCTAAAGTTTTTATCCTCCCACAGAGTCTTGGGCAGTAAAAAGATCTCACCAATTCTTGTGATATTCCTTTTTTGGGGGTCTGCTGGAAAAACAGATAAATTCCCCTGAGTCCCCCGGGAGTCAGAAAAGGAGTGCTCAGACTTTGATCATCTCCTTGATAGGGGGGGGAAGCAGAGAAATGGGCAGAAAAGTGTGTGCAATGCTGAAGAGACAAGTGGAGGGTGAGAAGAGGGAAAGGAGAGATTGTGGTGAGGAGAGAACAAGGAGAGGTGAAGACTAGAAGGGATGGAAAGCAGAGAACAAAGGGGAGAAGCCTTGAGCTCTTGAAAGAGCAGGTAAATGAGGGAGCCAGCAGAGACAGGAAAGAGAAGAGGAGCAGTACCTTAAGAGAGACATATAACAAAAGGAAGAAAAAAGATTTCTTAGCAATGTATTAAATAAGAAAGAGATGGGGAACAAGGGGCTAAAGAAAACCACAATCAGAATGAGGAGACTTCCTTGCAGAGAAAGAGAGATGAGAGCAGGCTGATTTTAAGGTGGGAAAGTACTGGAATCTGAAGAAACACGTTAAAGAAATACATTACAAGCCTGACACACAAAAGCAGAGGCATAAACTGTAATAGAGAGCAAAATAAAATGAAATGAAAAAAGGGAACAGGTGGATCAAAAGGAAACAGAGCTTGTAACATAGTTTTTAAATTCTATTAAATGTAGAAGTTGGATTTAAAAAACCTTATTACTGTGCTCATTTCTCTCTGTAGAACTGTACAATATGAAATGAAACATATGTACAGTCTGGCATTGTTGTTAATATCCCTTCCTTCAAATCTGCTTTTAATGGGTTCAGATAATAAAGCTGGTAACTGTTTAAGAGCAAACGCCGTTACCAATGATGACCTGTAATCCACTGTAAACTCGTACCCTCTGCTTACACAGAGAGACCTGGATGCTTGAAATAAGAAAAGACTTTTATTTTCTTTCTTTTCCTGCTGTGATCCTCACAGTTCTGGACAAGTTTCACTATCTAAGGGACAAATGGTTAAAACACTGTGCTGCAGGGACTATCTAAAAATCAAATAGCTTTATTCAGTATCTCCAGGATTCGGAGATGTAGTAGTCTATTCTGTTTACTACTGCTGAATGGCATGTGGAGTATTACCAAACAGTTTGGCAGGGGGAAATTTCTTTTTTAAGTGATATGTTGGCCTGATATGTGCTTGTTCTCAGCACAGCCTCTAGCCAGCTTCCTGGAAGGCTCCTTGCTCCTCCCTTGCTTCCACATCACAGGAGCTGTAGATCGTGCTGAAAAGGGGAAGGAACAAGCCAAGCACTTCAAGCTACCCAACACCTGGCATGCATCTGAGAACTGTGCTTGAAGAGGGTATGACTGACTCACATAGAGATGGGCATGGGCACATGATGGTGATAATCCTGGTGAGCAGAGACTGCAGAGCCTTTGGTCCTGATGGGGAGAGAGTTTCCAAAACCAAAAGGAGAAGCCAAGGGCACGGTCTATGCAACCTCCTGTCCTGACCTGCAAAAAATGTCTTGGGTCATCCATCCCTGCAGAGCACTGTGCTGGGCCGTGGGGCTGGGTGTCAGCTGCATAGCTCAGCTGTTCAGACGCACGCTGATGAGATGCTAATACAGTGCAAAATGTAAAATGTCTTTATTCAGGTTGTGGGGTTTTTGAACACTCCTCTAAAGCTCACAAAACTGCTGCAGCTCCTTATGCAGAAACCAAATGTATGATCATATTGCTTGGCAACATTGTTCTTCCACAATCAACACATTTACAAGCACCTCAGCTTCTTTCCTTCCCTTCTTCCCCCATTATAAATCATCACCTACAGCCTGCTTCCCCTTTTCTCATAGGAACAAAAGGCACGTAACCTCTCTGCCCTTCACCACGCGTGCCACAGAGCAGACCCCAATTAAAAGTCTAATTTTAATGCTGTTTTAATCATCACTGCACTTGTGAGATGATGGCAGGAGACTGTAACAAGGATGGACAAAAGACATACAAACCCACAAGTAAAACTAATGATGAATCATTGTTTGAAGGGTGAGTCACGCCTGAGTGCATGCATATGTCAAGCTTGAGACTGGCGTAGCTTCACTTGATTAACCCAAATCTGCTTTGTTTAAGTCTTCTCTTACAGCTCTGCTTTTAAGGGAACAGTAACACACTATAGTTATTTATACAGTGATTTTTTTGCCTGTCTATGTGAACATTTTTGTGCACCCCAGCACAGAAGGCGTGGCTGGGATAGACATACAGTCTCAGTTCTAGTCCCAGGACAGAGTCAGCTACACTCTAATCCTTTTAAATAAGATTTATATGGTCTGCTCTTTAAATTTGCTGGAACTGGGGATTCACACCCTCCCTGAAAAGACCATCCCCATCTACCATTGTTGATCCACTCCTCTCACAGCCACCACTGGACTAGCAATAAGAGCTGCCGCTCTTGTTTAGCAGGGCAATCTCACCACCTCACAGAAATGTGCTGCAGCCATCCTGCTTTCCCTGGCTACCCCTGAGCTCCCTCTCCAGCCATGGGGGGGGCTACACAGTGAGCAGGATGTCCTGCTGCAGGGGGTCCCCTCTGGCTCCCTGAGCAGTGGTGCCGATGTGAGGAACAGGGAAGGGATGCCTGGCCTCACTGGCAGCAGCAGCACAGGCTTGGGTCAGCGTGGAGTGATGGAGAAGCTGAGCCCCAGGCGATCACCTGTCATGCAGCATCTCCAGTTGTGCTTTGACAAACACATTCAGCTCACACCAGTCAGTGGTGATGCTGAGTGAGGTGATGGTGGGACTGCAGCTGTGGCTGGAGGGGCTGCCCAAAGATTAGCCCTTCCCTTCAGGTGCTGTTCTGCTCCATGTCACACGGTGAGGCTGACCTGCTGCCAGCATCCCTGATGTCAGTAAGGCTACCTTGACTGGTGGCCATTGAAGGTGAGCTGTGCACCCTGCTGTTCCCCTGCATTATTGACAGTATGAGGGGGAATGGTTTCAAACTGGAAGAGGGTAGATTTAGGCTAGACATTAGCATTAAATTACTTCCTGTGAGGAAGTTAAGACACTGGAGCAGGTTGCCCAGGGACGTTGTGTCTGTCCCCTCCCTAGAAGTGTTCAAGGCCAGGTTGGATGGGGCTTGAATTAAATTGTTCTAGTGGGAGGTGTCCCTGCCCATGGAAGGGGGAGTTGGAACTAGATCATCTTTAAGGTCCCTTCCAACCCAAACTAGTCTCTGCTTCAATGATATCTGTGATACCACAGAGCATGGTTGAGCATGGGTGCAGTTGTACCTGCACTGCTGTTCAGATCAGCTGGCTGCTGGACTGCTGGCATCACCAAAGCTCTGCTGGCATTTCTCTAAGAGTGCTACCAAAGCACCTGACCCCAGATGCCCTACTATACTTGTTTCTGTGAATTTTGCTGATAATAGGAGGGAAGATCTGCTTCAGGACGGAAGAAACTCTGTAGCAATTTTCCATGACAGGCATACAGTTTTTTCTACCAAATATATTTATTCATTATATTGAAAGGAGGAGTTAAGAGTCCTGGGTCTTTTTCTTCACTGATACAGAAGGATCTGGGGGTCATAACACATTTAGAAAGGGATCCAGTGCTGGTAAATGCACGAAAATTTACTAGGTTGCCAGGTGGTCCGGACAAGCTGAGCTGAGATCCCCTGGTTCCAAGACAAATGCTGAGCTGCACGCACACAGAGATAATACTGTGTAGCTCTTGCAAGTATTTAGCCATTGGCAAGCAGCTGCCTAGCAATCTCTTTATGAGATTTATTTCTCTCCTATGGTTTTGTCAAGGAAACAGTAGTTGTTGATAATGTTCAGAAACACAGAGGTGCTATTTAATATTTGGGACAGGGTGCTAGCAAAAAATCTGCTGTAAAAAATAAGCTTGCGTGATCATCTGACTATTTTTGTCATTTTACAAATTATACATGCTCAGGGTTTATCATTCAGGGAATATTTATTTGTAAATAACATCAGGCTTTAGGAAATCTTTGTACTTTATTTTATGCAAACAGTTCTATTTTAACTGGCATTTCACATAGCATTCAGACAGTGGGTTGCAGCAACGTCACTCATCTTCCTGCAGGCAAAACTCTGCCTTGTTTTGACAGTCATTCCTGATGCTTTTTCCTTTTGCAAAAAAAAAAAAAAAAAAAAAGGCAAGATGAGACTTGGGACAGCCTTGGGGGGGTAAGGGTGAGGGGGGCAGTGGCAAAGCTGGAATGCACGTAGCAGCCTCAAAATTGATGAAGCATTTGTGCTTTTCCTCATTCCAAGTAGAGCAGTTAGAACTAGATGAACTCTCTGCAAAGTTTTGAGCTGGGCAGCCAGTGCCAAGGTCTCCCTAAAATTGAAGCACTTCTGTTTTCCTCAAAATGAAAGTGCTGCCTGCTATCCTGAGCCTGTAGGAAAACCAGTCCTGACAGCTAAGCACAGCTGAGCTAAGCTGCAGCCTTGGTGCTTACTGATTCCTTTTGGAAGGGAGAAAGAGCAAACTGGAAAAATAACAACACTCAAAAATTTATTCCAGCACATCAGAGAAAGCTCCATCCCCTTCGCTTGTGTAAATCCAGCAGAGTCACCCTGTGAGAAGCAGCTCAAAGGAGGCAGGATACCAGAGCAGTATCTGTGCTGCAGCATAACGTTTTGCCTTAATTTTGGCTCTCTGCCACAGAAGCACCCCCAGAAACCCTCCCCACAGGCTCTGCAGGCAGTGCATGGCTCAAGGCTGTATTAAATCACCTCTTTCTTTCTGTGCAGAGCAGCACGGGGGTGTTGGCAGGGGCAAGAAAAGGTAAGAGCATATCACACGAGTAGAGGCACATTTTGAACTGCAGGCTTTGCCCTCTGCATTGGGGTAGTCCTATAAGGACAGCTCAGTTCCTTTAGAGGCAAAGATTGGATTTGGTGCTACATTGCTCTGGTTGTTTTCAATAAGGAAAAAAACCCAACAACCTGCTATGGATAACTCTTGTATTACGGCTGGCATTGTTTTTTTCCATCCACTGTGAATGCTTCTTTTCTGTTTCTATTTTCCTCTGTAGAGATGCTGTTGCATTTTGGAATTTCCACACACATGTATTGTGGTGTGGGCCAAGTGGTCAAATACAATTGTTGTTCAAGTTTCTACCAAAATTTTCACTTCATCAAAAATAACCCAGATTCAATACCAAGAACATGCCTCAAATGCATACTTTTTCCTCTGAGTCACGAGTAAAGAGCAGTCTTTAGGCACATCCTAAGGACTGTGTACGTGATCAAACAGCCCCAAATCTGACAGAACTGTGTCAGTTCAGCTGAGGGAACAGCCTGCTCTTGCTAAGCTCCTGGCAGGAGAAGGAAGGGATTGTGACAGGTCACTGTTTTCACACTTAGGCAAGGACTTCTGGAGCATTTCAGGTCCTAGTTGCATTCCCTCCATGCTTCTTATTTCTGGGTTTATGTCCCCAAACACGCACCCACTGAGCAGAGCTGGAAGCATGCAGGGATGCAGACCTGCTCCTACTCTGCACACCACCACCCGGAGCAAACACGTAGAGGAGGAAGGAGGAATTACCCTGGTGATCCCTCCAGTGATTCCCCTGCAGTCCTCAGCTGACCCCAACAGGGAGAGACTGTGAGAGTTACATTGGATTACAGATCCCAGCCTCTCTTAATCCAGGGGTAGCCAGGAGTGACTTGGCCGATGGTGATGCAGCCACCGCCTGCATCTGCGTGCTTATTTACATCATCTTCTTGAGTTCCCTTTGCCTTTCTTTTTACTCCTGCAAATTCTCACTCTACCAATGTGTGACAACAGTATCATTGCCGTTAAACTTGAAACAGTTCAGTTCATATGTTTCCAAAGTCAAGCAAGTGGCTAGGATTGTCCCAGGAAGTCCTGCAGCTCAGCAGGGCAAGGAGGTGGTGGGTGGGCCACATGCTGCTGTGTTTGGATAGGTATGGAAGCCAATTATTCTTTCTTCTTCTCCTCCCACCAGAGGTCCTTCCCATATATTTTGCTACAAACTTTCTGTCTCGCTACAACTACCCAAAAGGAGGCTGTGGGGAAGTGGGGGTCAGTCTCTTCAGGAGTAACAAGTAATAGGATGAAAGGAAATGGCCTCAAGTTGTGCCAGGGTCAGTTTAGAATGGATATTAGGAAAAAATTCTTTATCAGAAGAGTTGTCAGGAACTGGAACAGGCTGCCCAGGAAGTGGTTGAGTCATCATCCCTGGATGTGTTTAAAAGACATGTGGGTGTGGTGCTCAGGGACATGGCTTAGTGGTGGACTTGGCAGTGTTAGGTTTACAGTTGGACTTGATGATCTCAAGGGTCTCTTCTGACCTAAATGACACTATGATTCTGTGCTATGAAAATGAGAGATGGGGCACCCCCTGCCACAGTCACCCTGTCTGGTCATCAGGATAGTTCCCAGTAGTAAGGTCTCAAACAGCAACACAACTGCACTGAAGTGAATTACTTTATGGTAGCTAGGACCTCATGTTTCCTAGGATTTGCGCCCCTCATGCGTGATGTATCCTTGCTTCCTTTGGGGGAAAATGAGTGCATTTCTCCTTGACAGCTTTTATATTTGGTCTTCAAAGAAAAAATATTTATGCCACCTACATCACTTCTGTCCCATTAACTTGTTGTTCTGTATATAGTTTTATTATAATAGGGACACACACAGCTGACTGGATCACTTATCTTTTATTTTTACCCCTCGCAGCCCACCAGCACAGCTGCCATGTATGCCCACAGCTGCTCTGTGAGAGCAAGGTGGCATTGGGTAGGTCCAGAGACAAGAAATCCTCTTTCTTCTCCCCTGACTGTCCTGAAGTAGCCCCGGTCATGCCTTCCATGTGCTGGGAACAGTTCAGAGACTGCATCAAACCCACATGTTGCTAGAGATGCTTATGCTTGTTTTCTTTGCAGCACCAGGTTGTTCCAGGCTCAAGGCAGCAGAATTCATAACCTACATGGGTTATCCTGCCTCATTGGAAAGTCTTGGGAGACTCTTGCTTAAGCTCCTCCGTGTGGGGGGAAATGGATAAGGGAATGAAGCCCTCATAACTACTAGGTAGAAAATCTGGCCCCAGCCTTTTTCTCCATCAGGAGTCCCTCAAGAGGGCAATAGTTTGTCAATTTTTTTTTAAGCCGTTCTAATAAAAATATGGTTTGCTTTTGTTTTGGTTTGCTTTGTTTTTTTATTATTTATTTATGTGTTTTTTGGTTTTGGAACATAAAAGTCCATTTTACTTTGCCCATGTAGAGTCCTTCAAAAATCTAAGCTTTGTATAATATATAATAGTGTTTATGTCCTGTTATCATCCAATAGGTCTTCTCAGAGATCTATATTGCTGGTTTTATTACCATGGAGCTGAGTATGCTCCATATAAAATGAGTGGAAATATATCCATTAAACTGATTTCAAATTACATGCTTTTCTAAAGTCATTGACCATATTCTTTAAAAAAACTTACCTGACTTTTATTAGAGATGATCAGATCTATGAATGAACATTGTCGTTTAACACAATTGCTTTATTCTATAGTTTTACATCATATGCAAAAAAAAACCCAAAACAACAACAACAAACCAAAATCAATGGAATATTTCATATTTCTTCAAGGGCCACTGTCAACATCTTGGCTGTCTCCTCCAGGTGCTACTTGGCTGTACTTCACACTCATCACCACACCACCAGTTTTGTAGAAAGGAGAGGTTAAGTCTTCAGTGATGAGTTTTGCTTTCTTTTACTTAAGAAAGGCCAAATCCATCCAATGTGCATGACTAAGAGTACAGCTGGTAATTGGAGCATTTAAGCGTGTGCTTGTCTTTAAGCCTGAACTGTGAACAGAGATGAGCAAAGTTACATGGTTTTGCTGAGTTAGAGCCTGAAGTATCCAGTGTACACTTTGTTCCTCTGCTTATCTATGTCATTCTAACTCTTAATGACTGATCAAAATCTGGATGTAATAAATAAGCTCATGTTTCTAAAAATGTGACTGAAAGTGATAGTCAACATGGTCTTTAAGACCTCAGAATATGGGTCAGGTCCGTGCTCTGGCTGTGTGAAGCAAGAAGTGTTGAGGTAGGAGATGTGCAGACCTGGAATGCCCTGCCTGCAAGCAGAGGACAGGCTGCCCCTTCGCAGAGAACACTTAGCAAGTGCCATAAAGTCACGGTGCTTATTAGGTCAGAAACCTTGAGAAACCTATAATCTCTGCCAGTGCACCCTAGAGCAGCCTTATCTACTAATACCCTTTCATTATCAGCAGTGGATAGGAAAACCCAAGTTGTTTTCTCTCCAAAGGTAGTAAAAAGTCCTGTGGACCTATCTCCTTACACAACCTGTAAGAACAGGCCACAGTTTCACAAATTTGGGAATTAAGATACCTGATGTCAGGAACAGATCTCCTGTAGAATACCCTCATTACAGCACAGCAATGGCTCTGCTATTTCAATACTTTCTGTTAAATAAAATCAGACCCTGCTTTGGTTAATACACTGGATATTTAAAACTTATTATTCTTGATTTGAATTTGTGTGTTAGAGGAGTAGTAGCCAACTCCAGATGATGGGACAGATGGAGTTGTTCGATGCATAAAAAATCAGGTTCTTGATAATAAGTCATATGTTACACTTGCATGTTCTTCTACACAATTAAGATATTTTCTTTAACAATTATAAAAAAAAACCTAAGAGAATTGGCACCACAGCATTTTGAGTTAGCTGTAATAAAACTGCGGAGCTGAGGCTGTGAAACTTGCATATTCTTCCCACAGGACTCTACCCAGAAAAACAGATTTAAGGGAGCGTGGTGAGCTCATCAGGATATGCTGCAGCGGAAATTGCTCCTCTTTCTGGGTCAGAAATAAGTCTTTTGATAAAGAAGGCCACTTTAGCTCATGACTGTTCTTGCTCTGCACAAGGGGCTGCTCAGAGTCAATTTACTCAACTTCCTAATGCAAACGTCTCCAAAGCAGTGCCACAGGAAAAAAAGAGCAAAAGTTTTTGCTCGCATGAATTCCCTCCCTCTCTATCATCTTCTAGCTGCACATCATCTTCACTTCATAGCCTTCTAATTACACAGGAGGCAGTGCTGGGTAAGAGAGGAGGTATTTGGTGCTCAGAAAGCAGGACTCATCCCCTTCAGCACCTGGGGCTGAGATGTACGGTTTTGTTCAGCCTCAGATCTAGACAATGACTAAAACCTCTAACAAAGATTGCTTAAAGGATCCCTACTAAGTAAATCTAAATCTAAATCTAAATCTAAATCTAAATCTAAATCTAAATCTAAATCTAAATCTAAATCTAAATCTAAATCTAAATCTAAATCTAAATCTAAATCTAAATCTAAATCTAAATCTAAATCTAAATCTAAATCTAAATCTAAATCTAAATCTACACCTTCTCTTTTCAGGGAAGTGGTTTGTTTCCTTGGTGATCACCATCACCATAACCTGGAGATTCCATTTGTGCTTGCAAAAAAAAAAAAGAAAAAAAAAAAGGAAAAAAAACCCCCAAAAAACAAAAAACAACAACAAAAAAAACCCTAGCACAGACAGAGAGGTTTACCAAAATTCTTTTCATCTCCTTGACAACTGCAGTGATTATCCAAGGAAAGTTGTTACCTGCTCACTTTCTTGTCAAAGATCTTTTGTGTAATAACTGTATCAATAGGAGTGTGATTATTGCAGCCACGGAAGTCGAAGGGCATTGCATTATTAACTTAAAGAAGAAGCTGGGTCAGAACCCAAAAATGTAAGTGCCCCAGCCATATTTTCTGCCCCAGCCAGCCAGCACAGAATGAGCAGGAATGTTATTGCTGTCAACTCACATGAGCACACAGCAGGGCAAGCAAAACTTTCCTGTTCTCCTCTACCCTGTCCTCATCAGTTCTTTGCTGATGCTCTCCTTTGCTACCTGCCAGCTTCTATCTCCTGAGCATTTGCAAAAGCAGATGGGGCAGTGCCAGGCCAGCCCAGGGGACCCTTTATTCTGTTTATTAATAAAACCTCTGGTCCTTGAACAGCACTCATTGCATGCATAAATCCCGGTGGGTGAAGTCTATAGTCCAACCTGAATATATCTGATTGCCTCTCTGTCCCTTGGCTAAGCATACTCAGACTTACGATAGCCACAGGAGCAGAACATTTTCCTGGCAACTGTTCCCATAATATGACTCAGAGCTCAGCCAAGTGGCACGCTGATTGCTTTGCTGAGGAGCTGGGAGCAGTCAAGCAGGGGAAGTCAAGGGCTCACAGCTTGTCAGAGGAGACCTTCAGCATCATGAAGAACTGAGCCCTCTGCTCTTTCCAGTAAGTCCATAACTAAGCAACACATGATGCATAGGATTTTCTTCCTGTTTCCACTGATATTTAAAGCTCAATGATTTCCTGTGATGACACTAGGTTAGATTCTTTTCTCCCTTTTATACTTCCATAATGTAACAGATATTGAGGGGCAACAGGCACATCCCAGGATCAGTGGCTGTGGGGATCAATGATCAATGATCCCCACAAGTACATCCACTGATCTGAGCTGTAAGAGGGCTGTAAACTAGGAAGGAGATGGCTGGGGAGGAAGGTCAGGGAGCCATGCAGAGAAACCAACTCCTGGAGAGCCAACAGTTCCTTTCCTAAGATACCCTATGGCTCCATTTGTGGCAGCCTTTTATTTTTAATTTTATTTTTTGTTTTTCCAAGAACCTTATAGCACAGCTCAGTCCTAAGAGCAATGCACATACCTGTATTTGAAAACAGTCTTAGCTAATAACTGGATTCAGGCATGGAATGAGGCAGCTCTTATTATGTATTCTTCCTATAGGGCTGAATACTGAAATCTAGGTACACAGCTGTTGGTCTCACACAGTTTCAACAGACTGCAGTGGGAAAGTATGAAAGCTTTTAAAAAAACCTCTAATTTTTCTTGCATATTTTTTCTCTTCAGAATTTGCTGAAATAATCCTCTCTCTGGAGATGCCTCATTTTAAAAACTTTTTTTTTTTTTTTTTCTTGCATACGGATATTTTAACTGTGATAATTTTGAGCTGAGGGCAGAGATCCTGTTCAGCTGCAATGGGGCAGTTTATTTGTGCTTCCCACCTTATCAAGAAGTTTTATGTGCAATTCTAGTGAATATCTGGTTTCCCATGGCCTTGATTGCCTGCCTTATCTAACTGAATCATACTCAGACTTCCTGTCATCTCTGAATATGTCTATTTTGGTGATAAAATGCAAGTGACTCTATTTACTTGTAGAAAATGTAGGTCAGGGTAAAAATTGTTTGGTGGACACTAGGAGCTGAGGCACTGGGAGAACATGTTGGTTATCCAGCTTTTTTATAGCTTGTTTAACACTTCCAAATATTCTGTCTAGTTGTAAGCATTTTAATTTACACTGGTGATATCATTATGAGTTTGCTATTTTTTTCCACCTATTTCTTGCAGAATCATGAGCACCTGAGGAAGAATGAGAACTAATGATGGATCTTGAGCTTAATGACCACTCCTGTTGGGAGCCTATGAAATGTGTACGTTATTGCTTGTTCATATGTAAAAACGAAGGAGAAACATGCTGATGGTAAACTGAACCTCAAAAGCACAAGCAGCCACATAATAGACCACTATGGAAAGACCTACTGTAGGGAAACTCTTTTTAACTCCAGGGCATGAGTGTTTATCCCATATTTTAAAATTTGAGGGTTTCTGTTCCTTGTATAGGAACACTTCTAATTTCACTGCAGACATTTGCACTGCCTGTATGTGTTTGAAGTCCCTTTTGAAATATGCATGTTTGTATTTGCTGCTCTTTTGGCACCATGCTATATTGCCAGTGCCTGCAAAAGTGTGTGTCACTGGGCTCCTTGAGTTAATGATGAATCAGCCAGCGTGTCTCCCCTTTCACAGTCAGGCTCTACCCAAATTCTTCTGCCCCAGCAGCCCTGTCTCCCTGGTAGCACCTCTGTAAGTTTATGAGAAAGTCAGGGGTAGGCTGAACTTTAGTAGCATCCTGTGGCTTACAAAGAAGTTGTTAAGAAGTCATAAATCAGCAGGAAGATAAGCCTTACAGAGAGAGCAAATGAAAGCTTAGTTATCATTTGGTCTTGACTTCTTCCAAAATGGATGAAAAAGCTTGAAACAAGAAAAAAACCAACTCCTGAAACTGTCTTATACCAGAGGTCTGTTCATGTTCCAGCAAGATCTGAGGGGAAATGGAATGCCCTTGTACCACAGCTGTCCCCCCCCTGAGAGTTGCCAGGGATGCCTTCCCCACAATATCTGACCTCAGTTGTCCTTTGACCATGCCTCAAAGTCAAACTCACTCTTAGAGCCTCTGGAAAGCAGATCACCCAGTCTCATGATCTCCCAATTTGCTTCTAGAGATGCCCTAATTGGTTAATTGCTGAAGAAGTGAGATTTGGTTCTCTTGGTGTTTGGAGGCCGAAAGGACAGTTATTTGATGAGAACAACTGGCACCAGTTATTATATTTCTGTATTAGTCGCTATAATTCTCCTCACATAGTGGGCAGAATGGTGAGAAACAAGTCAACTCCATTCAATGAGTCTTTTTGGCTAATTCATGTTGAATGACTGGGTCCTTCAACTAGCCGAATGCTAGTTTGGAAATCAGTTACTTGGAAATGGATATATGACAACTTGTCTAATGTAGCACATCTCTGAGTTTGCAGAATCTGCCTGCAGCCAGCCTTGAGCATTTCGCACTGTAGGAAATGGGCCACCCCATAAATAAAGTTGTAGTAGATGGGAAAAGAATAAAGGTTCATGAGCCTGGCTGTAGTGTTGAGGGGAATATCAACAGGGCAGACAGGAGTCAAGTTATTAATTTATCTTACACTTTCTTGACACTGATTTGCACACACATATACACACAGTTAAATGGTCTCTGCAACCTCTGCTTGGCAATGATAATGTGAAAATAATTGACTTTTCACTATTGTGTAGTCATGAGAACAAAAATGGTCATACTTCAAGAAGCAAGGTTATAATTAGTTATAGCTCCATGAGAAATTCTTCCAGGTATTTTCTACCTTAATTCAGCTCTGGAGCCTAATTCTCTTTGTAATTAGCAATTACAGTGCATACTGAAAGAAGCACGTGAGAGGAGGCAAACTGATGTGAAATTAATGTGTATCATTCACATCAAGTTCCTTGAAACCTACTATTCCTGTTTGCCTTTTCCATAAAATGGACAAGCACGTCTACTTTAAAGGAAATTACTCCTTGGCAACAGTGACCCAAGAGGTCTGCAAGTCCACATAGCAAGCAATCTCGACAGCTTGATTATTTGTTGTAAGAAGAGACCTGAAACATTTAATCGATGGAGCGTGCTAAGATTTCAGCTGAGAAATTTCATCTTCAATATTCCTGAAGACAGAACTAAAGTGAGAGGTGGGCAACTGCAAGACACTCATTAGTATCCACACCATGGTCTAATCCTTTTAGTAGAGAATGACAAACGTAGAAGGGTTCATTTTTTCCCTCACATGGGAAATGTCATTCAAGAGTGTATTTTTTAGTCTGCTCAGATCCATGCAGAAATAATGTTCATTAATGTTAGGGAAGATACAGATGCTGTGTGAGAAAAGGATATAGCGATGATCATTGATTCTGGCAGAAGACTTCAGGATCTCTCTTTGAAGTTTGACAACAGGAATCTGTGCCCAGATTTGCCAGGCTTTAATCTCTGACAATTAAATTAGGGGATAATGAAGGAAGATGGTGTGCTATCTTTAGTCTTGGTTGAATTAATGATTTCTGAATTGAGAGGAAAGCTTACCTCTCTGGTTGGTAATTACAGAACTTCTGTTCCATCATTCTCTGACTGTAAGCCTGCAGTGGCTTTCCAATACCTAAAGGAGGCCTACAAGAAAGCTGGGGTAGGACTTTTTGCACAGTTGTGTAGCGAGAGGACAAGGGATGATGCTTTAAAATTTGAAGAAGGGAGGTTTAGATTAGTTATTAGAAGAAAATTTGTAACCCTGGCACAGGTTGCCCGGGGGAGTTGTGGCTGCCCCCTCCTTGGAAGTGTTCAAGGCCAGGTTGGATGGGGCCTTGAACAACTGGGTTGTCTGTTTGGGATGCTATGGATAAAGGACTGTATTTGCCTTAACCTGGCTTGAGTTAAGTGTGTTCATCATGTCCCAAGGCCTCTCCTATGTCCTGCAGGCAATATTTACTTATCATTACAGTCAGTATTTAAAAAGTGCAATGTTACAGCTCATATCTGTATCAGTGGTAGAGTAAATATTATACTGCATTGCTCCCTGACTGGCCAAGCCATCTCTACCTAACCTAGAACACGATCCTCAAAATTCCTGGAGAGAAGGTTGAATTGTCAGGCATCTTGTTTCCAGTTGTCCATTTTACTGCAGCTACAAGAAAAAACATGTTTTTTTTTTCATAGATTCTTTTAACTGTGGAAGAAACTCCACTTGTTCCTTCTTTAGCACTAAATGACAAGGTACGTAAACATGGAAAAGAGAGTTAGGTTATCTGAAGATGAATTGCTACAGGGGAAGGGAGACACACATCACTGCAGCTTTTTAGGTTCCAAATTTGGAAATACATTAAACTTTATTAAGCTTCCAACATATTTTATATGTTTCACTCCAATCCTACCCTGTCTAGGCAGGATACATCTGTTGTAACTCAGGCATCTGAAAGTCAAACATCTAAGTTCGACTTAGTCACATAAACTCCCTTTATAGTCAAAAGGCAGAAGCAAACACCTGCATAGGACACTTTATCTCCTCCTCATGTTAGGGTCTGGTGCAAGGTCAGACTAACTGTCCTGGGGGAGTGTCAGTGTCTTGCCACCTTTTATAAAAAGATCCCTGAGAAACTAGCTCCATCTTAGATCTTTCAGACATCCTAAGTGAAACGTGATAACTCCATGCTCAAACAGAAGCATCTGTTGATGACAGAATATTCATGCCCATTTACAGACTGTTTTCAGGCTGGTTCCTGTAACCAAGACGAGAGACAAGAGATGCACCAGTTTTATATGAAAAACTTCTCTTGCTAAATCTATTCTGTGATAATTGCCTGGGTCTCTGTGAGACTTCAGAGAGATTAATGGATGCCAAACTTCTTGAGATCTGATTAGTTTCAGCAATGCAGAGCCTTTATGGTCATGCTGCAGATTGACTGAGAAGGAAGAAAAGCAAAATTACTGTTTCCTGTGTTAATTAGTTAAGGCTATCTGGCAAGGTAAGCTGCCTGCTTTTTTATTTTCAGCTCAGTTTCAAAAAGAAACAAAGACAAAAAGGAGGCTGAGAGTTAGCCTGAAAAATCAGTTGTCATGGTGTAGGCAGGCATTTCAAGTACACACATCTGAGTCTCATAACAGTTTTGAAGACGCTGGGCTTCACGTTGTAGCTGAAGTAGTATGTGGCATGTTATAGTACTTCCACTGATATTTGCCTTGTGCCCTAACAGAAAATGAGAACTATTGTCTCTGGTAATATGAAAGATTGATGTTTACAGCATTTTTTCCCACCTA
Source organism: Florisuga fusca (assembly GCA_038090715.1). Classification (NCBI taxonomy): domain Eukaryota; kingdom Metazoa; phylum Chordata; class Aves; order Apodiformes; family Trochilidae; genus Florisuga; species Florisuga fusca. Next base: position 17,639,244 of record JAAWXA010000003.1, on the reverse strand, counting down.
ATTTGATAGAACTAATCAATTATTTAACAAGTTGTTCTATTTTCAATCCTACTGTATTTTTCTGTTTTGGACTTGCCTGGCAGGCTTTGTGTTTTTGGCTGCCTCTTGGCTGCTTGATAGCATGAGACAGCAGCTTGAATTCCACCTCAAGAAAAGCCTTTGCTGTTCTCCTCTCAACTGAGACACTTTGTGTATTCTTGTCACCCTTCCCAGCCTAGCAAGAGAATCAAACCCTTCTTCATGCCATAGTCAACCCAGCCTAAAGCAGAGGAAGCTGCAGGTATCCCAACAAGATTAACTACTGTTTGCGTCTGATCTCAGGCAAGAGCCTGGAGTGAGTTGCATGTAGTTACCTGGTTCAGATGTTTGATTCATGTGCTTCTGGTACAGTCTTATAGGATAGAAGGGCCAGAGAAATGCCAAGTGGCCAACCAGGGAAGGCAACTCTGCTGAAGAAAAGTCAAGGCAGGGGGTGATTCTCAGCCAACAGAGAGGCATTTACGTAACTAAGAAGAAAAAAAAAAGAAAGAAGGAAAAAAAAAAAGAAACATATTTTACTTAAGCAAGTGACAAAAATGCCTTCTGGTAAAGGTATGAAAATTGAGAGCTTCAGGATGACAGATAAAACCTGTCTGGATCCGTGGAGAGCTCAGAGCAAAGCCTGAACACAAAAACTAATGTGGCTGTGAAAGAGAGGCAAGCTGATTGTGAAGAAGTGATCTGAGGTGCAGATGGAGAAGGCAGGCACTTGGAGATGCTCTCTGGTGTGGTTCCCCCTGAGAAGCTCTGCCCCTGGGCTAGATGCCTGCCAGCAGATGTGCCCAGTGGTCCACACATGCTGCCTGGGGCCCCGGGTGGATCTGTGGGATCTGGTGGCTGCGTGATATCTACCCAACATAGCTACATGCTTTCCCATTACATTTTACCCCTCTATGTACCTCTTAACTGTGTCGCCTGTTTTGGATGCTATGGATAAATGACTGTATTTGCCTTAACCTTGTTTGAGGTAAGTGTGATTTCAGGTAACTGGACAACAACAAGTTGTTCTTTCCCCACGGACATAGTGAATCTGTGAACAAGAGCCTGGTTTGGATGACAGGTCACTCCTGCTATCTTTTTCTCTACCAGCTCAAATGATGGGTGTCCGTGTGGGGTATCGGTTCAAACTGCGGTGATGAATCATGTTGTAATCAATATGTTGTCCCAGGATGGAATTTCAGTCTTCTTCTTTTGACTTTTTTATAAACTTATGAAATTAAAAACACATGCTGTACAGAATGGATGTCAGCAAGGTTCTGCATCAAGCAACTAAAAGTTAGTACCAGAACAAATGTCCCTGGGCAAAAAATTATTATTAAATTATTTTTTAAAAAATTATTTTAAATTATGTGATCAGCCACTGTTCGTTTTGCCAGGGCCCTGCTACATTCAGCACACATTTAACGTTCTCCAGGAAGGAGTCAGTGATGTACAGGACATCACCTCTCCCTCCTTTGTTGGAGGGTATGCGGTGAAGAAGGCTGTCAGTGAGATAGCCACACGCTGCCTGAAACAGGGATTCTGTTCCTGTCTCCTCAGAGAGCCTGCTGAAAGCCAGAGAGGTTGAACAAGTCCCCTCTGGGCAGTTACCAAGCCCCTGTTGAATACCAGCGGTGTCTCATAGCACCAAAGGCTCTGACAAAGAAACTGAGCCCCTCACCCAAATGATATCTTTGCCACTGTAACCTCTCTGTGTGTTTGAAGTATGTCTTGAGTCTGTGATTACTTCACTGGTATATTGTACATATTAACTTATTAGTGCCAGAGGTACTATATGAAAATCATCACAGAGCATCACAAACAAATTATTGTTCCATAGTTCAAAATGGAATTTGGAAAAAACCCACTGAGTAAGAAAAGGAGTTATCCACAAAACAAGAAGAAAATAAGGGTTCAGAATAGCTTCTGGTTAACTGAGCAAATAGTGTCTGATCAGATAGCTTGTCAGATCTATAGTGAAAAAAAGCAGAAAAGGTTCACAAACATTCATCACACTGTATGGATTTGGTACAGCCTGATGAATTTTAGTACACAACTTTGTTATATCACTTTTAAGGAGACATACTGGGATTGACAAAACACTACCTCATTTCTGAGTGCTTGATTTTGCAAAGCTATTAATGGCAGTATAACATATTTTATAGGTTATCTTAAAAGTGCATTTTACCCATATCTACTTATACAATGTATGTACATCACACGTGGATATATCCCACACAGACATATATGTAATATATGTACATATATGACATATATGTACAGATGTGTATACTTCTGGGTGCCAGATTCAATGTCAACAAATGTTTGGACCCTCTCCCAGAATGTTATAGCTTGCATAAGATATAGTCATCTCTGCACATACACATAGCTGGCCAAAGATAAGATCCTTTCAAATCTCTCTCTTGCCTCAAGATGCAGACAGTATATTTTATTGGTTTGTCACTGGCCTTTCAGCTTCATACCACCTAATGATTCATGCAAAATGCATCCAATTTTATTGATGATTCTGGGACTGTTACCTATGAACTGAAGACTGGATCCTCAGTGGATGTATATCAACATAGCCATCACAGAGGTCAACAGAGCAGAAACAGCTTGTGAATTTGTCAGAGGAATAATAGAAGAATTCAGGCTGGAAGGGACCTCAGGAGGTCTCAGGTCAGATGAGGCTCCTCAGGTCTTTGTTTTGAAAACCTCCAATCAAGGAGACAGCACAGCCTCTTGGAGCAAACCATATTGACTCTCTGACAGTCTTCATGGGCAAAATCTCCTTATATACAATCTGCAACTCTCTTTTCTCAACTTATGCCCACTGTTTCTCATCCTCCCGCTGTGCGATGCTGTGAAGAGCCTGGTTCTGTATTCTTGATGGCCCATCTTAGGTGCTGTTAGGCTGTTAGGTCCCCTCAAAGGTATCTCTGCTGCAGGCTAAGCAAGTCCAGCTCCCTCCTGCTTCTCATGCTGGTGCACAGGCATTGCATCTCCCTCTGATTAATTCCCTAAACATGAGGAAAAGCACCTTATGCCTCCCCAGATGTGGGGACCTCATCCCACCCCACATCCCACTGGTGTCAGGGGCTTTTGATGGGTAGATCTTCTGGCATCTGCTGGGTGAATCTGGTTCCTACACTTGTGCTTGCAATTCTGTACAAGCATTAGAAGTTTTTGTTTTTTATGATAATGCTGTCTTTGTCTCCATTTGAGAGTGAGAGGAGATAGGCTGGACTGCATTATCTCTCATCCTCAGCTTGGTGCACTGTGCTGTGGTGTCATTTTTCAAACAAAGCCGAAAGAATTGCTCTATCTGGGCGATTTTGATTTCTTACTTTACCCACTCCCATCTCTCTCCTCCCTGCAACAAGATGAAAACATCAATATCTGTTTTGGGCTCCCAAGGTGTGACACAATGTCAATGGAATTTGTTTTTAATCTGGGTGACTAACAGTTATCTGACAATTCAAGCAATATTTCTCCACATGCATCCGTCAAACTCTGCTGAACTTACAGAAGGAGACAGCATCGGATTTAGCAGCGGAGCAAGTCCCCTAACACCCTGGGATTGCAACTCCAGCTCCCTGTGATAGGATTTTCCCTTAGCCTGTCCTGCGCTGCCCTTTTCATTCTTTATTTATGTAAAATTACAACTCTTGCGTTTGAAAGCCATCCTCTTTTATTTCTGAGGCTGTTTCTTACAGTGAGCTGGGTCGGGCAGGCTATTATTAGGACCATGTTTATTTATAACGGGTAGTTTAGCATTAAGCAACGAGTTGTGACAGGCTGTGCATTTCTGGAGGACGATGGCAGGCTCGGGGTGCCTGCGCAGGCAGCGGGATGAAGGCAGAGGGGCTCCTGCAGCCCCAGCCACCCCGTGGACACACTCTGCCCCCGGCAGCTCATTGCTGCTGCTGCTGTGTTACGAAACGAAGCACTGAGAGCAAAAAGAGGACATGCCAGAGTCAGCACCAGTGCTGGGGGGAGAGGGCTTGCTGGCTCTGCCCTCCCCATCTGGCTGAGTCCCCTGGCAAAGGACAGGGACTCACAGGACTCAGGGACTCACTCCAGAAGAGGTGGCTGACCTGCTCCTGGGACCCTCCTTTTTCACCCCGTGTGCTCCTCGGGGTGCCACTGGTTTATTGCCCCCTGTCCACTGCATGCAAAGCAGCCAGCCCTGCTGTATTCCATGGAATTTTCTGCACCTCCAGAAGCACTTCTGATATTATTAAGTTATTTATTCATATTTATGCTACTCCACCTCCCTTGACAGTCAGAAAAAGAACTGAGAACAGGCCCGAGGAGAAGGACTTGGGTGTGCTGGTTGATGAGAAGCTTGATGTGAGGCAGCTGTGAGCATTTGCAGCCCAGGGAGCCAGCCATATTCTGGGCTGCATCAAAAGAAGCATGGCTGGTGGGACAAGGGAGGTGATTCTGGTCCTCTGCTCCACTCCCATGAAACCCCACCTGGAGCACTGTGCCCAGTTCTGGGTCCTTCAACACAAGCAGGACGGGGAGCTGTTGGAGCAAGGCCAGAGGAGGGCCACAAAGATGATCAGAGGGCTGGAGCACCTCTCCTTTGAAGACAGGATGAAGGAGCTGGGATGAAGTTCAGCCTGGAGAAGAGAAGGCTCCAGGGTGACCTTATAACATCCCTCCAGAACCTGAAAGGACCTACAAAAAAGCTGGAGGGGTGGAATTTTTACAAGGGCATGTAGTGACAGGAAAAGGGGTAATGGCTATAAGCTGGAAGAGGGTAGATTTAGGTCAGACATGAGGAAGAATTTCTCTCCTGGGAGGGTGGTGAGGAACCGGCACAGGTTGCCCAGGGAAGCTGTGGCTGCCCCCTCCCTGGAAGTGCTCAAGGACAGGTTGGATCGGGCTTGGAGCAACCTGGTCCGGTGCAAGGTGTCCCTGCCCATGGAAGAGGGGTCTGGAACGAGATGGTCTTTAAGGTCCTTTCAAACACAGACCATTCAGTGATTCTAACACAGGTCTGGATCCTGAGAGCCCAACCAGAGGGACCGAAGGGACACACTTCTTCAGTCATGCTGTGACCAGAATGGCAAAGAGTGCCATGGACCACAGACACCCTCCAGGTCACAAGAATGTGAAACTGACAGCAGTTCACCATTTGGGCTGCCCCATGGTGGGCCAGCCTCTGCAACTCTCCTCAGCCCCTTCAGGAAGAAGAAGCTGCTGCTTTTTTCCATCTTCCCTCTGGTCCTGTGCCATGACAGGGAGCTTGTGCTGGCTGAGGAACTCCTTGCAGAAATATGTCAGGTTTAGGAAAATAATTTCTCCCTCTCCTTTCCCATTCACCTTGGTGTCCACCTGCAGCTGGCATGGCAACCAACTCATTTATGATGACAAACCCTGCTGCTGGAGGCCCAGGCAGGCACACACTGCTCATTGTCCCTTTAGAAAGGATTTGACCCCCCCATGCTGGCAGGGCTGGGATGCGGACATCAGGGCCCTGACCCTCTGCCAGTTACTTGCCAAAGACAAGCCCATACAGCAGGCTTGCAGCTGTGGAGGTTTCCAGCTTTCCTCTTAGCTGACTCCAGTACCTCTGTGATCTCCCTGTGAATGTGGGCAGTGGCAAGGAGTGTGGTGCTGAGGGTTGGTAGAGGACTAATCTCCCACTTTTTTCCTTCTTCTGGTAAATCTGCACCTGCATCTCTCTTCTTACCTATCCATTTGTGTTTGCTTGACTTCTTTTTGAGGATATAGGGGACCTGCTTGGAGGTTTATCATCTGTCAAACCCAAGATGACATCTGTGCTTTTGCATCCGTCTCTGAGAAGTGGGAAGCTGTGGCCAGAGCTGTCAGGACACCAATGTCCAAATCAGCTACCAGAGAGCTAAATACAGAAACCCTCATTCAGTTCTTAGCTTAGCAAAACCCCAGTGAAGATAAGGAGAGTTTTAACTGATTGGGGATGTCAGATTCCAATAATGAGCATGGCCATGGTTCCTGAAATCTCTCTTCATGAATTTGCTCAAGAGTACATTGCAGAGGTATTTCTGACATTTGGCAACATTAATATTTAAGCCTTCCTGTGTTATTTTTTTGCTAAAGGAATTAGAAATTAGCATGTCATGATCATAATACAGCAGCTGAAAATAAAGGACCAGATTGTGCCCTCAATCCACAAGCCCAATTCCCACGGATGTCATTGGAAATTGTGTGCATATGCCTCTGAGGGCAGAATTTGGCCTAGCTCGCCTCTTCTCTTTCTGCACTGCACATGTTACACTCACTGCTGCTAACTACTTCTGTGCAACAAGAGAGGAACGTGTGCCTAAATTATTTAGTGCTCTGAAAATCCACTGTATTTTCCCTTCCCTTTTCATAACAATTAAAACTGTAATTTTTCCTATAGCTAAAGGTGATGTCTTTGCAGATGACTCCTGCACACCACTGTGAGGAGAAGGGGAGTGAAGTGCCTACAAGGCATGTCTCCAGCAGATGAGCACACTGGAGTCAGTACCAACAGGCTTGACCTCAAGGTAGGGAGATGGGCTGAATGACTTCTTATTGTTTGTTGCAAGCCAGTGTGTGATAAATCTTTGCACCTTTTCTGCCCTTGAGCTGGGACCTGATGGACTTGGAATGTGATAAATGCTACCTTAATGAAGGATACCTCCCTCAGCCAAGGTTTTTAGCTGTAATGTTCTTTATTTTACTCCGCAAAACTTCAGAAGACTGACTAGTTACATCACATTAAGAATAACGCTCTTTTAAAATGTCTCTGATAGAAGAGGTGCTCAAAAGATAAGGATGGAGACAGCTTGTTGAAAAATAGTTGACTTTTTACTTTGCTTTCTTCCCCCAAAATATTCAGAAGTAAGCCAGTCCTGAAAACAGCTTGATTCATGAGCAGCAGAATACTCCCATGTAGCAAAATAAAAAAAAAAAAAAGAAAAAAAAAAGAAGGTGTCAGCTATGACAAGACTTTATGTGCTCTACATATGCTTTAAAAGTGCGTGGTAGCAGACATTTTGAGACACCATATTGTGATGTATCAAACGACATAAATACAAGTCTTCATCAGTGAATCTAGGGATATGACTCAAATCTTGATGAAGTCTGAACACTTGTTTTCCCAATGACTTTGTTTCCGACTTTCCTGATTCAGGTGCTTGGAAGGGCAACTTTGGAGTAGTGCTTCACCAGGTCATTGCTGTGAACTGGAGAGCTGTGCTGGCCCATGCTCTTACTCCCTCACTTACTGCCAGCTGCTGAACTGCAGTAAAAGAAACACCCCAAATACTTCCCTAATATTATTTACCCATATGTATACCCAAGCAGTGGCTATTAGTTGTCATAGGAGTCTGCCATTGAGACTAGAAGGAGATACTGTCCTTATGAGAGGAGATGGTCTGCTATGTATCTTGCTCTGAATTTGTCTCATCCCCCAAAAATATTTGGGAGGAGTCTCCCATGTGCTGGATATTCATAACTGACTAGTGGACTGTACTTCCACTTTTAGATGGTGGATTTTCAGAAGATGGCCATGCAGTGTAGAGCTCTTCCCAAATGAAGAACACGTCAACTTCAGTCCCTACTCCAAAAAAGCTACAGCCCATCACTAGGCACTTGTGAAAGTTTAGGATTTCAAGCACACAAAAGCACAATGGGAAAAAAACAAACAATAATTTATTTTGTCCAGAATTAAGTCATGCAATTAGTGAGACTGAAGCAAAAAATCATCATCATCATCATCATCATATTTATGAGTCTTCTGGCATAACAAGAAAGAATTAATGCTGAAAGGAGTGAAAAGAAAACCATTACACAGGATTCTGTACACTGTACTTTAGAAATCAAAGATGATGAGTGGCTTTCAGAGCTCCAGGACAGCATTTCTGGAATTATTATTAAACATTTTGTGCAAAACAGTTATGGCAGATTAGGGGAGAGGAGGTCAGGGGTTTCAAATCTTCCTGTCAGTACCAAGGCCCTGCTTCTGCTCCCAAGCGAAGGGAAGGGGACATCTCCCGAGGCACACTAGAGAAAATATATAAGTTGACACTTTAAAAATTAAGCCTCCTGGAATTGCTGTGTTGATCATTATCCCAGAGACAGCTTTAAGTGATTTGCCCACAGTCACACAGCGAATTGGGTCTGAACCAGGAACAGATGATAGGACTCCCAGTTTCTGGTCTTGTTCTCTTACCAGCTATGCACATCCCTAGATGTACTGTGTAATCCACATGGGGATGAAAATCCCAAATCAAAGATTTATCTCACTTCCTAACACAGCTACAGACAGCTCTGCAGCACAAGCACAGAGACGAATCTTACTGCCTGGTTAGCAGTGTAACCCACTGATTCTGAAGGAGCTGCTCACCTGATGAATTTTGGCTTCACAATACCAAATAAATCCCTACAACACATCTGTGCCCACTGAGAAAAGAAAATATGAGTGGTGGTCTGAACTATGTGTCTAGGATTAGTTTCTTGGGCAACTTCAGGTAAACCTAGTACATAAAATTAGAGTTGTGAGTTAATAATGGGTGCTCCAAGCATTAATGTGCAAAGGCAAATAATGTCGCTGGAGCTCTCGGTATCACCAGGCTATGCAGGGAGGAGAGGTTAAATACAGAGCAGACCATACTTGTAAGAAGATTAATACATACAACAGGGATAGTAGTAGGCTTCTGCTGGGTCTAATCTGGTATCTGACCGGGACAGAGAGAGAGAAGGAAACTGTAAGCCAGTTAAAGTAGTGGATTATTAATGACAGAGGATTCGCAGCTGATAGGGGAGCTGGAGAGAGCAGGTAGCAGGAATTAAATGCAGGGCAGAGCTCATAGCAAAAAGGAAATAGAAGACTGGAGATTTTACAGGGAAGGTCTAACAAATCTGTAAGAAAACACATGGTAGGACAACAAAGACATGAGGTTTCCACAACTCCAGAACAGGATGAGCAGGGAGAGAAGAATCCATCTATGTACTGCCTTCCTTGCTAAAATTGTATCTTACACATCAAGGAAAAAAAATCACACCAAGCAACTGCCAAGGGATTTGAATGCAGACAAATAAATAATCTAAGACTGGGGAAAAAGGCTTCCAATTCCTCCCTGTTGTCCTCTGTGCTGATGAACACTGGATAAAGAATAACACTGCAAATCACTAATAATTATAGAAAGTCTGGCTAAGACTTCCATGTAGATAATATTACCTTGGGTAACAGGCTGGGGTACCACAGGCCTTCTGCAGCACAGCTGGATCATCAGGCTAACCCTTGACAGCCATTTCTTAATCACTGATAACTAAAAAAAAATTACTTCGGAAAGTTCTGGAGCAATGTTGAACAGGGGCATTTGGGAATAGCTTGCTTTTTTTTTTTGTTTGCTTGCTTGTCTCTGAAGAAGGGTGTTTCAGGCAACAAGCAGGGCTCCAAGGTGCCAGGAATAGGTGACAGCTTTGAAAGGGAGAAGTGGAAACCAATTGCCTCCACTGGCAAGGAATTTGGGATAGAAGAATGGCAAACTCACAGAGGGAGGCATTAATTAGGGTTTTCCTATTATACCTGACAGACTGGGAGGTAGTAGTGATAAAACTCCATTAGTGTGTTTCTAGGCAATTAAAATCAAAGCATTTAGAGTGTTTCTTCCCTGGGACAGAGTTCATTGAAGTCAGCCCTCCCCCTGCTTCTTAGCTTTGCAATTTCTATCTATACCTTCTATGTCCACCTCCTAGGTCCTGGCTAACTTTGACTGAGCTGGTGTATCTGCTCCAGGCTGTTGGTATTTTAGTAAGGTTTTTCTCTTTATTTGGGGCAACTTGCCCGTAGCAATGTTTTAAGAAATTATACTACAGTCTAGGTCATGATTAAGTTACAGTAAAATTACAGACTGTCTAGAAGAAAATGAGCAATCTCAGCTGCGAATATTGCAGAATGCATTATCTCACAGATTTATTTATTTTAATACTGCCTGTTTAAAATTCTACAGTACTCCCTGAGCTGTATATAGGTGCTAATTTAAATCAGAAAAGAAAAATAAGTATGTTGAATTACATTTGGGCATAGAATTTGAAATATGAGGTAGGATTTTGATCCATTTAGTTTTGTTGAGACAGCAGATATTAGTAATTGTTGATACATCAAAATAAGTTAAAGGAACTAAAATCCAAATGGCTTGGAAACCTAATTTCCATTTCCATGAGGTTTTATCAATGTACAACCTGCTACAGATTTTCTTACAGGAACTTACTGGCTACGTAGGTATTACCATTTAAAAGCAACTCACTTTCTTTTATCTTAAATAAATTTCTAATCAACTTAACCAATCAGAAATAAAACAGGCTCAAGTGTTTAAGTGTTTATCGAATATCCACGTTTCTGCTCATTCACCTATACTTGTTTAAATCAGCACCTCTAGTTTAAACTACCCCAAAGATCTGCACACGTAAGTGCCAGGGTGATGTATACTGATAACTAAAAGAAACCTGGGGTCTGAGAGGGGCACTGCTGGACTGCTAGCTCACTCCCTACCTGGTGCTGAGCTGTGGAAACTCGGAGGCAGGTCAGCCCGAGCACTGGTACCCCAAAATCAGTGCGAATATGAAAGCACCAGGTTTTGACTCCTCTACTATACACAGAGCTCCCTGGGGATCCCACAAGTATGATTGCCCTTGGCCCTCTCTTGGTCAGAAGCAGAGACACAGCCTTCATGGCTGTCTCTTGAGCATGGGAGACTGAGACCTCCAGTGGCAAGGTAACACAAAATAAGTGATGGAAGTAAAAATAAAATCAAAATTTCCTTCTAATTTTTGACAGATAGGCACACACAAGTTCATTCCAGTGCAGGCATTAATGCTGTCTTGATGTTGAACACCAACAAATTGACTGTATTTGCTGAACATCTATACTGAGTGCTTAATAGTCTGTTTCCTACCACCTACTAGCAAAACCATTTCTTATAATAGGAGCTTTTCTTCCATACTTTTAACAAATTAAATTATAATAATAATAATTTTAAAAATCACTCTTGCCTTTGAATTAGAAAACAGCAGGTGCAGAGAGTCATCCCTCCAGGCCAAGTGGCAGAGTCTGGGTCTCCACCCAGGGCTCAGAGGTAGGGTAGCCCCCTTGGCATCATGTTGCCTTGCAGTGTGTGCAAGGTACAAAACAGATTGAGGGACCACTGGTGCACCCTGCACAGTCAGGAGTGAGTTCATTATCTGCCCTCAGTCCATGTCCCTCTAACAGACACCTTCTCTGAGTGCCAGAAGGGTTCAGAAGGTCCACAGCACCCTGGAAGTACCGCACTCCGGGTACTACACCTTGTAAACATGGTCTGGGATGCATGTGATTGACTCACAGACTTTTGGATGTTTATTTTAATGACTATGAATTCCCTGTGACCAGCAACAGGAAAGGCTAAATCAACTGTTACCATTTTCACTGCCCTCAAAAAGCAGACAAGAAAAGTTAATCAATACATCAGGGGTTAAATAGAGTATGTAAGAATCTGGAGAGATACAAGATAGTTTTTCAAGCTTCAGCCAGTTTACAAAGGATACAATTTTACCCAGAAACTGCATATTAAAAGGCACTGAGTCATCCTTATGACTTTCTCCTGGTCAAGTGATGGAAATACCTACAAAAGGAAAAAACCTCCCACCCCTAAGAGGAAGATGGAAACCAGGGTGCCAAGCTCTCTATCCTTAGGTTGTTTGGTCACTGCTGATTTTGGGTGGAATTTTGAAGGTACCAGAAAGGCTGGCTTATACCTGAGACTGTAACTGCACCCACACATCCTTGGGCAACTTTGAAATAGCAGAGGTAATGTCAGCCCAGTTACCATATGCTTTCAGTCTGCCTGGGCAGTGATTGTATAATAATCCCTAACAGAAAACTGAAGATGAGATTTCAAGTGGCTGCCAGAAAACAGTTTTTCACTTGGAGTGGCAACTCTGAATAAGGAAGCATCTGGCACATTTGATCAGACAAAGAAAATTAGGTCACTCAGAAAAATATTTGATGCTCTTCCTGAGGAACATAATACTAAAAATCCAGTGATCTAGGATAGCAGCGTTCTGTTCCTCGGCACTGTTTCTTATGTTGTGATGTTTTGCATTGTTCTGAGTAACTGCTCTATATTTAGTAACTGTTAAATAGTAGAATATAGATTACATAACTGATGATTTTCCTCTTGCCAGTAATAGGAGGCTAAAACCAAAGAGGGCTTTGTTGTTTGTGGGTTTTAAAAAAGATTCAAGGACAACTGCTTTGATGCAATTGACTGTTGGATGTTTTCTATGAGGTCTTTAAAAAATTCAGGTTGAATAAAAAAAACATAAATCATCTTTTCTTTACTATATTCCTTCCCTTGGTTTTAAGCACATCCCATTTTTTTATCATTCCTGGACAGTCAGTGGAGGGAGACTTCACCAAACAAGTCTCAAAAATGGAGGCGCACACGACTAAATGCCCCTTCTCAGAGGGAGCAGGGATAAGAGGGACTTCAGGGAGGGTCATGCCGTGAGCTGAGCCTTTGTAGGAGGAATGGAATGAAAGAGTCCGAACCTGCAAGGTGCAGAGTAACATTTCTGCTGCTTATTCTTTCCTGGAAGCCACCTGGCCTTCCTATCCCAGGGAAATCATAGAATCATAGAATCATAGAACTGTCTGCGTTGGAAGGGACCTCAGAGATCATCAAGTCCAACCCTTGATCCACTACCGCTGTGGTTACCAGCCCATGGCACTGAGTGCCACATCCAGTCTCTTTTTAAATATCTCCAGGGATGGAGAATCCACTACTTCCCTGGGCAGCCCATTCCAATGCCTGATCACCCTCTTGGTGAAGAAATTCTTTCTAATATCCAACCTAAACTTCCCCCGGCACAACTTAAGACCGTGTCCTCTTGTCTTGCTGAGAGGTGCCTGGGAAAAGAGACCAACCCCCCCCTGGCTACACCCTCCTTTCAGGGAGTTGTAGAGAGTGATGAGGTCTCCCCTGAGCCTCCTCTTCTCCAGGCTGAACAGCCCCAGCTCCCTCAGCCTCTCCTCATAGGATCTGTGCTCGAGTCCCTTCACCAGCCTGGTTGCCCTCCTTTGGACCTGCTCCAGCACCTCAATCTCCTTCCTGAACTGAGGGGCCCAGAACTGGACACAGTACTAGAGGTGTGGCCTCACCAGCGCTGAGTACAGGGGCAGAATCACTCCCTTGGACCTGCTGGTGATGCTGTTCCTGATACAGGCCAGGATGCCATTGGCCTTCTTGGCCACCTGGGCACACTGCTGGCTCATGTTCAGCTTCCTGTCAATCCAGACTCCCAGGTCCCTCTCTGCCTGGCTGCTCTCCAGCCACTCTGTGCCCAGCCTGTAGCGCTGCAATACTTTCTTCAAGATATTCAAACCAGCTGAGGGAATAAACACAAAACCCCACTGGTATTAAGGGTGTTGAAGTGCTCTGATCATTTCAGTGAAGAGAAAACTCAGAAGCTGAAAAGCTCAGGCTATGGCATTCATAACACAAAGTTATGCAGTGAGAGAGAGGCTTGGGCCACTGCTTAACCCTGGGGCCTGGGGCCTGGCATATCTGCTGCCAGTTCAGCAGAACCTCCCACCCATTTCAGGCAGCTGGCTAGAAGTGATCTGGTTCTGAAGCTATATCAGCACCTGGCTGGCACAGTTCATCACCAGTTTCTGCTCTGGGAAACTAAGGAAAAACAGGAATCCCAAAGACAAGCTCTCTAGTTGGAGAGCCAGCCCCATGAGTGGCTTACAATCTAATTGCTTGTGGAAAAAACCATGCATCTCCAACAATCTTTCTCTATTTAGTTAATTTCCAAGAAAGTCTCCTCAAAGGAAGTTCTTAAGGGAAAAATGTAGTTAATTAGTCTCGATTTTTCCAGCTTTCTGAAACCAGGAATGGAAGCAATGACCACAGAGTTTTCAGACCCTACAGACACAGCCCAATCTGATTTAATGCATTAAAACCTCACTGTTCCTACAATAATCCTTCCAGCTGGTAAATGAATACATTTGTGGTATTTTAATTTGATTGTGGAGACATCAGGTATCCAAAAAGTAGTTCCAGGTTGCTGTCTTTGTCTAATTTATTATAGTGAGGTACTGTGACTAGTTTAATCATAACAAATCTATGATTCTTCAAACACTATATAAAGAACTGAAGTATTTACATGATATACATTAAAAATTTCCTTGATTTTCAAAATATTTTAAACACAGATGTGAATGCGTCCCCGCTTCCTGGTGTTTTTGTGTCACAAATTTTAGCAGCAGATGAAAGAAACTTTAATGAGGTAAAACTTGCCCAAGGTTAAGTGGCATGTTAATTCAGAAGTGTTTTCTGGCACTTAATCATAAACTTAGTTCATCGGTCTTGCATCTTTCCACATTCTCTCGTTCAGCCTTTAATTTTGTACGAGGGCTTAACTGCCCTCATAAATCATAAAGGCAATGGTTTTGAGCAGCTTATTTACTTCAACAGCCTCAAAATGGAGCTTTATCCTAAAAAGGTGCTTTCGACAGTATATGAATGCCAAACATCTGCTGTAAAAGGTGTCTGAACAATCAGGATGCTCTCATCTCCTCTTCCCCAGCCTGGAGGAGCTGCTTCACCACATGCTTCTTTTTTTTCCCTCCTTCAGGCTAACCACTACATTTCCAATTCAGATGAGTTATTTAACTTTCTCCTTCTGATTGTAAAGTTGTGTAAGTAGGTAAACACTTAGTTGCTGTCCGGGGCTAAAGTCTAGTCTGTGTTGTAGAGGTTTTGCCAGGATAAGTGTGTCAGTGTACTGATATTCAGTACAAACTCTGCTGGTGAAAACACATTTTTGCCACTGGGAGCTTTAGATTGCGTAAAAGATTACTGGTATTTATGGTTTACTGATATTTATGTTTTACCACAACTATGTCCCTAGCCAGGACTTTATATCAAAGGCCACTACTGTTGCAACCTTTGAACAGAATCCTCACATTTTGCTGCAAGTATACGGAGTATACATCACTGAAAGAAAATGCATATTATTAATTATTCAGTATTTTCTTAGGAAAAAAAAAAAGCACCACACATTTCTTTTGTTGTACAGAAATATTTTACTTCTTTCCTCTATTGACCAGACACCCACCAAAAAATGAAAATGCAGAGAGCAAATGTCAGCTAATCCCAAAGTCTGTGCTAAGAATATGATGGTAACTCAAGGAGAGTTCAGTAGCATCTAAATATCTTGCTTGTTTGGTACAAGGTTATGCTACGAGCAAATAAGGCCCTGCATTTTAACTTGGGAGCTCAAAAGGGTTAGATAACATTTTTGGAGCCAGGCAGCAAACAAACAGAATTTCTTAGCACAATGCAGTCTTGCTGTGGGGGTTTTCTTGGGCTTGTGCTTCCCATCTGATGGTAATTACACTGCTGAGCACTTTGGGCTTATCTCCAAGCAAAGGTGGCAACACTCAACTATTGATGCCCTGCAGCCTATTGAAGTTGTGAGATGGCTGAGGAAGGATTAGTTCAGCCATTTGATTCGTAGCTGATACTATTAAATAAGTTTAAGGATGTGACATTGCTATTTGTCAGAAGTGTTCTTGTTGTGGTAGGGTGTGTATGTGGCAGGAGGGGAGGGGAGCTGTCATCACATAGATAAGTCAGAGAACTCTAAATCATTAGTAATGAATAATTCACTATGTAGAAAAAATAACAGACAACGTCAGGCAATGGAATAGTGCTAGTTCAGTTACATCTTTTTTTGTGTCTCTGATGAAAGGTTTTTAACCCTGATTATACCCTGTCTTAACCGTGCGATTTGCTTTCTGTAGGGATATTCAGCTCCAGGCAAGATAGAAAGATGTTCCCAAATCCAGTAACTGGGTCAAATATAATTATCATAGATAATTTGCACATTTCATTTATGGTAAAGGGAAATGTGTCTCGAGGTAGGTGAACCCAGTTTGGCTTGTCAAAGGCAGACTAAAATAGCCTCTAAACGGGAAGGAAAAGGTCTTTTGCCAGACCAAATCACTGAAATGGGAAGACAACTTTAAAACTGTCATTCTAAACCAATTTCCACAATAAAAATAAAACCTGTGACAGACAGTGAGTACTTCTGAATTTCCAGTATCCAAAGCCTGGAGTTTCCCTCTTGGCTGAAATGCTGAGAAGTCCCCATGCCTCAGAACTCAAGGGAAAATGAGAATCCCCTAATATTTTGTGCTGAATAATACAGGATGTTCTCATACAAATTGAACCATCTACTCTGCCCAGATGTAACCTTTGGTTAGGGGAAGATTAAAACATTGACAGTGAGTCATTTTGACACATGGTCTGGTATATTACAAACAATCAAAGTGTTTCTATTTGTTCTATTCTGAAAGAAAAGTTAAAACAGCAGTACTGACATTGAACTTCCTATGTCAATGGGAAAAAAGAAGCTATCATCCCTAAGCAGGTTTGATAAGCTGATACAACTCCACAGCAAGCTATTGGTTTTGTTAAATCACCATTTACATTTGGAAAACAGTTGTACTGGATTTTAAAATTGTTTATATCACCTAAAGTTGAAGGGGGGGTGACTGTACATCGATGACCTTTTTGCTCTCTCTGTACTTTATATTAAAAGCAGCTCAGCCATATGTGAAAACGCTATAGAAACTTTGAGTGAACAAAGTCACCTAAAACAGTGTTTTGGTTTCAGTAGAAAGCTTATTTCTTTATATAATCTGTTTGTTTACCTGGCTTTCCTAGAGTACACATTTGTTCACTCTCTGTCTCCTTTTCCCCTCTGTTTGGGTTAATAATAAATTCAAAACCCCTCATAAAAAGGTACACAGCTGTAATGACTGGAAATTTTATAACATTTTAGCACCCAGTATCTCGAAGGAGATATACAGAAAAATATCCTGTGCTCTTGGGTAAGCAAAATCCAACACACATTCATAAATGTTCCTAAATTTAATATTCTGTGTACATACCAACTTTCTGAAAATTTATGTGCATCTGGCATATTAGATGCAGAGTTTGTTTATGCATAAAGTGTATACATTTAAGTATTTGGGCCCAGGTGCTTGGTGAGAGCAGGCTTAATAAATATGTCTCTGTTTTCCTCTGCTTCATTTTTCCTCTGTAAGGTATTTGTTCCCTAACAGAGATGTGATGGAAGTGTTCAAAGGCAGGTGTAGTAAGTCACAATAGAGGCTTTTTGAAAAGAAAGAAAAGGGGAAAAGGGAAAGGGGGAAAGGGAAAGAAAGGGAAGGGAAAAGAAGGGAAGCAAAAGTTACATATTTACATTGTATACAATATTTACATATATATGTTTACACATATCCCACAATTTTTACATATTTACATTATGTTTTGTATTGTTCCATATGTGATGTATGGAACTGCTGGAAAATCAGACACTAAGGGAAAAACTTCTTATGTTTTTGTTGTTGCTGTTACAAAGAAGACTAACTAGAAGTGTATTTCATTTCTTTTGCCATAAAGTCCAGGGATGTTCAGATGCTGTACTTCAGCAATTTTAATACTCCAGGCTAATTTCTGCTTCCTGAATTCTTCTTTCTTTATTCAGAAACAACTGGAAAGGCAGCTGGGCATGCTGTCATGCCAGGAGTCTCAGAAGGTATCAGCTCCTTCATTAATTACTTCTTCGCTCTCCCTCTGCTTTATGTTAAAAACAGCCTAGCTGAGTATGTAGAAGTTGCATAGGCTTCAGTGAAAGCATACTTATGGGACCCTTTAAACTGTCAGGTTACATCACATAAACTGAGGGGATCATATTCAAACAATTGTAAAACTATTTTCTTGCCCGAAAGAGCACACCATGATGCCATTTAGCTGGAACCTGAAGCTATGGGTATCCTGCTGTGGTATCATGTGCAGCGAGCGCATGTGATTGTTCTCCTGAGGCATTTGTTACATGCATCTTGTTAACCCTAGTTCAGTCAAAATAACTGCCTTCACTGCTGCTTGACCTATTTTAGCATAATTTAGCCCTGGATGCGGTGCATTTCAGTTGCAGTAACTTAATCTTCTGGCATTAATACCATGGGAACTTAAAACGGAACCCTAAGAGTTTGAAAATATCATTCTTACTAACTCAACAGTTTGGTTTCAGTAATTTATGCATCTTTCAGAACTGACCTAATACTCAAACGTACATAAAAGAGCGAGCAGTAATCAATCCCAGACTTAAAAAATTCTTTTCCTCATACAAACCAGTCTTTTCCCAGGCCTTGGAATAAAGAGTGTATTTAAGAGTCATCTAAGCCTTGCTAATAGCTGCATCTATAGGGCTTGTAAAAGTGCTAAAAGTGCAATGAGGACTTACTGCCATTTCTGCCACCGCAGGGATGGAGTTGGACTTGTTTAAGACTTGAACATTAATGGCAAGATCCAGACCACTTTCTTATCAACTGTGTTAGGACTGAGACACCGTTAAGGCCCCTGTTAAGAAAGACCCCGAATCCCTGCAGGCACCTCCTAGCTGGACTAGGACCTCTCTGGGCAGCCAGTGCCTGCTGCTGTGATCCAGCTTTCTTGCTGTAGAGAGGTTAGCACCTGGTACCCAAAGAGTCCAAGCTCATGGACACCCCTGATGTCCAAGCTCAGGGCACATGCGCAAATTTCCACATGAAAAGCTGCAGCAGCAAGGGGCGACACACTCAGGGAAAACCCAGGACATACGTTTTCCCTAAGGTGTAGGTCTGAACCCACCAGCTCCAGCTACATGGGCTTACCACCATAAAGAGGAAAAAGAGTAAATGCAGTACAGAATTGCTGTGGTGGGTAAGTCTTGTGCAAGGGCTGTGGCATTAGAAAGGGACAGAAGGGAGGTCACAGGCTCACTCCCAAGACTGCTGCTGATTTTCCCCAGTAACAGCTGCATGACAAGAGCATGAAAGGTGCATCGATCAAGAACATCCCAGCTCGGAGCTTGTTGCACCTCCCTAACTCCTAGAAGATGCAGACAGAATGAGAGTGGCTCTGCCTGCAAAGCACAGCCCCTCTGGTTAAGCTCACCCCATCAGCTCCTCAGGCTGGAAAAAGCATAACCCCCCAGGTTTCTCATGAGCACATCTCAGAGGCACACGAGAGCACCAAAGCTTGCCAGTGCCTTTCAGGTAAGAGGGCACTACATGGTTTGGATTCTGCAAGGCCAAGGGGGCTGGTTATCAGGCCCCAAGCTATAGAGAAGGGGACTCTAGACCATCGTCAGTGTCCTGGCAGCTGCATCCTTGACAGAGAATATTTCTGGCATGTTCCTTCTGAACCAGTTATCCTCTCCACTGGAAGAATCTGGTGCTTGGTAGCCAAACCGGGCAGTCTGGATGCCCCCTCCTGGGGCCAGGCAGCTATTGCTGAGACATTGCAAAATCTCAGCCAGACACTGAAACTACAGAGTCTGCATCATTCACTAAAATAAGTTCAGGAAAGCACTATTTTCCTAGTAAAACTGCCATAAACCTTGTCCCTGTTAGTGCATCATCGAGGTAGCCTTTTGGGGTTTTTCAAGGATCATTGTGTGTTTAAGGTTAGACACATGCTTATGGACCTTTCTGAAATGGGGTCAGAGAATACAGATCCTAGTCCTTGCTTCAGGAGTTGTTGTACAGTAAGCTGTTGTGACCTAAATATCATGGTCTGTGCTGACACTTTGCGTGAGAAAGCAAAATCCATTTCAGAAGTTTTAAAGGTGACATATTCAGTGGCTGGGAGAGACAGGCGACAGAGTTAACCAATGCTGGGACTATGCCTTCCTTCCCTCAGGCTTAAATCAGCATGACATAATTCAAGGTTCAAGCTTGCAGCATTTTGCAAGGAGTGTGAATTCCAGATTTTCACCTACAGACTCCCGTGTGAGCTGTTTGGCTGACAGAAATGCCTGCAACTCACATTTCCAGGTGTGGCCAAGGATTCACCGTCCAAAGTGCACATCCTTGGAAGCGTAGGTCCAGCCCAGCCCAGGTTCAGAAGAGGGAGAAGGAGCTGGAGCAGCAAAGCTCAGAGCAGAGGAGCTCTGCAGGAACTTTATATGAAGTCGAACTTGACTTCACTTGTCAGCCTGCTCTGTGTGACTCACTGAAGGTGCTGAACAGACTAACGAGTGGGAGGAGGAAACAGGGGGGGGAGAGGAAGAAAGGGAGACAGGCAGCAGAATGAAACTAGGAACACTGATTTATGGAAAAAAAAAAAAAAAGGCTGTTTTTTTAGAAAGTTACACCAGTCCTTTTTCCAGCTCTAATGTGAATGGCATACAGTCTGAGATCTCCCAGAGCTGAGGAAAAAGAATAAAAAGTGTGGATCAGAACTTTTTAGCAAAAATGAGATAATAACACTTTCAACCTGATGGTTACGAGGGAACTTCAGGGGGAACTCTTGATTTATTCAGCTGTTAGTTCCCACATATCCCAAGCACAACAGAGGATATGTTGGAATTGCAACCTTTATTTAGGGTCTCTGGATATCACTTCATTTTATACTGGCCTTTTGGAGGTTATTTTTCAGCTTTAGGTGGTTTCCACTGGTAAGAGGAAAAGGAAAAACCTTTGTTTTTTTGTTTGCTCCTAGTGCAGGGTAGTTATTAAGAAAGCAAGAATTCAGGTTTTCTGGGGTGTGTGCTGGGACATCTCTCAACCTGTGATGGGAAGTGGGTACTGCAGTGGTGGTTTTTGTTAGAACATCAGAACTGTGGGGCAGAAATGATTCCTTTGGACACCTCTCCTTTGAAGAAAGTGCAAAAGAGCAAAAGATATTTAATACCGAACCAGAATTTTTACTGACACTGAAGAGAAGATATTTCCCTTAGGGAATATTGATTGGCACAGGGACATGTGCTGTCTCTTAAAGGCCAAAAGTCATGTTTGTTATTTTTCCTGGAGAGGCTCCTCACATCCTGACCTGGCGATGTTCCTCCCTTCCCTCCCCAACCCCATGCCACTTTCAGTCTCGCCTGGGTCTCCTGGGAGCTGTTTCTCATTGGAGTCTCTGAGTTTGCCAAACTCTGCAATGGCATTGTGATGTACACAAAGAAAGATTTCGTTGAGATAATTGTCTTCCCTTGAAGACTAAGTTGACATTTATATCCTGGTGTCCATAAATAAAAGCCCACAGAGTCTGTGGTTTGAACACAAATATTGCTGCCCACTTGATGCTCCCAGATGACCTTTTTTTGGGGTGAGGGGTATGGTGAGGTTCCTCCAGTGAGACTCCTGTGAGGCAGTTTGTATTGTGAAGTGCCTTTTCCCCCCAAAGAAGGGCTGACATGAAGGTATATCAAAGAAAACAATGAATGCCTCCTGCTCTGACCTACATATTTTGAGAGACTCAACTACATCTGCTAGATCACTTGGAACAACTGTTATCCTTTAGAAATAAAAAATTATTTCTTCAGGGAATAAGATGGGGTGGGGAGGGGGGAACCCTGTAGTGGCTTGCTAGGGCACAAAACATTTAGACTCTGCTGTATTGAGTGTAGTTTATGATTGAATGCAATCATTACTGTGTCTATATTTTTCTGTTTCAATGAAACCATCAGGCAGTGAGTCATGCTGTGCATGTAACCCGGAGGAAAGTGCAAAAAGGCTGCTGAGGAGTAGCAGTACAAAAATACCATTGGCATCTTTTCCTTAGGAGAGCAAGGCTCTGGACAATTTCCACAGTGTATTGCTGTTTTTCTATTACATGCATTCTCCAGTAAAATATGTAATAGAATTGAGGACACACTTATGAGTAGAGTCTTCCTGCACATGCTGTTCCATAATTAAAGAACAGCTATAATAGAAATCCTACTTTTTTTTTCCTTTTTTGCATTAACAAGCTCAAATTCTTATAGGCATTAAAAGGGCATATGCTTTTTCTTCTAATTTAGAGATTAAAAAATCTCACAGTAGATCAAGAGGAAGGCTGTAGTTTGAACTCTACAGTGAAAGAAGATGCACTACCGTTAACAGCAAAACAATTTTAATTAGCCCATTCTTGGATCTGTGGTGACACATGCCAAATGGATAGAAGTCTGGAAGAATGGGAGATATTACCCCTTTGGCTTACTAAAGGAGGTTCAGAACCACAAGAAACTAATAACTTTCAACATATTTTAAGTTGCTGCTTTTAATTACCTGGGGTATATATTATCTCTGTGTAATTTATGTGTGGTTTTGGGTTTTTTTTTTTCATTAAAGGTAGGGAAATCAAGTTTGAGATTCCTCGCTTCCCCCTTGAATTGTTCTCCTTTCAGTCCCATTTGTGGATGGAGGGTATTTTTATTAAGCTAAAGAGAAGAAAGTCTTCCTAATTAGTAATGCCTCGTTGAATCAGAAATCAAGGTCTGTGGCTACCAACCTGTGGAGGCGCAGTGGGAAGATGTGATTGCAGTTTGATTCAGCTGCACCAGGCACCGACTAAAGATTACGCGCTCACAGATGGGCACCTTGTCTTGGAGCACAAGTGAAGGATGCTGTCACAACTGCACTGTGCATGAGCAGTGAAAGCAACCCTTTTTTTTTTGCTGTTGGTTTTTGTTTGGTTGTTTGGTTTTTGGTGGCTTGAAATCTCAGCTCTGTTATGTTCAAAAGCACAGGATTTTTCAGGGAGTTGCACGCTAACCTCATCACTGGAACATGCTACATGCCAAAACCATGCCAGTAAATTGCACAGTAAATTGCCTTCTGCCCCAGCAGAGCCTGGAAGGCTTTTTAAAGAGAAAAGCTAATTGCAACACAGGGTAGCTGCATGCCCAAGCTGGCTAACATGTAAGTCCCAATTTCTCATTCCTCTCCTTGCCAACTTAAACCAATCTGGTTAATGGAAAGCAGCTGTAGAGTAAAGCATTTAGAATAGAATGTATATATAGATATGCATAGAAAATATATTATATCACAGATATATAGTACATAATACATATATATATACACAGAGAGAGAGAGAAATACACAGAATGTAAAGCAACCGTAATGGTGCCTGGTGGCATTCTTGCTAGGTCTTCCACTCCACAACTTCCCAGTTCAGGAGATGTACTGGAATCAGGATGGGAAAAGAAGGCTGAGGTTTGTGTATGCTTTCATGGCCACGGTGTTTAACCCTCACTCTTCCTTCTTGCATTGCTCTATGAAATCTCACTGGTGATGGCAGGAGAGGGGCGACCACGTTTCTACACTGAGTCATGTCATAGGGTGGTTCACCATGCAAAGGCACTGCTGGGGAGAACCTGCCTGCTGAGGAGCATCTGGCATGTGGGGCCCTGTGATCCAGCACGCCTGTGGTGGAGCTCTGCACGTGGCCTTTGCTGCTGCCACCCCTCCTGACCGACCCCATCACCCAGCACACAATTCAGTGCAGAAAATGGAAGCAAAACACAACACCAAGGAGATTGGAACCATGTAGGGAAGGGGAGTCATGCCAAGGCATCCCATGCTTCATCTTTGTAGCAGAGCCAGTTTTGCATTTCCTATTTAAAAATAAATAAGCAAAAAGGGAAAAGGAGCTTCAACCCTAGAGGCATCCTCAGGAGGTTCAGGCAAGCACTGGGTGCCTTCAGAAGCCCAAGCAGGTTGACAAATCCTCTTTAAATGGTTAACACCTCTTGGGATGAGATGTGTTTTTGTCTCTTGGGAGACTATTTTTGTGCCGTTTTTTTCTAATGGGCACTTCACTCTTCTGCCTTTTAAGTTCATTTTTGGTAACTGGGCATGTACTGGTATGTCCTCTGAGGTCATCCAAACTTAGAGACTCTGCAAATCTAGCAGGGGCAGCACTGCTGATATTTTGTGTGATTTACATGGGGGTCTTCTCCCCATTAAGGGAGAAGGATATACTGAGACACTCTCAGCAGAAAGACACTCTTTCTTTTTTCACCCTCTTTTTTTTTTTTTTTTTTTTTTTTAATTAGCAAAGCAGTACAAGGTGACATTTTGATTCATAGAGTGTGGTTAAACCAGGTGATGTGACTTGGAAATAGATACAAACCTGAAGAAACTTTTTCTTAAATCACTAAAGTAAAAAGACCCAGTGTCTTTGCTGAAAAAGGGCATTCTGATAGCAACATCCCTCTAGGTTGTTAAATCCTATGTTGTATGGAAACAGTTTAAAACAGAAATACAAGATTAAGCATAAGAGAAGTTGCTAAAAAAATGAACTGAGAATTTTATTTTCTTCCTTTATGCTGGGGCAGAAGTACATTTTAAAGCCACTGACCCCAGGAGTGACCCAGGCAATCTCCCACTGCCACCGGCTTCCTCTCTGTCCTGGCTGGCAGCTAGAAACCTTGTTCTCCTGCCAGTAAACACAGCAGATTTGAGCTAGTTGTCATTGTGATGGCAGAAATCCTGGAATATCAGCATAAAAGTAATTCTTTTTCCTCTGTAAAACTGTACTTTAAAGAAATTTTTGAAAATTGCTGGAAAATATTCAACCTTGGAGAAATAAATGAATGGTAAAGGTAGTCTGCATCCTTAAATGGACAGCTGTTATCTATTTTATTAGTCAGTACTTGGATCTCAAAATCAAAATCTGAAATTCATCAACATTGGCAACACCCTACAGTGGTTTCAGAAGAAATAAATACTTCTGACCATAAGTGTTCTGAAGAAGCTTTGATATTTGCATTAAAATCCTGTTCAGAATTATTTCTTTGGGAGCAGATTTCACAAAACTCTTTCCTTTGTTAAATGGCAACGTATCATATCAAAACACAGGCATTTGGATCTAATTCACAATAGCAAGATTATTCTTCAAGAAATAAAAGACAGAGCACCACCTTGGATCACTCTATGTTTCCTGCAGATGGGTTAGATGTTAGGAAATAATTTCTGCCATCTTTTTCTCTTTGCTTTTTTATTTTGTGCACCCTTTCTTGGCAAAGGCAGCAAGCTGTGGTAGTCTTAAATCCTTTTCACAATACAGGAAAATGTTCCTTTTTTCCCCTGAAGTTACATACTAAATTATAATGAGGGCTTACTTCATTTTCCTCTCATTTGTCTCAGGGAAGTAAACATTAAAAAATCAGAACTCATTCATAATCTCCAGACAACATTGTTATTTTAGCGCTAGGGAAAACATTTTCCTTCTATGTTACTGCCATAAAGCCCTCCCAGAGAGCACTTGATGAGTAATTCTGATATTACACTAAAGATTAGCACTCAGGAAAAATGAGCTGATCAGGAAAATATTCAGGATAGTACATTAATGTGCCCCAGAATTATCATTTTTCTATTAAAATAGCAGCATACACTCAAAACTGGGATTTTCCAGCTAAGCACCATTCACAAGTGTGTCTGGATTTGTGTGCATATACAGCCTTTTGGACCCTCTCTAATGCTGAATTTACTGATGAGTAAATTAGAATAACTGCTTTTCTCTCCAGGTATTTTGAGGCATGCTACAGAGATATATCAGTAAGGGAAGTCACCTGCAGAGGCTAATTTTCAAACACCTCACACAAACTGTGAGTTTCTGCAAGCCTACTCAGTGTGATGTAGTTGAATAAACAAATCACCAATGAGGCTGAGAGCACATCCTTCTAAAAATATTTTCCTGGTTTAAAAAAGACCACCAGGTGTGCGCTTAGTGATCATGTCAGTGATTGGCTGGCCTCCCCCTTCTACCTCTTGGAATCACAGCATCACAGAATCACAAAATTGTCATGGCTGGAAAAGACCTCTAAGATCAGCAGGTCAAACCATCAACATCCCCACCCCCAAAAAACAAACAAACAAACAAACAAACAAAACATATGTATGTCCTTTAGAACATGTCTTGAAGTTCCTCATCTACATGGTTTTTAAAAACCTTCAGGGAGGGTGAGTTCAGCACCTCCCTGGTCAGTCCTTTCCAGAGCCTGACTACTCTCAGTAAGGAAATTCTTCCTCAGATCTCATCTAAGCCTCCCCTGGTGCAACTTCAGGCCATTTCCTCTAGTCCTATCACTATTTACTTGAGAGAAGAGGCCAGCACCCACCTCCCTACATACAACCTTTTGTCAGTTGTAGACAATAGAGAGCAATATCTCCTCTCAGCCTCCTTTTTTCCAATCTAAACAACCCCATGTCCCTCAGCAGAGGCTTGCTTTCCTGGCCCTTCACCAGCTTGGTTGCCCTTCTCTGAACTTGCTTGGCCACTTCAATGTATTTCTTGTAGTTAGGGGCCCAGAACTGAACACAGTACTCGAGGTGCAGCCTCACCAGAGCCAAGTATGGGGGCACAATCAAAGTTTTCTGTCCAGAGAGAAGGAGTCAACGGCCCCTGTTGCATCTCTTCTCTGTGAGTGCAGCCCAGTGTCAGATAAAGGCCACCACCCCCAGCCCCCCTTATCTGCTCCTGGGGTATCAACTCTACCAGCAGATGCATTTTTTGACCTTATCAATGACATGGCATTTTCTCCAGCATTTTTTTTTCATTTAAGTATTATTCAGTGTTCCTCCAAAAATGAATATTTTTTTTTTTTTTCCGTATGGAAAGAATACGTGGCCCCTCTTCTTTATTTCCTAGAAACACTAAATTAACTTCTCAACCCATAGTAGACAAGATGTACTTCATATTGCAGAGGCAATCAGGCTACAAGTCCTTAACTGAGCACGAGTAATTCAAATGACTTCACTGAAGCTGCACTAATTTACACCTACTATAAATTCATCTTTTCTTGTGAAATATGTCTAGGAGTGACCTTGAGGTATCCAACTGACTGAATTAATTATGGGTAGCATCTCACCCTCAAAATAATGCAGAAATTGGGGAACTCCTTTTTTAGGAAATTGGCTGAAACTTTCCATTTCACAGAGTATGTCAAAGGGCAGTACTGGAATAAAGACAGGGACAGAATTAGGCCAATGCCTTACATAATCCACATACTAACCACATTTTAGCCATGATGCTTTTAAGATACAGATGAAGGAACTACAGTATATTTTTAGAAAGTATCTTTTCTTCCTCTCCTTGTCAGTCCTCTTCTTTTCACAGTAATTTTTTTTTCTTTGAAGTTGGTTTGTTTCTGTAAAAAACTCCACTCTGTATACTTTATTGATTCTGAATCTGGGATGCCACAGACTAGGAAAGATTCATGTGGATACATAAAGACCACGAGGCTATAAGAGAGACCTTTGCAACCTTTTTTTAAGCCACTTGTGTTTTCTTTATTTGTACAGGGCCACAGCTCTTGACAGGAGACTGCAGGGAGACCATGATGCTGGGGGACCAGAGGGCTCTTCTAGCTAGGATGCAAAAATGAGCACAGGGAGTTTTCTGGAAGGGGAAACCCATTTCACCCAATGAACTAGGACTCAGGCCAACCAAACTGGGCTGTGCCAGGCTGCCTGCAGTTTCCTTGCCATCACAATAGAAATTTGTATGCACCAGCTTGTTCAAACTGAATCCTGCTGTGCTACTCACTACTGCAGTAGCAAAGGCCCCAGTGGACATGAAGCTTCCTGGTCTTCCCATGACAACAAGAAAAGGCCACTGTCAGGAGCATTCAGAAGAACAGCGAAAAATATAGAATATTATTCTATACACATGCTATAATTCCTTAAAAAAAAAACCCCAAGCCAAAACAGTTTAACAGACTGACTTGACTTACTGTCTCTTCTCTGCTGAA
This sequence comes from Florisuga fusca, assembly GCA_038090715.1. NCBI lineage: Eukaryota > Metazoa > Chordata > Aves > Apodiformes > Trochilidae > Florisuga > Florisuga fusca. Next base: position 17,611,644 of record JAAWXA010000003.1, on the reverse strand, counting down.
AAGTTCAACCAGCATCCCATCTTTCCCTTCTACCTGGCAAATGAAATCAGAGCACTTTCCTTAAGGTAAATAATGGAATACATTTGCCTTAAGCTACCCTAGCTCCTTTTTAATCAGGGAAAGAAAGTACTTACAGCAATTAAAGCAAAAAGCAGTGTGTAAAAATCATCTTATAAATTAGTTTCTCTGAGCTGTCAATTATTTTAAAAACATTTCTGACTGCTTAAATTAATTCCAATTTGAATTCAAGATGCACGCTGCCAAGGAATGAAATTCAAGATACCACTACTGAGTTTTACAGTCATATCTTTTCTCTTTGTTTTTTTCTGCTTGTCTTGAGTCATCACTAATGAAAGTTCTAAATATAGGTATGACTAACAATGCAAACTTCAGAAACTGTGTGTAAACTATCACAAGAAAAACAGATCAGAGAGTTATGCTCACCAGAAATTCAAACAACTGTTGCCAACCCCTACACAAAGTAATGATTACTGCATTTTTCTCATTAGAAAGGCAGCTGTCATATAGCTTACGGTTTGGACAGAAAGAAATAAGTTAGCATATTGCTTAAGAGCTGTTGCCTAGATCCTTAAATGTGACTCTCTCTGCATTTACCAAAAATAAGTTGAAATGTAAATCCTTCATTTTGCAGAATAATAAACGTCATGTTTCCATTTCCCACTGTCTTGTCAGATTGTTTAAGATAATCAGGACAGACAAGCACAATGAGCCCAGGACCTCGGACTTCAGAGCAGTGCTTTTGACACTGTCAAAGTCAAGTGATAAACTGAGCAAAGACTAAGTGCCTGGTACCATTTCTGAACTCATCACAAGGATATGGATTTTATCTTTTGGACACAGATTTTTATGAGAAGCAACCAACACGACCTGAGAACTCTGCCATCAGATAGCAACACTTGAAGACTGTGGCAGACATATGGTCAGGACCAAAAGTAATTAGCTGGCATGCTCAAGTAGAGGCATCTAAATCAGACTGGCAACCTGGCATTCCTTTAGAGGTCATGTGCTGGAGGACCCAGATCAGCCATCAGTTCCATGAAGCCCAGTGAAAGAAATGCAAAAGCAAGTTTTCAACACACGTTGCTTGTGTAATCATAGCCTACAGGCACCAGTCGTAAGTAACAGATGAACATTTCTCTCTGGTCCCAAGGACCTTTTGCAGATAAGAGTGAAAGTAAAGCTGTTTGACACCCTTGCAGTTGGGACCAAAATAAGGATATGCTATCTATATTTTATCCATAGTATCTGCAGGTTTTCTTTAAGAAGACTGTCAACCAACAATTCAAGAATAATTCTGATTTTACTTGTGGGTGGGTAATGCAAAAGAAAGTTTACCTCTGAGCTCCTTTACCTCGGTCATTCTTTGCCACTGTCTCCTTGATGCTTAGATACATTATCCCCAGTATCTGACAGCACGGATTATCTGAGTATTTATTTTCAATGATCTGTACCTTTCAACACATGTGAGTTATCTGTGGCGCAAGTGATTCCTGAACAATCACAGTTCATAGTTGGACAGAAAGCTTTAGGGCTGATTATTTCTAGCATGCAGGGTAACAAAGCAGTCTGTGTTACTAGATGCAACTTATCACCAAATTGTGTGAAGAGATAAAAACTCATGTGAAAATAACTTGACCGATATCTAATCAGTGCTGCTGCTGGATTTGGTGAACTCAGCGGTAGTGGATTTAGCAGAATTCTGCTGTCTTGTGTGGACTTCCACTGGAATCTTCTGTCCTTCTCACATATTCAACACTGTAACAGATAAATCCATAAGGCTAGCTGCGAATCAACCTGTCAACTTGAGATGAGATACTCAGTGGAATTTTCAAAAGAGTTTGTGGTTTTTTACCTTGGCGTTGATAAAAGTGCCACGTTGATAAGAACGATTCCACAAGTTTTGCTGTACCATATGGTCCATGTGCTGTTAGGAGGCCATCTACTGTGTTTCCTTGTTAGTCATTCAACTACATATTGCATCCATCTGCAACTCTCATATGTAGCTTCACTGTAATTGCCCTTTTCAGAGCAGTGCATTTCATTCTGCTTTGTGCTGGCTTTGTGATAATGTTCTTTCCAAGACATGCTTCACCACATACTTTTAAAAAGGCACGGTAGAGCCATGCTGAATGGCACAGTAGGCATGTCCATGGAGTAAAGCTAGAAGACGACTGGTGTTCAGCTTAGGGATGAAAAAAGCCCATTCCTCTCCTTGCTCTTCTCCCCCTGGACCCGACCTCAGCTATTCCAGGGATGCAAAGGCTCTCCTCAGCCAGCTGGGCTTACGCTACCCTGTCACTACCGCCACTCTGCCGTACTTCAGGGTGTTTTGTCTCAGCTTGGTGCCTTGTGAAGAGTCTTTAACAACACCTTTACCTGCCACTACCTCAAGGTACCTTCAAGATCCCCTGGAAGCAGTGCTACGAGTGGCATTCATGAGAGGCTGGAGCTGTGAACACATTACTGTCCTAGAGCCAAGTAACTCTGTGCGGCGATCACACCACGGGCTCTGACCCAGGCAGGAGCAGCGAGTGTGAAGGTCGGACACTGCACTCTGGTGTCAGCAGAGTGAGCAGGAGGCATCTTCCCCTCCACCAGCACTCTACAAATCCTCCAGCACAGCCCTGGCTTTCAGGATAATTCGAGGCTGACACAATTTGTATTCCCTTAAAGACCTCATTACACATATTGCTCATTTAACCTTTAAAAAAGCTAGAAGAAAGTGTGCCAATGGATTCTGGCTGATAAATATCTAAATTAAGTAATTTTAATTAAAAACTGTTGTAAATGTCATCTAATCTGTGGATGCTGTGGCAATTATGGTTGTAGCTTTGAACCAGTTTCAAAATACTGAGGGTCTCCTTACAAAATTTTGCAGCCAATGGATTTTTTTCTTTGGGTTTCAGGAGAAGAGTCAGGCTGGACTTACATTTTATTGCTCAATAAAAATATTAAACTGAAATCTTGGAGAAATTTCTTGCATCTTGTTCCTGCCAGGTGATGCTGGCTGGAACAGTGGTTTCTTTCCAAAGACATTGTGGTTTTTTGCCATATAAAAGAAGGGGGAGGATAGAAAGATAGGTGCTAAGTTTTGTCTAGGGAATCCTAATTATCAGTACATAGGAAAAGAAAAGATCAATTCACTTCTTTTGCAGCTTCTATTCTGACCACATTATACTGTTTGGGTGAAAACACCATCAGCCCCTCTATTACTTTAGTGCACACCAGTGATAGCTACTCAGTAGGAAGCACAGTTTGATGAATTTAGCAAAATCTTGTTGGCTGACCTTTCCATGCTGGAGACATGATTTCATTTCTGTTGTCTGAAAATGAGCACCAAGAAGACAAGTTATTTCCATGTCCCAGCTGGAATATTACAGTGCTAATGTGTTTTCAAATATTTCTTTATCTGTACATTGCTATTACTTTCAGGTCTATCTAAGAACAATAACATTTCTTTCCTTTCTGCTTTCTGCATGTACCAGGAGGGGTTTTTTTTCTCTGTTTTTTTTTTTCCATCCACTCTGTATGCTGCAAATATGAAACAAAACAAAAAAAAAGGGCTTCTTGGAACACTGAGGAAGGAAAGCTCCCAGAGATGTATTAGCAAATTAATGTTAAGGCATATGCAGAAACTGGTTCAAGAACTAGTTCACTAGTGGTATCCACAATATGTAGGATGCCAGAGAGACAAACTGAGTGCAGTAGTGTCCATTCAAATTCAGTCATTTTACTTTGGTCACCATCCAACATTGCTGCTGAATTAGTGCTTCTGGTTTAATCATCCCTCTGATGTCATTAACTTCAAGTATAAAAAGCCTACGCCTACTATAAGGGGTTTGTGTTTTTCTGTTTTGGAGAAAGGGAAGAGGGATCATTCAAGAGATCACTCATGAAGAGACTGACCAGGCAAAGCCAGACCACAAGGGCAGAGGTGATGCTGTGGGTGCACCTCAGGGGGGATCTGTAGCTGGGACAGTAAAAGAATAACACAGCTCCAGCAGGGCAGAACAGGTAACTCACACCACTAACAGGAACAGCTTGTCAGACTGTACTTTTAAACTCATTGTCCTCTATTGAAGTATGAGAATAACCATCCCTAGTCTGTTTTCCTAAGGCTACATTGGTGTAAGGCAGGCATGTCGATTAAGACGTCAAGAGGGGGTGAGTGCCGAGGTGCCCTTGGTGCTTTTGCTAATATTGCCCTGCATTTGCACCCTTCATCAAAGTGGTTTATGAAAGAAACCCAGGAAGGATGTAAAAAAATGTTCAGATAATTTAAAATATTCAAATCACCGTTCACCAGGTCACAGGTCAACTTTTAATTACACTTTGAAAAGTACTTTCACCTCTTTTAATAATTCACTTTTTAACAACTTTTAAAACATTTCGCTGCTGCCAGAGAACAGATTTGGGTGTAAGGAGCACTTGCAGTTTTATTGCTTCTTGTTCAGATAGTCTGAGGCAGGGTATGAATCGGGCTCCCAGTGACAAACGTGTGACTGAATCTATGGAAAACGTTCTGTATATGGTGAAACAATACAGATAATGTTCAGATGGATGCATAAAACCTTTTGTTCTGGTTCAATCCTGTTTTGTGACAAGGAGAGGGAACAAAACAATGTTCCCTTTCATATTGCAGTTCTCTAGGTCTTCATGATATTTCAGAGGGAATTCCTTTCTGCTTATTTTTTTCCTGGTACCTTCTGTGTAGAAGTGAGCCATCTTTTTTTTCGAGTTTCAGTTAAGAATTACTGCAGCAGACACAATATAGAAAATTACAGGTAAGGCAGATTGATTTCTATTTATAAACGTATTTTTCAGCTTTGTTCATGGCTTACTCTTGAGACCTTAGTTCTTTATTTGTATCCTACTACTGTACACATCTCCCAACTTGAAAGAGCCTTTGCCTAGAAAAAAATCCTTCTAACACTTCCAGATCTACCTGGCACACACATTCCAGCTGATTTCAGGTTGTTCTTGAACCACTGTTTTCTCTCTTCCCTTGCTAACACTGCCTTTCTCACATTTGGGGGTTTTCCTAGGGGTATTATGACTTTGCATGTGTCCCTTCTGTCCATGGCTGTGCTCTGACCCAGACCTTTTGCCTCAAGAAGGAATTTCCAGGCAGGACCTCCCTGCAGAGCTGGGGACCAGTTCTTGGTTGTCTTCACCACACAGCCAAGAACAAGTCTCAGGTAAGACCAAGTGGGTCTTACTCAGGGCTTGGGGCAACAGCAGTGGGATCCCACCTCCCACCATTCTCCTCTACCAGTGCAGCTCTGCTCTGGTTAGTGCTGCATGGGGGTAAGAAGGGACACCAGCTGAGGAGCAAAATCTGTGCTCGCTGGCATCTCCACTTGCTTCCCAGTTAGGCATGAAAGAAACCCCAGTGCTGTGAGTACTTCGAAGTCTCATTCCATGGAGCAGTCCCATAAAAACTGAAGAGCAAATTCATGAGAATAAGCTCTAGCCATGTTAGCAACAGCTTTTAACACTGAGCTGTAATGAGGTCAACTCAAATTTGAATGTGCATTGCCCCAACTCTTACTGTCTGAATTTCCATAGAGACTGTCTCACATTCAACAGAGCAGAACATTCAAGTAAATTAGACTAAAAATCACCATGCTTTAACATTAATTTGCACACATTTTCCTGCAATGCCTTCTCCCTTTTTGAAAGAAAAAGAAAAATTAGGACTGGTTTCCCCCCTCAACATTTACACAAAACCACTGAGCTGCTTTCTTCCTACGTGCAACCAGCAAGAAATGGCAGGTGATCCACACAGTCTCCTGCCTTCAAGATGGATATCATATTGCTCCCTCATAGCCCGTGTGCTTTTCTGCTGAGCTGGACACTCAGCATTGTCACTGCTAAAATATTTGTGAGTGCTACACGATTTTCCAGGGAAAGATTTCTTGGGGCGAGATTTAGTCAAATTTAATCTAAGTCACTTGGTGCAGCTCCATTTGATAAGAACAGCTCCTGTGCTGAGAAGAGCCTGTCCCTGTGGTTCTTTGCCTCACAATGTTGCAGAACACAATAACAACAACATTAAACTCAATACCCTTAAGGGGCAGTTGTAGTCAAGGGTCACATTTTCCTTCATTCCAATTAACCTACTTGTCATATTGGATGGTAGATGCACTCTGCAAGCTGCCCTCAAGTGCTTCTCATGCTCTTTTAGTAATAGAAAGTGGATAGAAATAAAATAGTTCATGCTTTGCTGTTTGACTTGTCCTTGGTATTTCATCTTGTTGGGAAACCCACAAGACATGAATGCTGTTTTAAGGATCTGAAAGCACAAAAAGGCTTCTGATTTGTGCCAGTACGCCTGGAACAGTGGCCCTGGTGACACCAGTCCTGGGGAGGAGAGGGACCAGGAACCCTGAATTTCCGTCAAGGTTTTTGTTCAGTCCATCTGCTCCCATGCCAAATAAAGAGTAAATAAAAGTTTGGTTAGACTGCACCTTTTCTGGCATAATGTTACATGCAGCATCATACTGTTACATGGGAAGAAGACAAGGAGTCATTTAGGTGCTCCACTGAATGTGTCTCTCAGACCAAGCCTTGACAGACCCTGTGGGCACCACCAGCCCTTCCTGTCCTGTCTACCTCCCCTGGGGCTCCCCACACTATGCCCATGGCCCAGGACCCCATGTCATCCCCCCAGGGCCATCAGTCCACTCAGCAATTCCACAGCTGCCCACGGCCCTGCACTGGGACCCACTGAGCCAAGACAACACACAGACTTATGTCCCTTCCCCAGGGAGGTGCCCAGTGCCTGGGACTGGGGATGCCCCACTCCTGGATAGGGGTAGGATGGGCTCTGCCCTGAGCCTCACAGGGAGCTCCACAGCACTATGGCTGTGGTCACAGGTGCCCTGGTGGATGCACATACCATACACCCAGAACATTCCCTTCTCATCTCCAGATGTTTGTCCCCTGAAATTATGCTTCCCAACACCATATCTGCCACACCTCCTGCCAGGCTTTGAGACAGGCTACTCATTAAGTTCACTGACAGCCTTCGCGTAACCTTTGAGGTGTTTTTCATATCCATGTGAACCTTTGGGACTCCTTTCAGACATGAGGGGCTGAAGTCAGTCCATCCAGTGCCCTGTCCTTAGCCTGCCCCAACCAGGACTCACATGAGCCTTTGGGTGGAGAAGCAGACCAAACACATTGTGAAGAGATCCTCTCCAGGAGAAGTCTTATCCATATTGTCCATTGTTGTATGTCCCAGGAGACTTCTCCAAACAGCCACACCTCTCATTGAAAGCATTCATTTCTGGACCCAGTTGTACCTGGGCTGTTAACCCTTCTTTCTTTGACCCCAAATCATTATTTCCCTTGATTGGCCTTACCTGTTTATATGCTTGCATATCCCACTTCCTCTGCCATGAATTTCTGGAGCTATATGAGGAGGTATCCTCATCCTCAGTTTTCTGTTAAAGCAATGATCAGCTTGTGGTCATGTGTGTTTTCCTGGCAACACCATCTAATTCTGCTACATAAAATGTGGATCTGCATTTGAGTCTGCCTTGTTTTATTTGTTGCTTTATTCTTCTTTTCCACCAGTCCTCTGGGCTGGTGTGATACAGACTGCATGTTTCACAACCGAACCTTTGCTTTGTTGCAAACCAGTTAAAGTCATGCTATTCAAGTGTTAAACAAGGTATCAGACACATTGACTGCTAATGAACTTGGCATGAACACAAGTCTTTTGGACTGTAATATCCACTAATGCAATTATCTCATGGGAATTAATAAAATAGCTTGTAACAACTATGTGCTTTTCCCAGACAATTAAAAAAATAATAATCAATGCTTACTTTTTTTCCAAGGGAGCAGGATTTTATAATTGCTAATATCCACAGGACTCTTATCTTAGAATTTTAAGTCTCTATATTAGCTCCTAACATTTTTTTTAAACACAATTTTATGCTATCTAGGGGATTAGCATCCTGGTGCCTCTAAGCAAAGCTCTGTCTAGAGCTGAGAGGCCTGCTTTGGATGGAAGAGGGATCCCATAGATACCTGTTTCCCTGGCAGGATAGGCAAATACTTTATTACTTTCTGCTTCATCACAATAGCATTGGCCTGCGGCTTTTCTGAGACCACCCGGGTTATTTTTCACATCTGCAAGGCTTAATTCTGCACTCTGTTCCACTGCAACTTCATCACATACTCTATAGCTGTTGTCCCTGGACTGGGGCAAGCTATTCCTTTGAGGCTCTCCAGGCTTGTTTCTAGGAGGGTAGAAAAGGCAGTGTACAAATTTGTATGCAGCATGTCCCAAACTGTGGACAACACTGTCCCGGAGAGTATATTTGCAGCTATTCTGTTTCTTCCAGGTTTGCATTCAATTTCCAAATCCTGCATTTGTGCTGGAAAAATAAATCTCTACTTTCTGGACCTGTTTTTGTATGGTATCCTTTAAAGTCTTGTTCCCATTTTCAGCTAACTTAAATAAATATAGGCAGGAATTGTTTTGTACACCTATTCCTCCTTCCTAAATGGAAAGTATTGTCTTGTGGGGAAGAACTGGATTCAAATGTCAGAGGTACCTCACTCAATGCTTTATTTTACATGCCCAGCGAAGAATTCCTGAACCATGTGAGTGCCCTCCTAAGTCAACAGAGAGAGGTGGATGTCTGTGGAGACCAAAGACCTCCTTTTCCTTGGTGCTCCAGATGGCTGTAAGCTGCCTCTTCACCAAATAGCCACTTTCACTGCTTTTCCTGTGAAATAGCACAGACAGAACTGAAAGGCACATTACTGCTTCACCTCTGTCCCTGTGGCTGAAGGAGCTGGGGGCTACAGCAGTGTGTGCTGGCATCTCACCCTCTGCTTGCTCCCACGTCACATCCAGCTTCACCACATTGCCACGCAGGAGCGAGGCCACACACAGCCCAGCCCTGGGAATCCTGGTTTTGCTCTCGTTGCTACCTCAAAGCAGCCAACACTGTCATTGGCAGCTTTGGTATCTTGAATTGTGTTTAACAACACGCTTTGTGCTCACTGGACATCTTTATGAAGATTACTGATTTAAGTGACTACATTGCGAATAAATTGTACCTCTCCAGTTCACAGTTTCAAGAAATGTTTGCATCTCTTCTTCATCTGGATAGAACAAGCACTGCAGCAAGAACAGAAAGTTTACGTGAGCTCCCCTCATGCCCGGCTGGTTTTATCTCTCTCCTGTTTATGTTTGTGTGGAGTTTGGCACTTTTAAGATTTTCGTGCTGCAGTTTCATTGTTAATTTTCCCTGCTTGAGTTAACTGAAAGCTATAAAGCACCTGAAATGCCTCAGAGGCTTCAGCTGTTAATAGTTATGTGAGCTTTCCACGTCTTCATTTTTCTGGGAGCACTGTGCTTGCAGGTACACAATAAAATGCAGCTGGAACTTTGCTTGGTTTTTCCCTCTTTCCGGATAGAACATGAGAAGCTCATAATTGCTTCAATAATCCAGAAGTGGGAGATCAGCAGGTCTGGACAGCAGCAGTCTGATGTGCTTTTTATTTTTGCTTTTGTCCAAGCTGCAGTTGGAATCTCCTTGCTCCCTGTCAGCATTCCTCTTTCACTGCATCCCTGGACATCACCTGTTCTCCCACTGTCTGGGTGTTCGTAAGTTATAATGCCCAGCAAATTGGATTTTGTCTTGACTGTAGCCCAAGCCTGGAATACCCCTTTACAGAAGCAAATTAACACCTAAGAAGCAAAAGGATAAGGGGATCCTCCCATAGTTAGCCTACAGATGGCTGATGAGACCTGCTAAACAGTGCAGAGCACTGGGCAGCTATGAGAACAGGAGCAAATTGTGACATCCACCTGCATGTATCTCCTTTCCAGGTGGCTTGCAGGTGACTTGGTATCATCCTGAGGCAGCAGCACTCTGCTCCTCTCAGCCATCTTCTTTTAAGGTACGTGGTTTAGCACTGGACTTGGTAAAGTTAAGTTCATGGTTGGACTTGATGATCTTAAAGGTCTTTTCTGACCAGAATTATTCGGTGATTTTGTGATTCTGTCCTTCAGCTGGGTGTAGGTAGAATGATTTCTTCCCCCTCCACGTGGTGTGGGGCAGAGAGCTGCCACACACAGCTGTCCTCTAATTAATTGTCAGCTGTCTGAAGAGAGCACACACCATTTCCTTGGAAAGAAAGGTGTTTAGCAGTCCTGAGAAGTCATCAGGGCGAACAGGGACCCATATTTTGTCACCAGTGCCTTTTCTTTCTGAGGCATTTGAATGGAGCTCTGGGGCTCGGCTGGCCATGAACGTGAGAGCTGTAAAAAGGTACCCAGATTTAGCAAAGCAGTTACACATATTGAGACATACACATGCTGAGTTTTAAAAACACTGCTCTGAACTTTGGTCCGATATCCATCTAACCTCAGGGAGCTCCTTAGATGGGTAACTTCCAAAAATGGCCACAAGTGAAGAGTGTGAGCTAGAAAGCATTTTAACCTCCAAGAACTGGAATTTCAGAAGACTGAGTTATTGTATGATAATAGAAAATATCTTCCTCCTAGGCAGAAATCTGGGAGCAATCAATATGGATGCACCTTGCCAGCTGTTTCCACAGATCATGGTGGTTTTGCTTCCTGCTTGTAAGCAGGATGAGGGAAAGGGTCAAGCAGAGGCTCACGTGGAGGGGGGGTCCCACCAGTCAGACGTCAGCCTGTTACTTGTCCCCAGCCTGCCACAACAGGGGAAACCCTCATGGCTGGGATTCCAGCCATGGATAAGTAGTCTCCTTACCTGTCTTATGTCTTGAACCCATGCAGTTTATCCTTACCCTCGATATTCTCTGTTTCCTAAGAAACCAGTAAGTTACCTGAGTTTGTAAGAGCACAGAATACTCAAATCTCTTTCATTAATGGGACATGATTGAGAAAGCAAAGTGACAACCATGCAGATCATTTATTTCTATCACCATTTCCCCTATTTTGTCTCCCCAGCAAAACTGTTTGGATCATCTAGTTATTCCCTGACATCTAGAGTGATAACAGGAGCTGTGTTTTTTTTTAAAACTATGGTGCTATTCAAGCTCAGAAGACTTCACATCGTAAAACATCATTAAAGTGTGAACTCAAGGTTGGGAAAGAAGAGACCTTTACAAGACTAATGCAATTAATTCTGCTCGTTAACTACAGACTCAAAACTTGTACACAGAGTCTGATATCACTTCTGCTGTGGAGAGTGAGGTCTGAAAAATTATTCTTTTCCAGTGGATTTCCCAGTGATAAGGGAGTATGTGAAGCTCCTTATATTACATACCAGAGTTCAAAGTCATTGTTAGGAGGAGCACCATACAATCTAAAACTTGGCTGTGTGGTTTGTTGTTTTTTTTAAATGTAATACTTCTCACTCTGCCATCCACCTGGGCACTTGAATTCTGGAAAGACTCAGTTCTTTACAGTTTACCATAGCTAATTCCAACTTCAGTCCTTCTTGTTTTCTTTTCACAGAGGAATTCACACACTGGGACATTCTAAATGTAAGGGAACTTTGATCCAAAAAAGTTTTTTTGGGTTTGTTTTTTTTTTTCAGTATTCTCTTTGTTATAGCCAAAGGTATAGCAATAGCATCCTCATAATCAGCCTCTTTCTATTAGGTCCTACAAGAAAGTCTATGCTTGTGTTTGTCTGCAGTCACTAAATGAGTGTGTTTGCATGCACCTAAGAGAAAGGTGAGAGGAGGAAAGAAATAAACATCTGTCCTGTTTATATACAGCCCTATTAGCTAGGCCCTGGGGAGCTTTCCTCTTCACCTCTCCCCTTTGCAGACATTCTCATGGCTTTCCTTCTCTCTCCAGTGGTTACCCACATTGTGTTTCCATATTCTGGCAGCTCCTTAGAGTGGGGACTTTATCCTGTAGCATGCAAAGCATGATGTCACCACCATAAATCAGCTATTCTCAAGCAGCCAATGTGGTGAAGCCTGCTCTTCCAGGGACGTGAAGGGGAGGGTGAGAAGGAAAGAAGAAAGAGCAAATCAAGAAACTTCTAGCTCTGCTTTGTAATGGGGAGGGGAGAGAAGAGTGGCTTTAGAAAAATGAACTCACAGAAAGACTCCAGAGATAACTCAGACTAGTAGCTAAAGCTAATGATCACCAGAAACTTGGTTCAGTGCAGTACATTCGGTTTTCTCCATTGCTTGCACTGAAAACATTGCCCTCAGTTTATTTCTTTTTCCTTGTATTTCTTTTCTTTCTTTTATTTTTTTCTTTTTTTGTATTTTCCTTGTATTTCTTTTTCCTTTAATGCTTGTTTCATAGATTTTTATTTCCATCTTATGGCCTTAGTATCTATTAGAAACACAGCCTTAAGGCAAACTTTCTCACAGTAGTGCCTTACTTTGTTGCATGCTGCAGTACACATAGTTGGCTCTGACAGTGTTAGTTCTGCACTGGTACACTGTCAAAGCAGCTGCAAGAAGTATTGTGAAAAAAACACATCTGCTAAGTGAAAAAAAATCCTTACTTTGCTTTTTATGTGACTGTTCAACTCCATTTTATGGCCACTTTCTCCACATCTGAGTTTTTAAATCAGAATCTTACAACAACAGTTGAATTTCACCTGACTTCCCCAATTTATGCTGCTGAATTTGCCTCTAAAACTCTGTCTTGTCTTCTCTGAACTGCTCAATACTCAGCCAAAGCTATGATCTGACTGGTTTCTTGGGCCATTCTTTAGTCAAAACTACCTGAGAGGATACATTTCATCTTGAGGATAAAACTGAGACAAATGCAAAAGTTCCTTCAGACCCAAGGGATGTTTTAGTAAACTTAGGCCAAAAATTCATGTTTAGTAATGACACTAAGAATCAGGAACTCTGCAATGAAAGGTACACAGTGCTCATACTGCACAGATAACTTAAAAACTCAAACAGTGTCAGATTTGTGTCTGATGCAGATGATTCAGTCCGCAGTGTTGGGGCCTAAATGGATCAGTTATGGAAACGTTCCAGACTGGGGCACTGGGAGTGTGTCACTGGAGGCCGGTAGGGTGCTCCTTTTCTGTGGAATGGGAAAGACCAAGTGATCTGTAGACTTCTTTCAAGCAGAAAAATAAATGTTGGGGGAAATAGAGTAAGTGGGGATACTCTTCTTGTACTCCCTTGCTCTGAGGTGTCTGGGGCTCATTTGCAGGTCCTCCAAAGGTAAGGATAGCTTGCAAGACACTACCACCTGCAGAGAAGGAGGCAGGCCACTCAAGCACTCGTGTTCTCATGAAGCTGAAGGATTCTCATGATCTTCAGTCCCTCTTTTTCATTTAACAAGAACTGAAGACACATGATGTTACCATCACCATCCCAGAGTGGCTTATAAGCAACACACTGATGTATATTTAAACATGTTTTGGCTGTGGGGTCAGGGTATACTTGCTGCCTTTTCTCTCTTCTCCCTGAAAGATGTAATTTTATGCTTTGCATTTCTCATACATTCTTTTCTCTGCTCACTGTAATGCTGCTCATTATTTCTTCTCACTTGACTGGAATTCTCCACTTGGCAGAAATGTAATGAGAAATTTACTGTTGCGAGGGCATTAGGTAAGAAAAAAATATTGTTTTCAAAAGGACCTCATAGATGAGATCCTGAAACCATGTTTGCATAGCTTTTGACATTTTGCCATGCTGTTTATCCTTAGTGAAGTGTAAAACTGAAGCACATCAGTGTTGCCTAGGAATGAGTATGGGGCAGCTAAGACAATTTGTTAGTGTTCACCTCTCTTATAGAACTTGCATGAATACGTGCATGGAAAAACAGTGGACTTTTCAAAATAGGGCAATTATTTAACAGTACGGACACCATGTTTTTCTTTTAAAAGAAGGAAATAATTCTCAAACTTATATAAAGTCTGTCACCCTTAACCCTGCTTGTACTATAACTCATCGTGCTGTGGCACAGGCAACATCCTCATATCTCTAAAGTAATATAAAATATAAGAAAAATAATGCAGGTCTCTGTATCGCTCTCTCTTCAAAATTTCAAGTGTTTAGCTTAACAAAATACTATTTAACATGACCAATAAATAGCATTAACTTAATATTACTGTTGCAACTAGTGTTTGGTTAATTTTCTTGGTTTATCTCAGGTATGAAGTTGATATCACAGCTAGAATTACAACTGAACGCAAATGTGTAGGTGAGCCCTGTTGTGTTGTTGAGAGAATAAAATAAAGAAAATCTGAAATAAGTAAATAAATGTTGTTTGTCTTTTTTGTTTATTTTACTGACTCTCAGATTGCTGAATTTTAGAATTCTACTGTATTCTGGGTTTAGTTTTCAGTCCACTGATTTACTTGGATCAAATACTGATGAAAAGCACCAGGCCAATGAACCCAGACTCACAAGGATCAGAATCTGGCCCCACCAACATCAGTGGGAATTTTGTCATTTATCCTCACAGAATCCAGATTTTGCTTGCTTTGCAACACAGCACCCAGACAATAACTGTGCTGTCTTTCCACCTGGTATCTTGTTTCCTTTCCATCTTCCTCTCCATCTGAAAATCATCTGCCTGCTCCAGACACCCTTCACGACCAAGGCCCTGGGTTATTCTTTCTCAGCAAGAGTTTTGCACCTGGATGAATCTTGGAAACATGCTTGGCTATGATCAGGGGAAAACACACAAGTTCTTGCACTGACTCAATAAATTAATTCCTGGCAAATGGTGTTAAAGACAGCCTTTAGCTGTAACTATACATCAAATCAAAGTTTAAATGGTCACCAAGGTGTCAAAGTGTTTGTGGTTCCCGATGAACATTCTTGAACATGACAGAGCTCACGTGTATTCTCACCTTGCAGGCTTAGGATGTGTTCCTGCAGCAGCATGTTCTTCTGAGAGCATCCTGGTGGTCACCACAGGGATGGTGTTGCCTTTCAGAACATCTGCACTAGAGGTTGTACTGAGGGATGTTTACACCAGCTATCTTTGGATATTGAACTCAACTGCTTGAGCCAGCTGCTCCTTAGGCTCAACATATCCAGAGACAGAAGCTGGGTCTATGGTTAAAAGTAGCGTGGACCCAGAGACAGGGTTCTGCAGAACAAAACAGCCAGCGTGGAGGCCCACATCTCCACATTATACACATCTCAGATTAGGCCTGCTAGAGCGTGCATGCTGAGCACACACATACTTGTGGCTGTAGCATTTTGGGTGCCACCCAGAGTACCTCCCCCAGCTTGGTTTTCACCTGGAAAGAAGCCAAGAGATGCTTTGCTGTGAAAAGCAGTGTTGTAAGTGAGGATGATGAGGATAATCCCTCCTAAAGTGCACTCCTGATCTGAACTGAAATAGCAGTGTAGTTCATCCAGAGACTCTGCCAAAAAATGACTCAGAGCATCTGCTCTAAGCTGCTCTCTGAAAGTCCACTGGCTAAAGAGGAATGTAAGGGAAGCTGTGCTTAAATGTCACCAGCCCAAGCTGGCAATGAGGTGTCCTTCCTCTCTTCCCTTCCTTCCCTGCCCTGCCATACCCCACATCACTTAGGAAATTCTTGCATTGCAGCTTTTTGCAAATGAGGAAGTAGTTTCAGTGTGAAAGGCTTCTCCTGTCACCCACAGTCTGTATTTTGTGGTGCATGTACCTGGTATCCAGCTTTTCCAATACCACAATTAGAACATATGATAATAGTTTGGGAATTGGGTTAAAAGAAACTCACTTTTAGCTCTTGATTTTTCTGGCAAAGTGATGAGGGAAAATCAAAGTTTCCACTTCCCAATTTAGAAAAAAAATGATCAAGTAAGAGATGAGAAAAAGAGTTTCTGAAATCTCTTTTTTTCTTTTTCCTAAGGAAATCAAGGAAGGAGTCGGATATTTGGGGCACAAATACTGATTCATTGTGTACTGCCCTCATTTTCCCCATGCAAGGTGCAGTTGGGAAGAAAAGCTCTAGTGGGCTCACATGCTAATTTTTCTCGTCGCCTCTTTAATTTGCACAGATTTTTCAAATATTGACTAGGCTTTGAACTTGACCTACTTAAAACACTGGCTATGGTTTTCACTTAAGCAAACACCCCTTCAGATCATGTCAGTACTATAAAGGGGCCTTGCAGCTACTGTGTATGTTGAGAATATTGGTATCTTGATACTCCTGTATTACTAGACGTGTTGTGAGGGAAGACAGCTGTTGTTTTCTGCTTAACATTGTTGTTCGTGGCTTTCAGTTTTCATCAGAATCTGTTTATACCAATTATATGGAGGGTGGTGGGAAACTGTCACAGCTTTCCCAGGGAAGTTGTGGCTTCCCCCTCCATGTAAATGTTCAAGGCCTGGTTGGATGGAGCTTGGACAAACCTGGTCTAGTGGGAGGTGTCCCTGCTCACAGCAGGAAGGTTGGAAGTAAATGATCTTTAAGGTCCCTTAAAACCCAAACCATTCTGTGGTTCTATGAATAGAATTTATTCACAAGTCTGGACCTGCTGGTCACCTGTATGTTGAATCCTCTAGATCAACCTTTGCCTTGAGCTGTGCTGGAAGAAGCTTTCTGTGAAGGTAGAGTCAGAGGATGAGGAGGACACAACTCCCCTCCATGTCCTCTCCTGTCAACATCAAACTCACAGCTCATCTTCCTTCTGCAGCACATCTCTCCTCTCAGCTGCCTGGCATTTGGCCTCCTTTATTTACTCCTCATTGTTCAGGGAGAGATTTTGTGCTTTTCATTGGCTGTTCCCAGGTTTCTCATTATGCTCCACGGGCAAAGAAGCAAAATACAATTCAAAGTTGGCCTGATGAGAAAACTTATAGGCATCTGCTGACAGAATGAAAGAAAAATGATGCAACAATGTAGCTTGCATGGATTTTTTGCTATATAAAATCCTTTTCCTTCCACACAGTTTCACAAAGAATAATCTTGCAGCCAAGAGTATTCTCAGCTCACCTGAGTAGAACAAAATAAATTACCTTTGCGATGTAACAAAGTTTCAATCGTCTAAGAAGAAAAAAGCAATTTTTTCCCACTCCAGCAAAATCAATGTACTCCAGTCTAAAAGACAAAGAGAATGTAAGAGCTTTGTACCCCTGTCATCTGTGGCTCCAGCTCCACCTCCCACCTGCTAAGCCCTGGTCCTCCATCCCTCCAGGTTTCTCCCTCAGAGTCTCACAGGTGTCCCACTTGCCACCGTGGCACATCAGGGGTGGCAAATTCTCAGGCTGCTCTGCCAGCGGGTGCCAGGAGGCTGGGCAGGGATGCCTGTGTGCTGCACAGCCCCCCGGGGATGCCTGACAGGACCCCCACGGTGCTGCCACAGCACGGCCACCGGCCCCACGCCGCGACAGCCGCTTTGTGCCAAGAGCCCGCACCAATCAGCCGAGCGCTGCTTAATTCCTAAACTTATGTGTGCTTTAACCAGATTCTTTTCTTCAGCCTGATGAAAAATATTCTGTTTGATGTTTTTCACAGACAGCATCTTAAGGCGTTACTTCGACTCCTTCTCTAGCGCTGCCCTTTCCGAAGTCATTATTACTCATTAGGTATATTGTGCAGAAAGCAAAGTAGGTCACGGATGAAAAGCCCCATCCTTAGCGAGAGGCACCAGTGTTGCAGAAAGCTATTTTCAACTTTCATGAGATAAAAAATGTTTTCTGTAGGATGAAAGCTGTCACTGCCAACTTCCAAATGAATGCCAAGTATGTAAAAACTTTCATTTCGGATTCCCAGGCTTTCATATGTTAAATGCATTGTTTTAGAAATCCATTTCAAAGATAATTCCCCCTGTATAACCCACACTTTCTGGCTCCTGAACAGGGTACGTGCCAGAGTTAAGGGACAGGTACTCAGCTGGTATAAATCACTGTTGGCTCCATCAGGACTGGGACATTTTCACCCCATGAGGAACTGTCCTCAGGAGTCCTCAGATGGAGGGCACTGGAGTAGGTGGTCCTCAGCTGAATACCTGGGGGCAGAATGAAAACCTGGAGCTTGGCTACTGGAAAAATCCCTCACAACCTCTGCCCATCAGTTCATTGCACTGAAAGAGCGGACTGGCACCTGCAGTCCAGGATGACCTCTAAAGCCAAGGTGACAACTTCAGTTGCAGCATCCCAGTGGAAATCATTCTTCCATCACCACCACTTTGCACCGTGACCCATTAGTTAAACCAAAGCTTTAATTTTTGTTTGACTGCTCTTCCAACTTCTATTTTCATGTTACTTGGAGATGTTAAATAAACACATAGATTCTCTGGAGTGATCCTTAATCTCTTTAAATTGGTGGACATCCCTCTTCTGGCTCTCAGTTTAACGAAACACACAGCAAACATTTTGTTTTATTCAGTTTCCACAGGGACTTAGACACGGGATTTGAGTAGAGTTTAGACTGCACTTTTAGTATGTCCCTTCATCAACAGAACATGTCTGAAGCACAGAGGTAATTAATAAAATTAAGCTGGAGAGGTAATTAATAAAATTAATCTTTAAAGTTTTACTGCATAAAATAAGTTGACATATACAGCAATAGCAATGCTGCTAAAATTGTTTTGTTGGTGCAATCTCCTTGCTCTACTATTAGAGGGAAGTCTGTTAATCTTTTCATTGAGAAATCCAGATATTACAGCTGACATTAAATCTTATTTTTCTCTTTAAAACAATAGCTGTTTAAACCAAAAAGAAAAATATGACAACATAAGGGAAGGTCTAAATTTTTTATCATGTATTAGAAAAACACAAATTACATTAACAGTAACAAGTACTGTATGTTCACAACCTCAGTTTTAAAGAAAGTCATCCTACAACTGAGGTAAATTATTTGTTAAACTCTTGGAAGCAAGGTTTGCTACAGTGACAAATTATTATTTTTTTTAAAATTAAAGGTAACTTCTACAAATGGAAGTACAAATGGAACATTTTTTGCTTTACATTTTTTAAAAAGTAGTTCTGGTCAAGGACTAGATCATTTAAATTGAAAGTCAAGTACTTAAAAACAAAATAAAAATTAAGGAATAAAAAGTAACATGAGAGGATGAAAATTAATGTTTCTAAGATAATCAAAAGGCAGGTGCCCATAAGTAATAAATTTAATTAGACAAACAGAAATGTTACCTTCTCTATTTAATAAAACTCTTTAATTGCTTATGTGTTATGTGCTATGGCACATTCACTTTGCTGCATGTATACAGCACATCTAAGTTAGCATTACAGAGATAATTCAGACAATAAAAAAGTGATGATTTGACATATTTTAATTAATTCCATTTTCATTCCAACTTAAGTAAGAAGGAAGCAACATCTAATAAATGAAAGATGCTTTGTCTGGCATTTCAGAATTAAGTAAGGTACAAATTAGGGATCTGAATGAATACTTGTAAACCATGACTCCACATATAAATTTATGTGCATTTGATTTACCTTCTAGTCTTACAAAAAGAAATTTAAACTCACAGCACTGGTCTTTGTGCGTGGAAACATTCTAGATGTACAAATTTAAAACAAGGGACAAACAAAGATTAGCCATTCTCTGATAAGGATTGAAATTGTAATTGATCTAAATCAGCAACTACAACCTCTAGGTATTCACTACTTTATTCTACATCTCTTTCAAGGCACACAAAACCAATTACCCACCATACAGCCCAGAGTGAGGACCATGCATGGGAACCAGGAGGCTCAGGGTTCCCTCCTCCTCCTGCTGTAGACCCCATCTCTGTGCCAGGTGAATTTTTTCATCCTTCAAAGGATCAGAAGCTACCTTGTCCAGGACCAGGCGTTTGGGTCCAGTCTGGGCCCTTTGTTAAAAGCAGGACATTGAGGTGCTGGAGCAATTCCAGAGAAGGACATTGAAGTTGACAAAGGGCCTGGAGAAGGAGTGGAGTAGCTGAGAGAATTGGAGCTGTTTAGCCTAGAAAAAAGAAGACTAAGGACTGCCCTTGGTGCTCTGTCTGACTGTCTGAAAGGAAGTTGTAGTAAGGTGAGGATTGGTCTCTTCTCCCAACTAACAAGTGATTGTACCAGAGGAGGTTTAGTTTGGATATTAGGAATGGGTTAATCATCTTAAAGGCCTTTTCCAACCAAAACTGTTCCGTTCTGTTCTGTTCTGTTCTATTCTATTCTATTCTATTCTATTCTATTCTATTCTATTCTATTCTATTCTATTCTATTCTATTCTATTCTCCTACTCCTATTTATACTCCTATTCTACCCAGTATCACCTTGATATTGAGTAGAGTTGTGCTCCATTGCTTTAATGTATATTGTTATCTGCTGTTGATACATGCACCACTTGGTTGATTGTCTTACTTGTGTTTTCAGAAAATTTTCAGCTAAACCATGTAGGAAAATATCTGGGTGTCAGTTTTATGGGTTTTTTAATGATGCCATGTCTGGAATTAGGTTTTCCAAGTGGTCCAGAAAAGATATAAAGCCAGACAAGAGAAAAGTTGAACAAGAGCTAGAAAATCATTGTATGAAAGAGAAATAAGAAAACGTAACTCCACGTTTCTGTGCATTTCTAAGCTGCAGCAGATTTCTTAGCGACTGCATTGTCTCTGGGTTTCCTGAAAGGGAATTTTCAAAGGGGAAAACCCAAAACTCTGATGAAAAAAAAAAAAGGAGATGGATAATCTTGATAATCTTGGTGCCACATTTAAACAGGACAAAACAAGAAACTCTAATTAAGTTATCAGTGGAAAAAAATACAAACCACCATCTTGTCTATACCAAGAGATGTAAACTAAACAAGGAGAAAAAGATCCAGCAAGCTGAAGTTGTTGCTCTTGGTGATCCATTGAGATGAGGAAGGTGTGAGAGTGGAGGGAATGGAACTCAGTCTCCTCCACCACATGTCCCTCCATGCACCATATATAAGGGGAAAGCTGCAGAGCAGAGAAAGGTACAGGGATGCAGTTGGAAATGCAGTGTTGCATCTAGGTCTTCTTGGAAAATGAAATGTCAAAACCAGCTTGGGTTTTTAGGAGGCCATTGAAGGATGACAGGATTTTAAGGGTGCAGTGACTTGGCCAGAAATAGAAATAAGGCCTTAGAGGTTCCTGAAAATGTTTTGCGGTGTACTTAGGCACACAGAAATTGTAATATATGTTGCTCTTTGAGTGTGGAAACCACACCATCTGTGTAATGCGATTTGTGAAGTCCACATAAAATGAGAGGATGAAGGTATTTCAGCCTCAGAGATGTCCTCAGATCTGTGTTTTGGCTTGCAGTTCTTGAACTACAATGCCAATTTAAGAGGAAATGATAGGTATAGAGTGTGTCGAATGGATGAATGTGCTAAATCTGTTCCTTTTCAGTGGGTCAGGGTTTATTTCCCATCAGGTTTGCATTAATGACCCACTGACCTACTTTTCTGATCCACCTGGCAGAACTCTGCATCCCTGAAACCTGAGACTTTGCTTCACAGATTTGTTTTGTTTAGGTTTTATGACAGAAACCATTAGGAGAGTGACACTGCAGATAAAAATGAAATGTGATCTGCTCTTTGGTATTGCAAGTGTATTTTTATTTAATTTTGTGAATGTTATCCATCATGACAGAATTGTCTGTTCCTTTTTTTTATTTTTATTTTTTTATTGGCTCTGTGTTTTATCAGGTTTTCTTCTCCCTCATATAACAAAGAAAAATTACTTGTATACTTTTATCCAGTGATTTCTAACCAGTGTTCATTCTCCTCCTGCTGCAGACCAAGAGTAAAGGGAAAAGGCAGACATAATGGATCAGTGAGGAAAAGGCATCTTCTGTCTGCCTTAAATCATCTACTTTACAGAGAAGCTTAAATTGCTAGAAATAAAAAAAGCTCCTTGGCAGTGCAACAACTGCATATAAAACAAATCTTATTTTTCAGTGAATCGTAAATGTCACTGTCTCAGATAACATTTATGCTTTCATAGAAATAGGAACTTAATTTTCCCCAGTTATAATATTAACTCACTTTGGTGAATCAGATCACCTACATTAAAACAGAAGCAGCCAGTGACTCAGAACAATGATACGTTTAAAGATCAAGAACAGCATTTGCAAGTACCAAGCTGCACACAGATGGAACTGCTTCTTTGAACCACCAGATAAAGATTGATCTGTTAAAATCCTGCTAAAAATGGGCACCAAATGCTTGTTGTCAGAAGTGACTGACAGACTGTGTCCCGAGTCTAAATGAGGTTGGGTTTGCCTGTTCATTCAGTGGGTGCACAACGACAGCACAGGAGAAGGATGGCTGTGGTGGGACAAATTGATTACCATCAGTTTACTGTCCTTTTAGAAATTCTTCTAGATAGAGGAAAAATAAATAAAAAATACTGTTACTGCAATATGTTATTTAACATCTCAACATTTCTGGTTTGCTCCCTCTGGTTTGGTACTTTTGTGGCCTGCCATCACCTTAGTATGTTAACCTGTTGTGACTGTTTATAAAGTCATTCTTGCACTAATTGAAAGTCGGTAGCTTTATTCCAATTTTTGAGGTGAGGATTAAGATGGGAGTAAAAGGAGTGACTTGCCCAAGGCTGCACAAAAAAATGTAGATTCATGACCATGACCCTCCCATCCCCTCGTTCCCCACACATGTGCACGTCAGTTCTTCAAGATCTGCTAAATATTAACTGGGATACATCCATAGCACTTTTTTGAAGGTAGAAGCATCCTTTTGCTTTGCCTGTGCTCTAGGGCAGCCAGATGTGTGCTGTTATGATTTAAAACCAGAGTGGTCATAGTCAGCTTAGCATCAAGCACAAAACCTTCAGCTCTGGTGTGTCTCGGGGTGTATTGAATGAAGCACTACACTCATGAAGCTCTGAGGATGCTTGGAGAACTATTAGGACTTGTATGCTTTCTCATATAGACATATCTGTAGCAGGAATATAGAATGTGAGACAAAGACTGTCTTTTAGTAGGATAGGAATGTCTCCTACAAAACACGGTGAATTAATTTTCCATATTATGATCTCAAACCATTAATTTTCAAAACACTGAAAAAAAAATTATCTACTTCAGTCCTGGCAATTAAGGGGCTGATAGTTGTATGTAAGTGAGTTATTACTTAATTTTAATTTAATTTCTTCTTGACTCATCTCCCCTTTAAAGTGAAGAGATGTTGCTGGTGACACTGCCAATCTTTTTCATGTAGTTATATATTTAATTTAAAGTAGAGGAGTTCAGAGACTGACACAAACACTTTGAAAATACGAGCTGCAAGTCTAACTCACACAAAAATATATGTGTGAATGATGACAGTAAATCCTGCATGCCAGCAAAAGACTGGCTGATGGTAGTATTTCAGCCTTATACCTAGAGGAAAAGTTTTCTGTTAGTTTAAGTGCATCTAATCTGCATTTGCATGAATTAGTGGTTTTCACCATGTGACAGAAATATTTTGATATATTAATGAAAGCAATGAAAAATATATGCCACTATCAGATTCCAAGCTGAAAAAAGTTATTGTATTTTCTCATCATGTATATTCCAACTACAGCTACATGTATATTCCATTTCATCCTAGCATCTCTTCCTCATGAAAGCAAAATGAATCATAGAGTACACTGTACAGCTATTTGATTCATTCCCTGCAGATTGCATTGATTTTTGTAACACAATAAACATTCTTTTCACCAGTATGTTTTGCTCAAAAGATGTTTATATGGCATTTATTAGACTTGAGAGCTGTTGAGTTTGGAGCTATCTTGTAAGGCAAGTCTGTAGGGGGTTATTTTTATATTTCTGATTTTAAAAGCTGTCTTGACACGTGGCTGACTTAAGTCTTTTTTTAGGGTGCTATTTTTGAGTAAAACGATTTTGCAGGTATCCCAGGAGTCAACTGTGGCTCTTCCAGAAACCACAGAGGGCCCAGGGTACCTGCAACTGACCTCATAAACAGGGAGACACAAACGATGGCCCAATGCACTTGTTAGACTGTGCAGTGTTAGACTCTGTGACCCAAGAAGCAGCAGTTGAGGAAAGATGTGGAACTGACAGATACTTGTGAGCCGACCCAGTCCGAATGTTTATCTCTATTCAGGTGTCCTATGGCTTCAAACAAATTGCAGCCTAATACAAATTTCAGTCATCTGACAGTCTTTTCAGCAGTTTCTATTTGTTCCGTCCATCTCAGTCTTCATTACTTGCCTCCATGGTCTTTGGGTCAGCAAAGGTTTGTTTTTCAAACTAAACCCGTGTTGAGCTAAGTCCTCAAATAACCACTGGCATACACATGTTCATAGATGTTCCTTCATAAAAAATAGAAAAGTACTTGAAAAGTAGCAAATTCAAAGGTCGCACTTGGCTTAATGTTTTTTGAACCACAGAAAATGGTATTTGCAAAGAAATTGATGTTTACTTCTCAAATGGGAGCTCCAGCCTGCACTCCTCTGAGGGGTTAAGTACCCTCCTTTTTCAGCCCTCGAGTGGAAATGGGGGCACGTGGCATATTGCAGTCTGGCCTATCATTTTGCAGGAGTAAGACCCTGGGCCTCTCTCCTTTCTCCATGCTTTTTCGTTTGCATCTTCAGCCAAAGAGCTATCTATAATTTTTGTCACTCTCATTTCCAGTATGTCACCATGGATTATGAAAAGTAAGCCACCATACACCCATTTAATGGAGTGCATCACTGCGGATAATTGCTCCAGAATGTAAATCAGTTTACTGTTACCTGGTTACTGCTGCTACACACACAAAGTGGAGAGAACATGGCTTTAGTGGGATGTAGGTTTAATGCATGGTGGTGAATAAACATCCCTTCATAAACATCCCTATCAAACATCCCTTATTTTAATAGCTGTGCTCAGAACAATGCAGTGGTATGATGCATTTGTCTGCATAACCAGTAACACCTGTATTTACAATATCATGCTGCTGAGAAGTGTTGCCACTAGCAGGCCTGAAGTGGAGGTTGCCTATCACGCCCATTTTTCTTCCAGAGAAGTCGTGGAGCAGACTGGGTGGAGGGGAGGAGGTGGCATAACACTGGCTGAGATGAGGGTTGGCCTGGGTCAGACACCTCCTTTCCTAGCATCCAGCTCCAAGGGCCTGAAAGAGCTCATGGCAAACAGCCTGAGGAGAATTAGCATGAGTCCCTCTCACCCCTGCATATCACCTCCAAACTGCAGGAAAAGACTGCAGAAAGGAACAAGTTCCAAACCAAGATTCAGTAGCAGCTGTGGGGGCAGAAGGTGCAGGGCTGAGAGCATGAGAAGGTAGCCTGGAGCAAAACTGCAAGAAGCTCTGGGCACAACAAATACATCCTTTCTCATGGGGCAACTGCTGTACAGTGTTGCTAAACCAAGCTGTTCTGGCAACATGTCAAAGTGTCATGCAGTGCAGAGAACATGTTTAGAACATGATTAGATGAGGTATTAGGAAGAGATTCTTTACTGTGAGGGTGGTGAGACACTGGCACAGGTTGCCCAGGGAAGCTGTGGCTGCTTCCTCCCTGGAAGTGTTCAAGGACAGGTTGGATGGGGCTTGGAGCAACCTGGTCTAGGGAGGGAGGTCTCTGCCCATGGCAGGGGTGTTGGACCTAGAGGATCATTGAGGTCCCTTCCAAACCAATCATTCTAAGGTTTTGTGATTTTGTGATTCCGTGATTCTATGAAGTTAAATCCTTCTGCCCTCAGGGCAGGTCACTTTTCTTTTAAAGGAACAGCAGGGAAGCAATGTCACATTTGGTGCTGCTTACTCATCTGGTAATGTTGCTGATGCGGTAGCTCCAAGTTGATTGCCCCTGAAGGATCCAACATCCTTTAAGTCAGTTTTTCTCTTACAGAGGGGCTTTCTCTCGTGTATTCTGAGGACAGCTTTGCCCTTGCACTAGAGCCAGTTTTCTGGCAGTCTTCAATGGAAAATAGTAAATGGATTACAGTAATAATGCAGTTTTGCCTTGCTTTTGTCCCCACAAAGTGCTTCAATTAGACACAGAAATACACGTGTCATTTCCACTCTCAATGGTCATGTCAAAAATGAAATTAATTGTTTTCAAAAAAGCTGGTGGTGTTTTAGTGGCAGTAATCAACACACTTAACACCACTACCCATGTAGTGAGGTGCTTGCTACCAAAAACTAGGGCTTTTCCAAGCAACAAATGCACTTCACATTGTATTTTTATGTATTTTAGCACAGAACTGTACAAGCCTTAAAGGAGTGCCCAGCACTGCCTGCTGTGACCATCTTCTGTCTGGGTGCACAGTGGCAACCATGAAGCTGACACCTAATGACACTGAGAGAAATCTTTTCTTATTCTTTTGTCACGGTTTAACACTGGCCCGGCAATTAAACCGAACAACAGATGCTCTCTATTAATCCCCCTCTTCTCCCTGATAAAGAAAGGAGAGAGAATAAGGGAGGGAGACTTATGGGCTGGAAACTAAACTACACAACTTTAATAAAACAGTAATGATAAATAGGAAAAATTACTAAATATATACAAATATATAGGAAAATTGATACCACGTTCCTTCCCCCTCTCCCCCAGTAACTCTCAGGTCACCACTGAGGCTGCAGGGCAACCCTGGGAAAGTCCAGGCTGGACTCCTGGGGTCAGGAGCAGTCGGGAGCTGGAGGCAGGAACACACAGATTCAGGCTGGCACGGATCAGGACCACAGGCAGACGAGCGGACAGAATCCTCCCAGGATGCTGAAGCAAAAAAGGGAGAGGTGAAGAAGGGGAAGAAGGAAGGGAAGGGATTTGACCCTTGTGATCTCTCAAATTTATATTGAGTATAATGTGTATGGGATGGAATATTCTGTTTGGTCAATTTTGATCATCTATCTCGTCTGTTCCTCCCCAAAGGAGGGTTTCAGGTGTGACCTTTTTACTCCTTCTCTCCATCCGGAGGGCAAAACATTCCTCAGAGCTGAGCAGTGTCCTTGGCTCTGCACACCAGTCTCTGGCTGTAACTATAAACATAGAGTGTTATCAGTCCTAGAAGCAGACACTGTCTGAGAAACTTGCTGGTAATTTCAGCAAGTGCAGTTACTTACAAGAGACTTAGCTGAAAGCAGAAGTACAAACCAGAAAATCACCTTTATCCTGGCCCAAACCAGGACATCTTGCAAGATGCGACTTCTTCAAAATGTTGTTTATTCCCCATGCTCAATCTGCAGGACTGTCATTTCAGATCTTGCAGCATTCCTAGATATGGTCCTCAGAGCCTGTCTGAGCCTGCTTCCTTCCTTGGTAAGGAAGTCCCATGGACAAGGGTGAGAAGGGAGGACAGAACAAAGCTGTAAAGGTAGCTGGTTTTCCCTCATTTTAGGGGGGACAATTCAAAGTTTGTCTCCCAAAGAAACCTAATTTGTCCTGATCTCTGCATAGCAGCATCTGGGACTGATGCTTTAGTGGGGCTTAGCCAGGTTCAGGGATGGTCTAACCAATACATAACGAGACCTCTGATTATTTGCCAGAATTTTTCAAATATGAAAGCCTATGCTCATAATTTTTCATTAGTTTTTATTGTGAGCCTTTGTCTCATGCCATTGAGAAATGACTGATTAGTGGAATTTTTTCTTCAAGTGGGAAAATATATTTATTTCTATAGCCTTCCCAAATTTTGCCTTTCTCTGCCAACAAAATCACTCTGCAGTAGTTCTGATTTTGCTGCCAACATGAAAGAATTAAGATACACTTTTCTAAATTATACCTGTCAACTCATTCAAGTAGCCTCTTCAGCCCACAGAGGTATCTTTTAAATTATCTGTTGGCACAGATGATTTTCCTACAATTGTACCTAAAGTTTGTGCATATTCCATTCGGGTTCCTTTCCTTAAAATGCATAAACTTAAAAGAAGAAACATTCTTGATGGCTTATTGTGTAAATCCTTCTGACACAGTTTCCACATTTCTGTAGGAGATGAGAACTGATCAGTATAAAGTAGGTCAAGAACTCCTAAGAGACACAGTGACTGCCTTTGATTTTTCTACCTTGAAGTTCAAAGAGCATGAGTAAGTTCATCGAAAGAAGAAGAAATGAGTTATTTAAAGAAATAAGGATTCCACTTTGCATGTAGTGCCCGGAGAACTTACGAGTGAGGAGGTCATGAATGAGGAGGTGCGTGCATGCACGTGCACCTATCTGTATGTACTTTCCAAACATTGCTTTGAGACAACACTGTCATTAATTGACAATGAAATCTTCCTAGGGTTGAAAGCTGTTCTTTTAATAACGAGTTCAATGAGAAGGTTGATACATCTATACACCATGCCTCATATTGATCTGAGCAGAGCAGATGTGTCTTCAAGCAATTCACTCAGGCTCAGGACCATGTGGTCTAAAATTTAGAAAAGACATCAGCTACCCTCTCCTTCAGATTGAGTGAAAAAAAGGTAAGCATACTTTCAGGACAGGAAGTGTATATTATATAGGAGCTTTAGGGCCAGACACAGGTACCTAATGGACTTTTGTTTTCAGCACAGACATTACCTACATGATCATGGTGTAAAGAGATAGCAATGTTAAACAGAGTGATGGAACACGCTGGTGAGGAGGTACAGGGCTGTGAGAGGACTATATCCATCAAGAAGAATGACATTTTTCACTGTTCTTCTGTTCAAGGAACAGGTTAATTAAGGGAGCTTCTCAGGGGCTTCATTGTCAGCTGGCACATAAATGTTGTCTGATGCACATGTGCCAAGCCAGGTAATGAGGGAAGATCTGCCCTCCCTCAAGGCTCTCCAGGCCACATTGTAGTCACCTCTTACCCTGGTTATCTAGCATTTGGTAGAGACAAATCAGAGGAAGGTTAATGTGACAGATGGAAATAAATGCCAAGAACTGATGGAGATCTTATCCCAGAAACGCTAGTATGGTCAACTTGAAAGCTGTTTCTTGGATGAATTCCCCTTATGAGCAGTAAAAGATGTTCTGATTAAGGCTGTGTAGGTGGCTAAATTCTGTTGTGCCTGGTTGTATCACTATTAGAGATATTCCCTTTATTTCACACCAGAGAGACAGCATGTAAACCTGTCTGCTGAATTAGAAGTAACATGAATAAAACTTGAGAGTTAATAATTCCAATTTACCTTGGCTTTACTTTGTACATTTTTGTTTCATATGGCTACTGTCATATGAAAAGTAGGTTTTTCGTGCTCCAGACCACCAGGAAGATGTACTACAACACTACAATGTATTCCTCCTGATGCTTGTTTTCAGTGGCTCACTCTGAAAACAGTCACAAGACACCAGGAGGACATCCCTCTGGGGCTGCTCTTGAAGCTGTGCTTCAAGTGAAATGAGAGCAGTCCACTACTCACTTGTCTCTCTCTCCTCTCACCCAGAAACTATGAAACTAGCTGGCCCAAGCAAGCCTCCTGCTCTAGGTGATTTCACCAGAAAGGGGAGACATTTGCAGTAGTTAAGAGTTGGAGAAGCCTGTATACAGGCAGGATAGGAATATTAGAGGATGGTCTGTCCCTCCTGTAGCTTGAAGTGGTGGTGTCTGTCTGTCCTGCCTCTGCCCTAGAAAATCCCTCTTGTCCTCCTGCTTTGTGCTGACAGTGTCTATTTCCCACCAGGCAGGTGTTTTCTGTGTAG
Organism: Florisuga fusca; assembly: GCA_038090715.1. Taxonomy (NCBI): domain Eukaryota; kingdom Metazoa; phylum Chordata; class Aves; order Apodiformes; family Trochilidae; genus Florisuga; species Florisuga fusca. The sequence continues at coordinate 17,582,151 of JAAWXA010000003.1, read as the reverse complement.
CATGGGAAGAAAGGAGCTTCAGCCCACAGGTTGCGCTCTACAGGTTTCTTGAGACAGAAGAATGACAGGGAAAGTTTTCTCTGGGATACAGGATTGCTTTGCCTCCATAAAACATCACCTACAGGATATGTTGGGACCTCTTGGAATTCCCAGCTCCCCCTGAGCCCAGCAGAGGACAACTGGACTTTCCTTGGTGACTCAGAAGTACAACCCATGCCATGGCATCATTGGCCCTAACATTAACAGGCAGCACCTGTAATACTCAGACAAAGATGTTTACAAACACAAGTGCAGCAAACATCAATGGGGCTATTTTAAGAGGAACCTAAGATGTGAGAATTGCAGATGTCAGAATAGGAAGAACAATGTTGCAGTAGCTTGATTGTCAGAGATAGGAGCAAGTAATGATTTATAGTGAGGTGATATTTCTTCCTAGACAGTTAAATGTAGTCGAAAGAAAAGCCCAGATGAGCCTCTGGGAGCAGAAGCCCTTCTTCTGGTTGCCAGGTTCTGTTTCAGACATTGCTCACAGCTGAACACTTAATTCTGCTTTTTCCTAACTGGACCACTGATGTAAGGAAAGACTCTGCTTCTGCTAACAACCCTCATCTGCTGAAAGTGGAGAAATCAGACTTTGCAGCTCTGGGATGGACTGTCTGTGAATGGGTTTTTTCTGCTGCTCAGTGACCTCAGCCAACATGAAGTACATGGCTCTCTCTTGCTAACCTGTGAGTCTAATTGGTATTCTGTAAAAGTCTGCACAATGCCTTTTAGTTGAAGCAAGTGTCAGAAAACACAAAGTCCAATTTTCTTTGTGAAAATTCCTCCAAAGGGAATTGCATGAAACCCAACTGCACAAACACCACCTCTCTGCAAAGCTGCACATCCAACACTTAATTTGGGCTTTCGAAAGCAGGGCTGTGCAATACAAGCTTCAAGATGTTTACTTTCCTCTGTCTCTTTCTGGCCCAGAAGAATGACTTAATTCATGGGGTGGTCCAATCTTTGTTTTGTGTTCCTGGAGCCCAGATGCCCGTTTGGAGACTCCACCTGCAAGCCATGTGGACACAGCACCTTCCCAAACTGGGGGTTTGGCTGTGCACAGCATGGTAGGAGGCATGAGGAACTGCTGGACTTCAACCAGGGCACTGACAGCTGTTCCCCATCTCCTCCCATCCCACTACTTAGCCACAGCAGATGCAGAACTAAGCCAGATGGAATCAGCCCTCAGCCTGGATTTGGCCTTTACTTGGAACTGTCTGAATTCATAGCCTGGAGGTAATTAAGCTAATGATTGATTCTTACGTGGTGTTTTTTAGTTTGGTGTTCCTTGGGGTTTTTAATTCAATTTATTTATTTCTCTAATGTCATTTACATCACCTGTGAAAAGCATTACAGTTTTACTGTAGTGGCTTTTGCAAATCTCACCTAACTTTGGATTCCTGTAAGTCAGGTGTTGAAGCCTGAAGTGGTCACCCAAGAGTCTTTGCACAGAAGATGTACAGAAACTGACATCTCCAGAAGGTAAGTAGTGTGATCTGCCTTTGCCATATCTTATGTTCTTTCTATCAATTACAAAGGGAGTAAAAGTTTGGTTAGCTCAAGTGTGGACATTTTTACATTTAGATCCCTAATTTAAGGAGATGAATCTCCCACTAATTAAGGCGGATTACCAAATTAACTAGAAGTTCTCATTAGCCCCTTTCTCCAAAACTTACCCCCTCATAAAGCTGATAAATAAATAGGATCCTCACTCAAAAAAACCCTTCTGCCCTATATGTGCAAAAATAAAGATTACTCTGGAGTACGGTGATTTTCTGGCCCGTTTCTGGGGCAGCCTAATTTCCTGTGCTCAAGAGCTTTCCCTTTATAAGAAAGGGTATAAAGCCTCCACCAGATTTTTCTTTTCCATCTCCTTTAAATAAGGAAAGCAGCTCCTTCGGTGACCACGGGAATCCCTGTGGCCTACCTCTCCCACAGCTGTCCATCACTTGGAGAGCAGTTCTGCTGTGCACCCAGCAGTGGGGCCCAGTGGCCCCCCAAGCTTCCCAGCCCAGCTCTACCCATTCCAGAGGCTCCAAAACCCAGCTGCACCTTCAAGCTCAACCCATCACCTGGGAGCTGGTCTCCAGAAATTTCAGTGGAAAAAATTGAAGAGAAAGCCTCTTTGCCACAGTACTTGTATTTCTTCCTCCTTGACAACAGAGCTTTCAGGTGGTGGACAGGGTATTGGATTTCTGTGTGCCTGAGCCATGTGTGGTGCAAAGCGAGGTTAATAGATTTTTACGGCCAGAGGGAGTATCCTGATCACCTCACCCGACCTCCAGCATCAGATAGGCCAGAGACAGGAGCTGTAATTACACCAGGTTTCCAGCAGAAATGAAAGAACACAGCCCATACCTAATTGTCCTGCCAATCAGCTCATCCCTCCAGTCCCCATGTTCTTTGAGCCTCGATAATTTTGCTGAGGAGAGTTTATAATCACAGGGTGTCTCAACGTGTGACTTGTGCACTGATGTCTTTAGCTTCAGAAAAGGAAGAGATGTAATCTGTGTGTAGCTTCCTGCAAGGTGATTTTTTTCGTTCCCTTTTCTGTTTTGCTCTCCATGCAAGGCAAAAAAACCCCTTCCCTGACAGCTGTTTACAGCTGTGCTATGCTCTCTCTGGCTGAGCAAGGCCAAAGGGCAGCGTTTTGGCTCCTGCCTAGATGAAAGTCAATTAATTGTTGCTGCTGGCCCTCTGACCTCTTGAGTGGTGATGTGTCTCCAAATGCATTTCCACGTGGTTCCAAGACACTAATACCCTCTAAGACAAACTCGTAGACCTACTTTTAAAAATATCTAGAGAGTAAGCAGACAGTTCCCAGACAGACTTCTTGCTGATTTTTTTCCTGTCAGATATGTTAATCAAATGGCATTCTGGTGCAAGGAAACATGGAGCAGAGAGTATTTAGACACTACTGAAATTATTCCTTGGAGCTGGTCTAATGTAGGCATCTGTATTAATGACAGATCATCTCTATCTCTACCAGTTTGCCAGCAGCACGATCGGTAAGCAATTAAATTCTAACAAGCACAAAGCTTGCAAGAGAGTCACTGCACACAGGCAAAGGTTGCTTGGGCCTAAGCCCAACCAAACAGGGGGTGTAATGCTCCTTTTCCCACCCAGCCACCCTCCCTTCCCCTGATATATATGGATTTTTTTCAGTTAATCCCATGGTGTGTTCTTACCAATTGCTATTTCATCACGTCCTATGAAATGTGTAAATTCTCCCTCTGCTGGAGTGTAATCCTATTTGGCAGAGCATTATGAGGGCTGTACCCAGGGTGATTGAGAGGTCGCAGCTGAGAAGCAAAGGAGGAGGTTTGCCAACGTGTTCTTGGCCACAGTTGCCAACTTGGCAATCTTCTTATCGCCTCTTCCCATTTCCATCCTCTTAGGTCCTCAACTCGGTGCTCAGCCACCATTTAGAGCAGGTGTAATTCTCCTTCCTGGATTGCCCCGATAGTACTCTGTACCACCTTTGGCAGCACCAGGCCCCCTGAAGAAGAGAGGAGACAAATCTGTCTTCCTTGTTTGAATGGTCTGGGAAGAGATGATCTTGCCAGAGAGTGATACTTCTCCAAATGCCCCTGGGTAAGTCAGCATCTCAGAGCTGCCAAGTGCAGTCCAGTATTGAAAACTATAAACATCTCCCATTTACATTGTGTTATTTTGGTGTCACCTTCTAATATGTTAATACTAATGTACTTAGTAAATTCTAGGAGTCTTGAAAGGATGACTTTTAAAGTTTCTACGGTGAAAAAAAAAGACCATTAATAAAAACTTTTTTTTTTTCCAACTAGCCTTTTTACCATTAGCTGAATTTCCAGGTGAATTATTTTCCTCTGAAATGTCATAATAGTTCCTTTAACTCCCAAGGTCATCTGTTCCTTTCCCTTGCCCAAGAGGAACAGAGGAACAGTTGCTTAATTTGGTCTTAAATACCCCCAGTGGGGTCTGTAATGTGTCTCTTCAGACAGTCCTGCCCAGTGCTTAATTTTTCTTCCTGGTAGAAAGTTTTTTCATAATGCCTAACTTAAGTTATCCTTGCTGCAATTTGAACCCATTATTTCTTTTGCTTTCCACCAGGGAGAGGAAATTTTTCCTCTTCTCTCAGCAGCAGTCTTTTGCATATTTGAGGAATATTATCATTCTCCCTTCCCCCATCCTTAATCTTCTTTCCTTTGAGCAAAGCAACCCCAATTCAGTAATTCTTCCTAGTAGGTCGTGATTTCTAGCCCTCTGATCCTTCCTGCAGCTCTCTTCTGGATTCACTCCAGCTGGTCTGTATCTCTCTGGGAATGTGGCACCTAATGCTACAGAAAGTACTCCAGCCAAGACACTGAGGCACATCTCTGCTGAGTATAGCAGACAAGATGGAGTATGACTTTTCTGTGCTACATTTAGAAATTTCCAAAGGTAAAAAAGAATCTGCTTTTCCACAAAGAGCAATAAACTATCCCTTTGATAAGGTTTCTTACTACATAGGGGTTTTCTTACAAAAAAACCCAAACAAAAAAAAACCAACCAAACAAAAAAAAACCCCAACAAACTGAGAGAGAAATTAATAGAATTCAAAACTTATTTTACATGTGCCTAAGAAAAGAACACATTCTTAATCCTGTGCAGGGTGCACTAGATCCTCCTGCATAAACAGGCATTTGCTGAAATGTACTAGCAGAACAAGTTCAGGAAGTGCAAATAAGGTTTAGCTGCTAGTGGGGAAAGAAGTCTTGCATTTTCCAGTGATGTTGGATAGAGAGCAATCTTTGGCCTCAGTTTTTGTGGCCACCCAAATCACCACTGTTTTGGGAAACTTTGGAATACAGAACACAGTACCAAATGAAGCAGCACATCTAAGGTAGCAATTTTTTTTTTATTTTTTTTTTTTCTTCAGAAAAGACAGGCTTAGGATCTAGCTTTTCCTCCCCTACACTTGTGTGCTTCACCAACGATAAGAGTCAACACATCCAAAGCTCAGATCATGGCATTTAAATACAGATGATGTTTTACCAGAGGCCCTTGGATACCAGCATAACAAGGCATCTCAGCTGAGGTACAGTAGGGATGAAGTCCACCCCATTCACTCAGTGCCTCAGGATCCCCATATAAAGCCTGCATCCCATCAGCCTCCCTTCCTGTGGAGGCAATGCTGCTGTGGTGTTGCTGCTGCTCTCCCAGGAGCTCAGTCCCAGCCAGAGCTGCTGAGCCCGCGGGTGGGTGAGCAGCCCAAGCTGAGCCCACCCCTGCCCCCCTCACCCCATTTCTGGCAGAGGGAAATGATAGCACCCACAGCCAGGAGCAGATTCCTGACGTGATCAGCCCAGAGCCCTGAGTGTCCCTCCGCAATGTGTGAATGTCACCTTTTAGCAGAGATTACCAGTAGGCTTTGTCTGACTGACAGGCACTTGTGTTTCTCCTTGGATGTTCAAAGGCGGGCAGGCGAGGGGGCAAAGAGCACTAATAGAATTCTTCAGTGTCATTTTAATAGGATCACTGTTTCGTGATAGCTATTTTTTCCCACTCTTTATCTTTCTCTGTCCTCTGCTAGGCCTCTGTGTTAATGCTCTCTGGTGATACTGAATTCTTTCCAAGTTTCTAAAATAAATAAATAAATAAATAAAAGATCCCACCAGCATTTATTATTGTTCCAGGTGGATATCTTCCCTTAAAGATGCAAGGTTTCTCTGAAGCCATCTGCCTGGATTTTCTTCCCTTGGGACAGAGAGAACAGTTACCAGCTCAGTATTTCCAAAAGGAAACTTGCAGCTCGTGTAGATAATACAAATGACCCAGATGCCCTGGGAAGGGAAGTGCTGTCTCATGTGCGGTGTGTTCCATATGCTGCCCATCCACCTTCCTCAGTTAATGAGGCTCAGACTTCTTCACGCTGGTCAAGATAAATATAAAGCTCCCTAGCCCTGAAATCACTGTAGTGAGGTTGCCATGGTAAAAAGAAAAAGAAAAAAGTTCAGTACATCACAGATTAGGCTACAACCTGATACAAAAAGAGACACCGGCATTGCATTGAGACATGGAAACATTCCAGTGATGTTCTCCAGATTACCATGATCTAGGTAGAGCCTAGATTTTTAAAAACAATCTGCTCTGTTAATTTTTCTAACAAGTTACATTTGGATTCTGTCTTACAGGAAGGTGCTCTGAGAACAGGGCTGGGAAATTGGAGCTTCCCAAATATCTAATTCAAGTATTGGTGCTGAGCCATGACAGCAGAAACCCTGGTCCACAACACTTGTATTAATATCTCATGAAATGACCTGCAAAAGAAAAGGATATCTCATCCAAAATCTAGATCCCAACTCCACATTTTAGTTCCACTGTTTGATAACCAGGCAGCTTAATTACCTCCCAGAGTGATTATGAGGCTGGGTTATTTAAGGTTTGAAAAGCTCTATGGAGGTTCTAATAACAGAATGTCAATCACGTACAGGAATAGAGATGTACGGGGTGCTCTGCCCGTGGGCACAGGCAGTAAACTCATGTGAGCACTGCATGTACCTGAAGAACAGAAATTTTCTGTTCCACCATGCAAACCATGCCATGCATGTGCCCTTGGAGAGCCCTTCTGCTCCATGTGGAATGCATAAATTGTGGATCAGGCTTACTGCAGATTAGAGAAAGCACAGGAAACTGGGCTGCAGAATTGCACATGGGCAGGACTCTGAAGGAGAGGGCAAACTGTCCAGAGGCCAGTCCCTCTCAAGGCACTTCACTTACTGCTTGGTGAAATATTTTTGTCTCTGTTTTGAGTGACTAGCCATGTTCCAAGCAATAAGCAGACCACCAAGACACAGGATCCTGAAATCACACAGAACAGCACTGCTGCTTTGCAAAGTGCAGCATTAGATCGTAAGGCCTGAAAGACCATACATCCTCCTTGAGTGTAAGAAGAGATGTCTACTCTGCCACTCTCATTATTAACAGGTATTATTGGATGTTGAGTGCTCCAGTACAATGCGTCCATCCAGACTTCAGATCTGATTTGTAAATTACTTGAACTGATATTGCTGTCCTCATCATCAAAACCAAGGGTGAGACTGAGGGGTGTTTGGCAAAAAAAAAAAAAAAAAAAAGGTTCAATCTGGATAGTTCCTTCCTCTGTTAACCAAGTATCAAAGCCACATTGTCATGCACAAACGTGTCTTCGGGAAGAACAGAGGAAGGTGAACACAGGAAGATGAACTGGATCACCACCTGTAGCAGAGATTTGAGACAAGAGCCTCGTAAGAGGTATCACATCAGGGCTAAAATCTCTCCCAGTCTTCCCTATGAGTGACTGACATGAAAAGCTCCTCAACTGATTATGCACCACTGTTCTTTAAGGTGTGGTAAACTTAAATCTCAGTTACTGAGCAACACACTGGACTGGATGTGTTCTCACCAAGTCTTGCTCAGCTACAAGGAGACTGAGTGCTACTGCTCTCCAGTCATGGCTTGTGAGGGGCTGGATGTCTCCAGGGACAGACCCTTCTTTCCAGGCTGTCTGTCTGCTGGCACGTCACCCACCCACACTGGTACCTTCAGTGCCAAGCCAAGCCAAGCCTTCCTCAAGGCTGATGGATAGAAAATCTGTGAAGGAACTCTGACATTTCATAGATTCACAGAATGGTTTGGGTTGGAAGGGGCCTTAAAGATCATCTAGTTTCAACATCTCTGCCATGGGCAGGGACACCTCCCACCAGACCAGGTTGCTCCAAGCCCCATCCAGCCTGGCCTTAGACACTTCCAGGGAGGGGGCAGCCACAGCTTCTCTATGCAGCCTGTGCCAGTGCCTCACCACCCTCACAGGGAAGAATTTCTTCCTAATACTTAATCTAAAACTACCCTCTTACAACTTTCTCCTCCTGTCTTTATAAGAGAGGTGCCCCAGCCCTCTGATCATCTTTGTGGCCCTCCTCTGGACTTGCTCTGACAGCTCCATGTCCTTCTTGGGTTGATAGCTCCAGAACTGGACACAATACTCCACGTGGGTTCTCACCAGAGTGGACTAAAGAGGCAGAGTCATCTCCCTTCATCTGCTGGACATGTTTTTTATAGTGCAGTCAGGAAACAGTTGGGGTTCTGGACTGCAAATGCACATTGCTGGCTCATGTTGACCTTCTTGTCAACCAGCCTCCCTAAGTCCTTTTCCTTAGAACTGCTCTCAATCAATTCTCCACCCAGTCTGTATTTGTACTTGGGATTGCCCTGACTCGTGTGCAGGACCTTACACTTGGCCTTGTTGAATTTGTTGAATTTCACACACCTTTCAAGGTCCCTCTGGATGGTGTCCCTTCCCTCTAGCTTGTCAACTACACCACCCAGCTTGGTGTCATCAGCAAACTTGCTGAGGGTGCACTCAATCCCAATATCCATGTCTCCGACAAATATATTAAAGAGCACTGGTCGCAGTAGCGACCCCTGAGGAATGCCACTCCTCACTGGTCTCCATTTAGACATTGAGCCCTTGACAATTACTTTTTGATTGTGACCATCCATCCAATTCCTTATTACATTTTCGTAATCAATTGGGATTAATATTTTATCATTATTCTTCTTTTAAACCAATGGAGTAGCCAATAGAAACTGTTTGTTTTTTGTTTGTTTTTAAAGTTTCTGGGTCTCTTTTAACACCACTGGCAGATGCTAGCTCTCAGCTTCACTCAGTACAGTCTCCTCAGTCTAGAGGTGTCTGCTCCAGATCCAGGATGCTCTCTGCTCTCTAAATCAGTAGAGCCCTAATGTTTAACTATGGAGCTCACTCAGTAAAATCCATCTATTTAAGCAGACATTTCTGCAGCCATCTTAGAGAAAGGCATGGAAACCTAACCCTAATCTGTCCTCAGACAGGGATAACGAGGCACTGGCACATTGCAGTCCTGTGATGACTTTCACATATCTCATGTACTGGAATGGGACTGCTCTGCTCCAGACAGGCTGATTCCTCAGCTTTTACTGGATTTAGATCCAAATTCTTTCAGAAGACTGACGCAGATGTGATATTTCTGTGGACAAGACACTTGGAGCAGTGGTGATGGGTGAATCAGAAGTGTGTATGGACAGCTGTTGTGACCAACACAGTGACAGATTGATTCTTCCTGAAAACCAGTCTTGCAAAGTTAATGCTACAGACATCGTGTTTATATGCAGTAATAGTCACTCCAGAACACAGGAAAAACAATCTTCTTTCTGACGTGTTAGCTAAAGCTGTTAGAAACCTGTGGGACTGATTTAAACATGCCTGCAGCGAGATGTATCTCACTGTATATATTCACAGAGACTTCAGTCCTGCACACAGCAGAACTGAGCATCTCAAGTGCTGCCATTTATATTTCACTGAAACCAGAACGATGTTTAAATGCACAGAGGCAGTCTGTAGCAAGGAATGAAGGAGAGGTCCTTTTTGTGGAGAACATTGCCATCTTGTGCACGATTGCATTCATTTTGTGTCTGGTGTGCTTGTGAGAGGTGATACTGCAGAAGTTCCTCATCTTTCCCGCCACTTCTGAAAAATCCAGAATCCCTGAACCAATGCTCAAGCCCTACAATGGAGAAGTCTCTCTGAACAGAATCATCATGTCCCAGTACTCAAGTAATGATAATGAGATCTGACCTGCTTTCTGGGCTAACAAATTCTTCCATTTTAACTTTAAGAGCAGAACTTCATTAAATATATTTAATGAAAAAAGTCAGCTGTATCACAATGAAATCAACTAAATAGTGGAAAATCAGGGATAACAAAGTTCTAGGAAAGTCTGTTGTATTTTGACAAGTGGAATAGCAGGATTTACTCACAGACTATCTACAAGTGCTGTCAGTGTAAGTTTAGCATCAGTAGAGAACTCCTGTACAGGAAAATCTGGCTTAGTTGGACAAATAGACAAAACAGTAATTACCCTCATGTAGCAATTGCTCTTATAGTGCTTCACAGTTCACTAAAACTCTGACACACCTATATATGGTCAGTAAACACAGAGATTAATTTTACCAGTGAGGAATGTGAGAAGCAGTCATGCCATGGTGTTTTGTAGGGAAAAGCTGTCACAGACATAGAGAGCAGCTGAATCCATTTCCATGCCTCACACATTAGCATGCCTTCTCTAAATCACAGAGCAATTTATACCGTAACAGACTGGGAGTCCTCTTGTAGGATCTGACAACCCATCCTCCATAAAATCCAGACACTATGCTGCTTTTTCAACCATAACCTGCAGGTGGGAAGCTCTGCTCTAGGTAATTTTCTGTCTCACTGCCAGCAAAGCTGGGAGGTAAGCTGGCAGCTCCAAGCATTCCCTGGATCTTGGTGGGCCTGAGCACATGTCCTGTGCAGCCCCACTACCTGTTTGCCCTCAGCCAGGACCACATCTGCACTCACTGCCACACCATCAGGCAGGGTGTGATGCACTCTGGCTTGTGTATGTTTCCCCCTTAATGACAGAATGACAGAATGGTTTGGGTTGGAAGAGACCTTAAAAATCATCTAGTTCCAGCACCCCTGCCATGGGGAGGGACACAACTTCCACCAGACCAGGCTGCTCCAAGCCACATCAAACCTGGCCTTGAACACTGCCAGAGAGGGGGCAACAACTTTCCTGGGCAACCTGTGCCAGTGTCTCACTACTCTCACAGAATAGAATTTCTTTCTAGTGTCTAACCTAAATCTACCCTTTTCCAGTTTGAAGCCATTACCCCTTGTCCTGTCACTACATGTCTTTGTAAAAAGTCCCTCCCCAGCTTTCCTGTGGGGCCCTTCAGGTAGCAGAAAGTCATTCTAAGGTCTCCCTGGAGCCTTCTCTTCTCCAGGGTGAACAACCCCAATTCTCTTGGCCTGTGTCTTCATAGGAGAGCCCTCTGATATCTTCATGGCCCTTCTCTGGACTCACTCCAACAGCTCCATGTCCTTCTTGTGTCGGCAGCTTCAGAACTGGACACAACACTCCAGGTGGATACTCATCCACCAGCACTGACAGGAACCACAAAACTCTCCTGTCACTGGGCAGAGGTGCCCTGCTCCAAAGGGTCCTTTGCACCGCCTGGGAAGTTTCTTGGCCTTGTGGGGGACTTGGGAGAGGGAAGCTGAGTTTGCAGAAAACCCAGTTTCCTTCTGCCTGCTTTCTAAGAAAGGTGATCATAGAACCATAGAATGTCTTGGCTTGGAAGGGACTCACAAGGATCATTAAGTCAAACTTCCCTCAGTAAATTTGCAGATAACACCAACCTAGGTGGCAGTGTCGATCTGCTGGAGGGTAGGGAAGCCTTACAGTAGGACCTGGACAGGTTGGACCAATGGGCCAAGGTTGATTGTATGAGATTTAACAAGGCCAAATGCCAGGTCTTGCACCTGGGTCATAACAACCCCATGGTAAGCTACAGACTTGGGGATGAGTGGTCATAGAGCTGTAAGTTGGAAAGGGACCTGGGGGTGTTGGCTGACAGTCCACTTAATATGAGTCAGCAGTGTGTGCAGGTGGCCAAGAAGGCCAATGGCATCCTGGCTTGTGTCAGGAACACTGTGGCCAGCAGGAACAGGGAGGTGATCATCCCTCTGTACTCAGCTCTGGTGAGGACACATCTTGAGTCCTGTGTTCAGTTCTGGCACCTCACTATAGGAGGGACACAGAAGTGCTGGAGCGTGTCCAGAGAAGGGCAACAAAGCTCATGAAGGGCCTGGAGCACAAGTCCTGTGAGGAGGAGCTGAGGGAGCTGGGGGTGTTTGGTCTGGAGAAGAGGAGGCTGAGAGGAGACCTCATCACTCTCTTCAGCCACCTCAAGGGAGGTTGGAATGGGGAGGGAAACAGCCTCTGCTCCTTAGGGAACTGGGATAGGACAGAGGAAATGGGTGGAAGCTGTGCCAGGGGAGGTTTAGGCTGGATGTTAGGAAACATTTTTTCACTGAGAGGGCTGTCAGGCATTGGGATGGCCTGCCCAGGGCAGTGGTGGAGTCACCATCCTTGGAGGCATTTAAGAGGCATTTGGACCTGGTCCTTAAGGACATGGTTTAGTAGTTAGATTATGGTGTTGGTCAAAGGCTGGACTGGATGATTTTGTAGGTCTCTTCCAACCTAAAACATTCTGTGATTCTGTGATTTCTGTTCCTTGCAGGACTGCCTAAAACTAAACCATAATGTCTGTATCCATCTTAGTGCTTAGATCTTCAGGGTACTAGTTACATTTAGGAACAAGGCGAATGGGGCACAACCCAGGGGATATGTCAGGGACTGTCTTTTTGCATGACAGAATCCCATGTGCTCCATGCAGACTGAGTGATTGATACAGCTGGTGTGGATTGGGTGTTAAAGATTTCCCCCTGGATGAAGCCCAGAGTGATGGAAGCATGCCAGTGTTTCAACTGCAAGTATGTTCATGTACTTGCTAGTTCTCCCACCACTGGAAGAGGAGGAGGACAGGAGGTGTGTTTCACAGAGGTGCCACTAAAGCTCTTGGTTACCCTTTTCACAGCAGAAGCACCCTGAGGTTGTAAGGCCTCAAGTATCAGCTACTAGTCAGCAAAGGGACAAAGAGATGTTTTGTCTCTCTTCCTCTTTCTTCCATGCCTGCATTCAAAGCCAGATTGCTACCAATAAGCTAATGATGGTATTGTTTTTAAAACTGAGCTGTTTTTAAAATTTCCCTGATGTCTGTCTTATAATACCACACAAATGAACAGGGCAGTGAGTTTGAAAATGTCAGCATAGTGCCATTAAAGGGAAGGTAACATTTGACAGCTTGATGGAGAGAGAAAGACCATCTTATCCCCTGGGACAGATTTCTAACATCTGCCAGATGACATGATGCCACCAGGGCTTAATGTATATTGTAAAACTGGATACAAACACTTCCTCTCACCTGAAAGATTCATGGCTTTTGCTGATTTTATGCTTATAACATCTCATCAGTATGTAAGTAGCACAGCAGTATCTTTTCCTGGCTTGAATTACACGACTTTTTTTTTTTACAAATAAACTTTACCTATCAAAAACCTACCTGATTACTGCTGTCATTAATAGTGGCACTTACTTGCAATCTACCTTCCAACATGTCTCTATAGATCAGAGCCTCCTTGTTTATCTTTTTTCTTCTGATACACTGAAGTCAGAGATGAAACTTTCATGGGTCTGCACCAAAATTCTCTTGGTCTGTGTTTTAATGCTCTCATCTACTCTTCAGTCCTAAGTATAGAGTCACTGAAGAAGCCCATTCTTTGAAGCGTTTCTCCTAGTGTATCCCAACACCAAATATTCCCAAAACTTCCTCATAATGTGAGGTATTAAATTTTTCATTATCTTCCTCACCACTACCTTTCTTCTCTGTAGCTAACTCTGCTGCCTTCCTTGTAAATTAAAGTGTTCCTATGGATATTTAGGGGAGAGGGATGGCACATGCCATAGCAGGCATCAGTGTCACCTTGGTGGCAGGCAACAGCTGTCTGAAAAACAAAGATTTGCTCTTGCTAACAACTGATATAACTTTTGCCCCCATGAGAAGCATCTTTGTGTTTAAGCTGGCCAATATGTTGGAAGAATTACTTCTTACAGTAAAGATATTGAACCAGAAGCTGAAAATATGCATAATTACATCGATCTCATTAATAGTCCATTAACATCTGTGATGTGCAGAGGCGGGTCAACACCAGCCTCACTAAGTTCAACAAGGCCAAGTTCAAGGTCCTGCGCAGGCCCAAGCACAAATACAGTCTGAGCATAAAATGGATTGAGAGCAACCCTGAGGAAAAGAACTCAAGGGGTCTTGGTTGATGAGAAACTTGATATGAGCTGGCAATGTGTGATTGCCACCCAGAAAGCTAATCAGATCTTGAGCAGCATTAGAAGCAGCGTGACCAGAAGGTCAATGGAGGTGATTCTTCCCCTCTACTCCTTTCTGGTGAAATCTCACCTGGAGTACCGTGTCCAGTTCTGAAGCTGCCAACACAAGAAAGACATGGAGCTGTTGGAGTGAGTCCAAAAGAGGGTCACAAAGGTGACAGAGGATGGAGCACCTCTCCTTTGAAGACAGGCTGAGAAAGTTGGGGTTTCTCAACCTGGAGAAGGCTCCAGGAAGAACTTATAATGGCCTTCTGCTACCTGAAGGGGGGCTTCAGGAAGGCTGGGGAGGGACTATTTACAAGGGCATGTACTGATAGGACAATGGGTAATGGCTTTAAACTGGAAAAGGGCAAATTTACGTTAGACATTATGAAGAAATTCTTTAGAGAGAGGGTGGTGAGACACTGGCAAAGGCTGCCCAGAGGAACTGTTAATGCCCCCTTCCTGGAAGTGCTTAAGGCCAGGTTGGATGGGGCTTTGAGCAGCCTGGTCTGGTGGAAGGTGTCCCTGCCCATGGCAGGGGTGTTGGAACTAGATGATCTTTAAGGTCTCTTCCAGCCCAAGCCATTCTGTGATATGATACAATTCTATGACATATGGACTATCCTATCTTAGATCATATAATTCTTTGGTCATTTAACATTTGAAGTGTTAAACAGAAAGAATGTCAGAATTGCTTGAAATTTTTCCTGCCACTTTTTATCAGACTTCAATTCCTTCAGTCAGCTCTGTAAATTAAAACTAATCTGAAGTCCTGAAAAATTTGGCATGATGTCAAGAGATATTTTAACCTGTTATATGAAAACAAGTCGGATATTGTTCACCAGTCTATCACACAAGCCTAGAGAGGGTCTCTCGGGATTTGAATTTTCTTTTTTGACGGCTCTGTCTTCCATAGGAGGGAATAAAGCCTTTCCTTGCATCACAAGAGCCATCTGCAAACAGACAGACCTAAGAAGTTCAGAACTTTTTATAATTCTGTGAAGAGCTAAATGCATCGATACTTTGTATTCTGCAATCCTTTGATGACTGAATTAGCTAAATGAGATTGAAATGAGAAGTGATTTGTAATGGGCTGTAATGAGAAATGAGTTTAACTGCCTTCCAAACAATTGACAGGGAACAGATTAGGTTTAGCAATGTAGGGAGTTAAAAGAATGAGGAAGGGAAAGCATTCCCCTTTGATCTCAGCGACAACGAAGTTTCTTTAGGCGTGATCTGATCCCAACAAATATGCAGCAAAAGGTTCATACAGTAGTGCTTTTTTTTAACCCTTTCACAAAACAAAGTCTAGTCCAAACTAGAGTTACTGATGTTTGCCTTAGAAGTCTTATTTCCCACTGCTACACAGCCTGTGCAATAGGAAACTTCACATTTCCAGCAAATGACGGATTATTGTGAACTTTGGTTTACAATACAGGAATAAAAAGTACACCTTAACTTCCCTGGGAATTGTGGATTAGAGATACTTTTTTCATGAGCTCTACAAAGCCAATTATTTGTGTTCAGATGCCATGCTATCTTCTGGATCCACGCTGTGTGCTTATTCTGTACCCCAAAGCAGCAAAGCTGCAAGCATGCATCCAGCTTTCTTGTTGTGAATTGTCTCTTAAATTAAACTACTCCAGGCAATAAGGCCAACCAAATTGCCACTTGAGCATATTTGGGAAGGGAGATGATGGGCCAGACCAACAGAGGAGGCAGGCAAGGCTTAGCTGAGCCCTGGGAAAGGGAAACCTGACCAAACCAGGTATGGCAAAACACAGGTATTCAAAGGACACTCTTTCATTTCAGCTTATGAAATGAAGGGTGCCCTTGAAACCTTCAGATGCTTCTGCCTATGTGTAGGTACCTGACCAAAGCTGGATTAAGTACCTGGAGAATTGGCAGCTTAATTTACCCCTCCATGGCCTTGCTCCACTTGTCCAACACCTGGATCGCTCTATGCACATGAAGAGGATGCAAAACCTTACCCTTCAGCTTTGGCAGGGTTTAGTGAGTTTAGATTATGAGTGCAGATGTATCTGAGTGAAGGAAAATCAGAGTGGCAACTTACATGATTCAGGGCTACCTGCTGCAAACCTAACGTGGCTGCTCACATAACTTGGGTAAGCAGCAGATTTCAGACCTGCACCATGAAAAAGCCCACCTTTTCTTAGAGGAAGTTCACTTAGATTTCACACAAAAAACTCCAGTGGCTGTCCACTAATGGCAAATCATCTTCCCCTGCTTATGTCCCAGAGTTACTTTCATTTCTTTCCCCACATGCTGGTACCACTGCAGCATGGGATGAGTCAGGGGTGCTGTCACAGCAGTATGTAGGGCAGTAACTTGTACAAAGCCTCTGCACTCTTTATAGCCTGTGACTTCTCCCATGACAGCTGAGAGAGACCCATCTTACACCAGTGAGGAATGAGCATCATCTGACACTGACTACTGACAAGCTGCAAAAATATTGATAATGCGTTTAGCAACAGCACCCCAAATCTGGGCAAATAAGAGCTTATGCCCTGCAATAATTTTCTCCCATTATATTGCCTCGTTCTGCTATGTATATTAATTGGCTGTTTTGGTTTGCTATTTAGCAGCTGGCTCCCTTTTAATCTAAAACTCAATCCCTTTAACTGTGTGCTTTCACATAGCTTCTGCTCTGCCGAAAGGTTAAACAGATCTCATTATCCATTTCCTGCAGAGACGTAATTTCTACAAAAGGCCTTGAGCAGGGCAATACAACTGGCAAGAAAGAGAGTAAGATTACAAGAAGCTGTTTTCACACTTAGCCAAGTACTGAGAAGCACCAAGACCACTTGAAATTAGGCTCTGCGTCGGTCTCAACAGCTGAGCAGAACATTAAGCCTTTTCTGGTTTATGGCTGTTCTCACATCTGCCCCTTTCAGCATGGCATGTTCAAATAGCACCCCCTCAACGTGTCGATGCATTAAGCAGCTCAGCATAAAAGGTGGTACAAGTCTAACTTTGTCTCCCTTTCTCATGAATTGTTATACATTGCTCAGTGATTGTCACAGTTTAACACTGGCCTGGCAATGAAACCGAATAACAGATTTTTCTATTAATCCCCCTCTCCTCCCTGATAAGGAAAGGAGAGAGAAGAAGGGAAAGAGACTTATTGGTTGGAAACTAAACTACACAACATCAATGAAACAGTAATGATAAATAGGTAAAATTACTAAATCTATACAAATATACAGGAAAAATTGATACCACGTTCCTCCCCTCTTTCCCCCAGTAATTCTCACGTCACCACGGAGGCTGCAGGGCAGCCCTGGGAAAGTCCAGGCTGGACTCCTGGGGTCAGCAGCAGTCAGGAGCTGGAGGCAGGAACACACAGATTCAGGCTGGCACGGATCAGGACCACAGGTGGATGAATGGATGGAATCCTCCCAGGATGCCGAAGCAAACAGGGAACAGGCAAAGGAAGGCAAGACGAGCAGGAAGAAGGAGAAGAAGAGATTTGACCCTTGTGATCCCTCAAATTTATACTGAGTATGATGTGTATGGGATGGAATACTCTGTTTGGTCAGTTCTGGCATCTATCTTGTCTCGGGCCTCCCAAAGGAGGCGTTCAGGTGGGACCTCTTTACTCCTTCTGCAGGGTAAAATGTTCCTCAGAGCTGAGCAGTGTCCTTGGCTCTGCATATCAGTGCCTGGCAGTAACTATAAACATCCAGTGTTATCAGTCCTAGAAGCAGACACTGTCTGAGAAACTTGCTGGTAATTTCAGCAAGTGCAACTACTTACAAGAGACTTAGCTGAAAGCAAAAGTACAAACCAGAAAATCACCTTTATCCTGGCCCAAACCAGGACAGTGATGCCTATTAAATGCCAGGCAGCCTCTGCTGTAGTTCTGACAGACAGTAGCAAGAAGGCCAAAGAAGAGGCAATCTCATCCTCGTCTACCCAACCTCCTGGCACTCCTGGTTGGATCCTTATAGGGGAAAAATAGTAACTACTACCTGGTGGTATTGTCATTCGCAGGCACAGGGGATCTGGCTGAGCAGCCTGGGGCAACAAGATGCTCACACACAGCCCCAGTTCCTTTTGGCACCTAAGTCTGCTTGGTGGTCCAGAGCCCACACAACCCACTAGACACTACAAAAGAAGGCTGCTGTAGTTTTAAGACCTTGCTAGAAAACTGTGATAGAAACAGGCCAAGGTGCAGCCTTTCCCTATTATTTATCCATGGGTTTACTGCACCCTACACCAAGGACATCAGCAACTCAGTTCAATGCTCACTTCTGATTATGAGGATCAAACATGCACCAGGGGTAGCACCTCATTCACCCAGCATAAACCCTTCTGGTGAGGGGGTGTCATTCTATCTAAAAGGGTTTATTTCACAGCTAAGGCAACAAGAATCACTATACCAGTGCAGACAATAGCAAGCAGGGAGCTTTTGAGGAAGAGTTGCAAAGTTTCTGGAGCAGAGGACTTGAGTGTTCCCCTTCCAGAAGGGTGTTCAAGCCTCATACTCTAAGCTGGGAGCCAGTGGGCAAGGTTCTTGCAAGTTGGTAGGGTCTGGTATTTGGAGAGAATTTTGAATAGTCCAGCATCAAGAGCAGTGTGGTGGTACGTGCAACAAAAATAGACAGTATTCATCAGCTTGTATCTCACTGCATTTGGCTCACTTGTTCAGCCTTAGCATTTTAGTTCTTTTGTAAGACACACAAAAAAGGAAAAGATACTTGTGTGACAGTCAAATCACCATTCTTAGATTTCAACAAGGAAGCTCTCCCAACAGGATCTTACAACTTCACCTGAAGTTTAAGGAACAATTATTTGTTGTCTGAACTACACATCGCTGTGTCTGGGGACACAGAGTGCAGGAAACCTGCTTAGAATTTGCTATGAATTAATGCAAAACTAAAATAAAAACTGTTGCTTATTGAGCACTGCATTCTGCACCAACCACTCACAGAATCTATTACCAATGTAACAAAACATCCTTGGGGCAGCCTTGTTAGCAAAGGCTCTTGGAGCTTGTGAACCCAAGAGCAAACAAATTGAATGTGTAGGGGGACATTAAATCCAACCCAAAGTTAAGCAGGCAGCTCTGAGTGTCAGCAGATCTACAATTAAGGCCGTATTTCAGTTTGTTCTATTCTAAGACTCCAGTTTATTATTACTGTGCCTAGAAGATGGAAGGCTTTAATACAGAAAAAGTCAGCCTTTCAAATATAATTTTCCCTTCCATTCATCAATAGCACTACTGTAGTAATGCATCAGACATGTGAATTTGTGAAAAAAAAATAAGCAATTTCACCCTCAAGCACTACCATCTTTAATTTTCTTTCCTAATCAGCAGGTAATCATGTTGCAGGAAGCTCAGCCCCAGCAAAAGGCAAAATACTACAGCTAAATTAATTGATGTATGTAAAAGGGAGTTCAGGACACAGCAGGCATCCCTGCAGACCCTGGCCATCACTGAGGCTTGAGATGGCCAAAATCCCAGGTCATGGCTTTGTGTTGGCCCTCCTGCCAGCACACCTCTGCAAAGAGCTACATGGCACCTTCAGCAGCACCTAAGGGTCACCCCCCAGCTCTCCAGGCTCTCCAACATTTATGCAAAGTGCATTTACAGAAAGCCCAATGAAGTGCTACAACCAAACATGTTTAAGACCAGCCATTTCAATTTGATTTACACTAGTTAAGTTCACCAAAACCAGGCCACTTCATATCTCAGATTTTTAAAATAACCCAGCAACTTACTGAAGGAAAAAAAAAAAAAAAAAAAAAAAAAAAAAAAAAAAAAAAAAAAAAAAAAAAACTTTGAGTAATATTTACTCAGGCTTCATAATATAAAATGTCTCTCAGGATCCTGACTGAAGCTGCAGGATGTTGGTTTTTTTTTCTTTTGTTGTTGGTTTGTTGTTTGGGGGTTTTTGTGTGGTTTTTTTTTTTTTTTTAAGCTTCTTTAATTTCTTTAAGTTTCTAGATACATGGCTTTCTTGAACTATTACCCTTCTGGGGCTCAGCAAGATCTTGATGAGCATCTCCAGTGCTCTTAGGTACAAATGCTGGCTGCCAGTGCACTGTATCAAACTTCATGCCAGCAGAGGAGTCAGTCATCCTCCGAGTCACTCTCCCCCCTGGCTGGGGCACACCCCCTGATAGAGGACATGAGCTGGTCCTGGATCTGCTTCCTGGGGTTCTCCTCAAGGTCTGTCTTGATGGCACCCGACTCCGAAATCTTCCACTCTAATTCTGTGCAGAGGAAAACAAGAGCCATGAATCTGGGGGGAAAACACTGGGCTTTCTACAACAGCATCATGCACCTCCTAAATTTACCTTCAGAAGTAAACCAACCAACCAATCAACAACAAAAGCACCAATTCTCCCCCCCAAAAAAACCCCCAACACAAACCCTCAGATTGCCACAATTCCCCACCCCTGCTTCCACAGTTGACTTCTGCTGTCACCTTGCCATCACCACCACCAGAACCAGGGCCCTTGCTTCTTAACTCCTTCCCCTCTAGTCCCACCCCCAGGTCCCAGCTCCTGCCCTGTCTCTTGCTCCAGCTGAGCTCTCCCTTCACAGTCACTAGCACAGGTTTCAGCCCAGGGCACAGGGCTCAGGATTATGATCTGCATCCCACTGCTGGCATCCCCAGTGCCTCCCTGCTGCTTGTACAACCAGGAGCACAAAATAAGTGATGGAGGAAAAGAAGCAGCTTTAAAGATGACTCTCCCAGTGACAGTGAATCCCAACTCCTTCTACCCACATAAGGGCAGAAGTGAAGCTTGCATGTCTACTGCTGCTGAAGGAATACTCCTCATATACCACAGCTGCTTCCATCATGTACCAAGCTCATGAAAATCAGAAGAGGCAGGGGATGGATTTGCTGAGGGGCATAAAAAAAATATTGTAGCAATTCCATTTACACATCTGAATTACAGGTATTTTTCAGGGATGTACTCTATAAACACAATTCACCCCTTTCCCACTATACCACACACCCATTATTAGCCCCTTAGCAAGACAGTAAGAAAGACTCCACCATCAGTGGCAGACCTATTACTGTATAGACCCAAATTGGATTGCTTCCCAGAAGTGATAGAAAGTCAATACAACACATTCAGTTGAAACCTTTCTCCTAGTCCTGCTGGCAACCCTATCATTAAATCCAATTTCCTTCAGACATTACAGAGTAATGAATACAACCTCACACTTTCTTTAATCGCCACTGGAAGTCACCTAGGCTTAAGAGAGAAGGAAGGAAGTAATAAAAGAAAATGCAGAATTTCAGTGCCCAGCTTTCTGTGATGATTGAATTACCTGTACTTGTTGGTCCACCCCTAAAACTACAACATATGTGCTAAAAATGAGAAAAAGCTAACTATAAATTCTGCTACCACTGCTCACTTCAGCACATAATCAGGCAACTGCTGTAACTAGAGATACTTGCTCTCAATCCAGAGCTCTCATTTGTGTGCTTTTCCCTTTCTGAAAGATCAAAGCAGGGAAGGGTTTTCTACAGGACACACTCAAGATACCCCGTAAACATCAGGGTTTTAGTTAAAAAAAATAAAACCAAAAAAAACCTCTTTACATCCTATCCCAGCATACACAATGACACCATGCAACAGGAACCCTGAAATGCTGCTTAACTGAGGTCTACTTCAGATAAGGATGTCCTTAAAGCCTGACCTTGAAAAAGCTTGAAGGCATCTGGACAAACATGCCTCCTCAGAAAGGTGGTGGGTGTCCTTTTAAATGAAGTGAAATCCACTAGGTTACATCTGAGTTGCATTTACTTGCCAGTGAGAGTGTTTTTCACTGCTGACCTCTGTCTTCAAGCACTGCTGAAGGAAACCATCCCTGGCCAATCACCTTCAAAAAGTAGTGTTTACTGAAAAGCCACAGTGCTCTGAGATCTGCATGACTGCCCTCACCTCCTGAAGCATGTCATGCTGATGAGGCTGCATAACCCAGCCTGCTGAAATGGGCAAAGAGAAATAAGTCTAGGGAAAAAACACAACCTCCAAGAAAGGTAACAACCTCTCCCCATAGAGCCCTGGGACCTCCAAGCCACTAAGGCAAGAGCTTAATGCACTGCTATCTCCAGGAGATGGCAGGAGGAAAAGGAAGCAGCCCAATTTTAGGCTAGCAGCCCCATTGGGACAGAGAGGCTCCCTTTAAAGGCTCATGAGGAGTGTAGCAAGTGTGTCAGGAAGGTACAGACAACATCAGCTTGAAAAGGAAACAAGAAGCCCTACAATGCAATAGGCAAGCAATTGTCAGCTGCATGGTTTATCAAGCAACCCGGGGCACAATCAGTCATTCAGGTACAAGAGCCCCAAGGAATGTGTGTGGGTACTATTTACTTTTTACCATATTCAGGAAAATGTGTTTCACCTGACATAGGGTGTGAATGCTTGCACACAGATGTAAGATAAATACCTAGATGTTGGTCTACACAGCCACTCACTGCTTTTACAAGATAGCCTTGATGTTGCTGAGCCATATGGGTACAAAAAAAATCTAACTCATTTTTAGGACCTTCCTTTTCCTCCTAAGCCTCACTTCTCCCATTTCCAGCAAAGCAGTTTGGGTTTTACTTTGGATGACTGGAGATGCAGACACTCACCATCCCTTGTCAGATTCATGCCACCAAACACTAAAGGCCCAATGAACTGAGCTTTGATGTCTCCCTCCAGGTAGACGAATATCGTAGGCAGGTTTTTATCAGGGTAGTTGGGAATGCAGGTGGTGGAGATAGCTTTGATGAATTTCACATCTCTGAATTTTTTTGCAAGCCCGCTCATATGCTGATTTATTAAGGCACAAAGTGGAATTCTGTGAAGAACAGACATAAGGAGAAAATGAAATGATCTTGATCATCTCCGAGGTCCCTTCCAACCCAGCCAACTTATAAAAAAAAAAGAAGAAAGGCTAGCTAGAAAGTAATCTGCAATCTGCTCTATAAGTAGCATTTATGGAAAGACAGATGTCCCAGAAGCAACTTCTAGATACTTTTGTTATCCAGTATGCCGGAATTCAAAGGAAATCAGCATCACTGGAGGTTTTGGTCAGTGGTAGGTCTTTTGTTTTAAGATAGCAGCAATACAGCCTTCTCTTCTACCATGCAGAGAAATTGGTTTATGAAAATATGATTTTTAGAAATAGCATGAGCAAGGGCCAACCAAAGAAAAGCTCCTGGAAGAAAGCATGCAATGAACAATGAATGCCTGTGACAAGTGGACAATGAACCTGCGAGGACATCAGAAACAACGAACAAAATCAAATATTTCTAACCCTCTCCATAAAATTCTAGCAACTTATCAGACCTTTCTGTCAAGTGTCTTCACCATGCTGACAGGACTGGAGATTTTATTTACTCCATTTTCCTGCATCCAGTAACCAGACTACAGATCTGGTACAGTGGTACTTCTAGTGCACAGCCCCTCAGACTTCGTACACAATCATTTCCAAGGGTCAATATTTCAGTGGCAGCAGATACCTCTATGGTAGCTGTTTGCAGCTGAACTAGTCACACTATACCACACAGATGTATTAAAAAGCCACTTTATGACAGTTTTGCTTTAGAGCCAAGTTAAGCAGTCCTAGTAAGGAAACTACTAATTCAGTATTTTATGTTTTAGAACTTCAGAGTCAGTTCCTATATTTCCACAATAATTACACATTTGTCCAGAGCATTTCACTGACAGTGAAAGGTTTAAGATTCTAAAAATTCTTACCCTTGTTTGTAGAGGTGTAGGACTACCCATATACCTTTTCCAGCTTTCGTAACCTCTTGAACATAATCCTTCCCAGAAATCTCCATAACTTCACCAAAAATATTCTTCATTTGAGCTGCTTTCATTTCTGCTAACCTTTGCTGCCTGAACAGGAAGAAATGGAAAAGAGATGTTACAACCAGATGCATTTTTGACAGAAAACCACTTAAGAGTAGCTGGTTGAAACCTCAACTTCAGAGACACACCACAAACATCTTCAAACTCCAGAGCAGAAAAAGCAAGTTGACATGGTCAATGGATGCTCTTATATTGTCATCACAAGTGACAACCACCAACATGCAAGAAGTACAACTAGGCTTTTTTTTTTTTTGCCATTTCTGCCCTCAGCAGACATTTCTTCTGCAGATTAAATAGCAAACTAAATGGCAAAAATCACAAAAGGTGGTATAGAGCTAGCGGAAAATAAACACTTTAATCATGTAAAAACCTGCAGCACCTTAATCTCATTAATGCAAATATTGAGAAATCTTGGGAGGTGATTTTCAAGGCTCTCAGAATCCCCAGCCATGCACTCAGCAGGTGCACATTATCTCTGCAATACCAGGGTGTAGATGAAGGACATCAAATTTAAACTCAGTTATCCCATTAAAGACACTTAGAAGCTTTACATGAGACCAGAAACAAAACTGACTTTTTCTACCATCAGGCCTAACAACATCCTTCCTCTCTTCAATAATATCTAACAACATATAAAAGAAAAAAAAGTAATCCAATTTTCATAAAACCCAAGTTCTGTATGCTGCTCTGACCTGTACATTTCAATAGCTTTCTCATCTTCCTCATTAAATTCATCTTCATTTTCTTCTAGCTCTTCCAGAGTCATGTCCTCATAAGTTCTCACTATAATGGAAGAAGCAGCAAATCAACAAAAAACTTGTTCCAGGATTAAAGCCTTTATCAGTCCAATAGAAATTATTTACTTTTGGGACAGATTAACTGTGGGAAATACATCTTTTTGTAATTGCTACTATTACTGGGATTTTAGAAATTATTACACACTTTAGACATATAGATGGAAAGACAATGATGCAAAGGACTTGGAGCTGAAGGCTGCTTAGATTAGCACAGAAGTACCTCAACTAGCTTTCAAGTTTGGTGGATGCACCAAGTTTTGGTGCCTAAAAGACTCACAAGACAGCAGGGATGCCTGAACAACAGAGAGGAGGAAGCATGTAAGAGGTCTCACAGTCACAAGATGTTTTTACTTGCACATTTACAAGGCAGACTCCCTTCACACTGCTCTTTTTGCAGTTTTTAAACATTTACTTCCGTAAAAATATGGACCTGATATCAAAAACAAAGCTTACCTGTGCTGAAAGAATGCACATGCTCAGGAATGTATTTGTTTGATACTGCCAACAGCCAATCATCCTATACAAGCAGCATCTTTGGTATTCTTTACAAACTTGGGAAAAGAAACATTAGTTTACATGCATCTAAACATTACTCTTGGCCACTTCTTCATACAAGCTTCCTCTAGGAACCATTCCAAGACTTGTCCTGCTGCTGCTACCTCAGTTAGCCTGGTCACTCACCAAGAGACTTCTGAAGGATGGCAAGCTGCTCCTCTTCCTTTGCACGCTCCAGTTCCTCCAGGTTTTCTTTTGGAGGAAGAATACCTTTCTTGCGCAGGACGTCATTCCACTCTGTATCTTCATTTGGGTCCTAAAACAGAACAAGAAATTGATGACGTGTATTCAAAGAAAACTTTGACACTTCCAGAAGTCAATATCAGCAAGTTTTTCAAGAGACACAGCAAATTGCTAAAGTGGTAGCTATCTGGATGGTGCCAGGAAGTCACAGTGTGCATCCCCTTGATGCTGAGGCTTCTTTGCAGCCCCAGAAGAGTTATTTTCTTTTATTCCATCCTACTTTACTGTGAGGGTGGTGAGACACTGGCACAGGTTGCCCAGGGGAGTTGTGGTTGCCCCTCTCTCTGGAAGTGTTCAAGGCCAGGTTAGAAGGTGCTTTGAGTAATCTGGTCTGGTGGGAGGTGTCCCTGCCCATGGCAGGGGGGTTTGAACTAGATAATCTTTTTTAAGGTCCCTTCCAACCCAAACCAGTCTGTGACTATGATACTCACAGCACACCTACCTTGGTAGGGTACAAAAGTCTGAAGTGCCATAATCATTGCTGAAGCTCTCATAAGGTGAGAGATAAGGCAAGGAAAGCAGCTGGGTGACAAAGAATCACTCTGACCACAGGGCTCACATAGAGAGGCTCAACAGAACAACCAAACCAGCAATCATTGCACTGGCAGCTGCTGGTAAGAAGACACCCAGGCACCAGCCTTGCAGACCTAACTGAATACATACAAGTCTCCTTGGTAGGTACAAGTCTGTGAATACATGAGTGCTTAAATAAGCAAGCACAGTCTCCTCCAGACAAGGCTGTTGGTAGAGAACCAGATCTAAATCTATGCCTAGACTCTTCATGAAAGTTAAGATGAGATTTTACTGTGAAACCAGTGCATAATCCCACAAAACAAGGCCAGCAGGCAGCCATGTGTTGTTGGGAAGCTCAGCAGAAGTTTTTCCAAGTCGTGTGGCATTTTTTTATTTATTCATTTTTTTAAAATACATGAAAATTCAGAGATGAGCACTCACAGAATGATTTTTGTTACTTCCTGTCTCAGACCAAAAAAAAAAAAAAAAAACCCAACCAAACCAAAAAGCACCAAAAACCAAACCTGAATACAGCACCCACTGTTTTGCTACAGCTTGCATCAACACAGCTTATGCTAGGTCTGTTGAAGAGCACACCTTTTCTCTAAGCCAAAACACAGGATTTCTGGACTACTGGGAAAAGCAAACAAAACACCCCCAAAAAACACCAAAAACCAAACCTGAATACAGCACCCACTGTTTTGCTACAGCTTGCATCAATACAGCTTATGCTAGGTCTGTTGAAGAGCACACCTTTTCTCTAAGCCAAAAGACAGGATTTCTGGACTACTGTGAAAAGCAAACACAGAAACCCACAAACAAAGCCGAAAACAAAGTAGCAGAGCAATAAGCACACCAGGTTACTTAGTTTTGTCAGAGGTGTGTTGCTTTTTTCTCTGGCTGTGGTCATTCTTCCTTCGGCACAGCATCTCAGAGCACCTTCTGTCTCTTACCAGCACGCTGTGAGGTGCCCAACACCCCCACCCGCCCGTCTGCTGACTACGGCAGCGAAAGAAATACCGTAATTGGGGAAAAAAACGAACGAGAAAACAAAAAACTAACCAAGGAACCGCCACAGAACCATGCCACGGAGATTCATAACACAATCACCACATGACAGACACTTCCAAGAGGGACGATACCTCCGCTGAGGGCGGCCCATGACTGCCTGCAGGGCCGGGGCCCGGAGCCTCCCGGTGCCCGACCTCCCCTCACCGCCCACCCGGGCGGGCTCCCCCCACAGCACCTCCCGGGAGCGCGGAGACTCCTGAATGCTCACCTGCATCCTGCCGCCGGGGCCGGGCGGGTCAGAACCAACCGGGC
>JAAWXA010000003.1:17524503-17555003 GCA_038090715.1 Florisuga fusca | reverse complement strand
GCCTAATAAGGCCGGTGCCGGCGGCTGGCCTGGCCCTGGGGGAGGGTTGTTCCCTTAAGTTAGTGTGCTACAGCTGCGGTCGTAAAGGGGCTGTGTGTGAGCGGCCTAAAGCCCATGTCAGGAGCGCTTTAACCCAAGGGTAGTTTGGCCAGAAAACCCCTTAAACAGACATCAGCTGGGAAAGGATGCAGGGGCTAAGTCATGGAAGGCAGAGGAATTCCTTCCTGGCTTCCTGGGGGCACAGCCTCTCAGCCTTCACAGCCTCAGAAACCCTCCCTCATCCCTATTCAGGCGGGTTTGCTCTGCAGCCCTGGTCTTGCTTTGCCCCTTTCATCCTCATTTCAGCAGCACGGCGAAGGATAGGAGATCGTGTCCTCCAAAAGTAGCTGGCTAAAGATGCTCTGGGAAAGAGTTACACAGTGAAGAAAAAAGCAAGGACTCTTACATTAGTCTGAAAAAAACCCCGAACAAACCAAACCAAAACATGTAACAGGTTCTGTAGCTTGTTTCAGAACCTAAAAAGAACTGAACTAGCACTCAGTTTTGGTCCCTGCTGTACAAAAAGGATGCAGACAGTCTGGAGAGTGTCCAGAGAAGAGCCACAAGGATGAACAGAGGGCTGGAGCAGCTGCCATGTGGGGGGAGACTAAGAAAACTTAGTTCGTTCAGCCTTGAGAAGAGAAGGCTTAGGGAAGACCTTATTACAAGTTCCAGTATTTAAAGGGGGGCTACAAAGAAGATAGAGAATCCGTGCTTACAAAGAGTCACATGGACAGGACAAGGGGCAGTGGGCAAAGGTTGCTCCTGGTGAGATTCCAATCGAACACA
This sequence comes from Florisuga fusca, assembly GCA_038090715.1. Classification (NCBI taxonomy): domain Eukaryota; kingdom Metazoa; phylum Chordata; class Aves; order Apodiformes; family Trochilidae; genus Florisuga; species Florisuga fusca. Next base: position 17,554,175 of record JAAWXA010000003.1, on the reverse strand, counting down.
AGAAGAAAATTTTTCACTATGAGGACAGTCAGACATTTGAATGGTCCCAGGGAAGTGGTGGATCCCCCCCACTTCGGAAAGTTTTAAGTCTCAGCTCAGCAGGGTGCTGAGACATATCTTACAAAAAATATCAGAAGCGTTGAACCAGATGATCCTTGAGGTCCCTTCCAACCCGGCATTCTCTGGTTCTACGAGACTCGTGTTTCTGAAATTCATTTCAGAAGTTAAAAAGAAGCAGCGGGTTACTTCCTAGCACCTTCTAGTCTTTCTTTTTCACCTGTGGAGCAATCAGATGGGAAGAGAAGTCCATTTCCTGTGGGTCAGCCCTGCTAAAATGAGTTCGCAGACACCCCTACAGTGTGGCAGCAGAGCTGTGAACCCCTGTTCTGCCCAGCCCCAGGTGGCTTGTCTGTGTTGGATAGTGTGACTCTGTAGGACACACAGGGAAAGCAGCACGGTCATGAGCTGTGGGCATGCCAACCAGGCAGCATGCTGAGCTGGGCATGGCCTCGGCTCCTTGCCACTCACTAGTCAGTGTCCTGGTGTTAGTCTACACCTGAATGCATAAACCAAACCTGGCACCCTCATAGAAACAGCCCAAATAAATGGTCAGCCATCGGGGACGCTTCCCTAGGAGCATCCAAATACTGTTGGTGATTTTCGGGGCTCTCCTCTACTTTAGTTTTTCTCTGTAACTCTTCGCTTTCCTCTAAGTCTCTATTTTTGTCTGTTTTTATTTCATATCCTGCGTTATTTCCCCACTGGCATCTGTCCTAATTTTTATTTCCCTGTTCTGTTAAAAAACCAAATAAAATAATCAAACCTATATTATCTATTCTTAACAGCCATAACTATCAATACTTCAAATAACATTAGTATTGAGTCATGGACAATTAGAATATGAAGAAATTTCTGCCTAGATAGTTACTGTCATTTTGAGTCTGTATTAAAACATCACTAAGCAAACTCTGAGGAGTGGGTTGAGTGTGGTGACCCCAGTCCATTTGGGATCAATGCCTCATCCCCTAAATATGGGCATGTCTTCCCTTTCAGAGAATTGAGCATATGTTGCATTTTCTTCTCAAGGACATGCAGCAGAGAAGGGGGAAGAAGCCTGGTCCCATCTTCCCCTCCTTTTATGCTCTATCCTAATGGTCAGCTTGCTCACCAGAAAGAGAGCCCAGCTCTGAGTCCCTTGAAAAACATCCCCACGCAACCTACCAGCAGGCCTTAAAAGTGTGGTGTTTGGGGCATTTGGAGAAATGACTGTCTCTGCTCTGTCAGGGGCCTGAAGGGGAAATCCAGGAGTCCTGTTATAACATGTCATAACAAGTTAAACATCCTGTTCACACCCATGTGTCCTGAAGGGTGCTGGGGCACTTACCCTGTGCTAAGGCTGGTTTATTGAAAAGGAAAGCACAGCCACCTTTTCTGTGTCTGAATTAGAAGAAATGGATGGCTGTGCTTTGAGAATACATCAATCGTTATCGTGAATATTTGGATGCATGAAGAGTGCCCCATATTTGTCTCCCAGAGTCCTGAGGTGGAGGAAGACTCAGCTTCACCCAGCTTGGACTAAACACATCTTTGTGGGAAAAGAGGCTTCCTGAGTGATAAATGGAACCACAAATACATGATGTGAGAAGTTTGGTTCAGAAAGTAAAGGGTTACAGAGCCTTCTGGCAGTGCAGCATGAGAGTTTACGTTTTTGGAATCACAATTTTGGAGTCTTCTGCAGGCACTCCAGAGTTTTTTGGCTCTGACCCTCAGTCAATACCTGGCATGCAGAACTGAAAGCTTAGCTTTTGGTGCCAGTTTTGCTGTATTTTGACAGAGCCCGGTCTTTCAGGAGGACCTGCTGGTTGAACAATCGTCTTCTGTGTCTGCAACACCATCTACACCCATGACTCTTGGAGGATGATGATTGGAACCTATTTTAACACCAGAATGCAAATACAGAAGGAGCTTGAGCGGAGAGTGTACACTCATTTTTTAAAAGGTGATCAAATGTATTAATTTGAATTAGGTGAGATTTTTGCCCTGATGGACTGAGAGGATCTAGCCAAAGACCCTTGGCACCAGAACCCCTCTGTTCCCACAGAAACCCCCTGAGCCCCATGTGGGGCAGAGTGTTACCAGAAGAGGGGACAGAAGCCCACATCTTAGGAACAGTCCCATCACATCACTTGGTGGGGCTCAGGCTCAGATGAACAAAGTATAACTCTACCTGGCCAGAACACACATAGAGCAATACACAATTTCCTCCCTTCTACACAACTAAAAATACATCATATTTATAAGGCACATTTCCTTTGTGTTCTTTTTCTCAAGCTTCAGCAGAAAAGACAGGACTGATTCTGCACACAGTGTACAGATAGAAATGCTCCAGACTGAGTGGGTGAGAGGTGACAGTTACCCAGTGAGACTGAAATACAGCTATAGCTCAGCCCTTGGAGACTGCCTGGCTTTCCCTTGTCCTTGAGAATTGGCTTCTGGGCACCTATAAACTATTTCTTCTAATTCCCTCAAATCAGGGTGTTGCGGTTTGACCCTCCTCGCCTCCCCCGGCAGCTCAGCTCCGTGCAGCCACTCACTCACAGCACTCCCCCGGTGGGATTGGGGGAGAGAATGAGAAGGGTAAAAGTGAGAAAACTCCTGGCTTGAGATAAAAACAGTTTATCAGGTAAAGCAAATACTGTGCATGCAAGCAAACCAGAGTTAATTCAAAGCAAGCAATTGATTCACCTCTTCCCATTGGCAGGCAGGTGTTCAGCTATCTCCAGGAAAGCTGGGCTCCATCATGCTTAATAGCGTCTTGAGAAGACAAATGTCTCTCCCTTCTTCTTCCCCTAGCTTTATAAGCAGAGCAATAAGTCATTTAGTACAAAATATCCCTTTGGTCAGTTGGGGTCCTGCCTGTGTCCCATCCCAGCTCCTTGTGCACCCCAACCTACGCACTGGTAGGGAGGGCTGAGAAGCAGAGAAGGCCTGGACTCTGTGCAAGCCCTACTGAGCAATTCCTGCAACACCTCTGTATGACACTGTAAACATCTCTGTAAACACTGCTTTATGCACAAATCCAAAACACAACCCATGCCAGCCACTATGAAGAAAATTAATTTTATCCCAGCAAAATCCAGCACACAGCTGTTAGAAGGAATATGAACCACATGTGGGAATGACTCATTAATTGTCCAGGTGAGCCACTGATGAGGAGAAAAGTTGCTAATAAAAAGGTTCTGCCCAAGGATTAGGGGTAATGCTGTTGTATGTGTTGTTTGCCTTTGAGTGCTGGCTGTAAAGAAGTATAGGCTAGAAGAATTTTTTTAAGGTAATGGAATATGTTTTGCATTTATAATACATAATGAAAGGTTTGGGGTTATTGTGAACTTTATATTGTTTTTAAAGTTGTTTGTATTTGCAGTACAGGGTGTCTGCAATGTGGTAATCAGAATATGAAAATAGGAATAAGGAGTTATGGCTTGGTTTGCTTGGATTTTATTATGGGCTGGGATTTCTTTGTTCCTGCCTTTGAAATCTTATTCTGTTTTTTCTTAATATTTAAATCTCTATAAAAACTACACAAAAGACCCCACCTATGGTAACATAGTAATGGATGTTTTTGTATATTGCAAACATCTGTGGTGGAAGTGATTGTCCTATTTACTCCTAGAAATGTTTTAATTAATTATTTTTGCCACTCCAATTGTAAGAGTATTCTAGTTTGACCGAATCTTAAGTAAATAGATGGTAACTTCTATTCTTCAGTCTGCCTTGTGATGTCCAAATAAGTTCTTCCTTTTCCTGATGGTGAACACTTTCAGTTCTCTCACAGCAACCAGAAAATACTCCTTAGGGTTTTAATTTAGAACTCTATGAGAACCTCTTAGAGTGTTTTGGGTATAAGATACTATAGGCTGCAGGAATTTTTCAATTGTTAGATTTAAAGTGAAAGAAAGACCTAACTGGATGGAAAAAGTTAGAATACAGATTCCTCTAAGAAGAGGAGGAAGGCTTGGGTTCAAGGTAGCTTTGACATAACATTTGCAGTATTTAAGAAAGTCTCATTGAGGAATACTCACTGTGTCTCAGTCTCAAACACATTCCAAGTAGAAGGCAAAAGCCTCTTTTGAGCTCTTTATCTACTTCGGTGAGCCTTTCTTGCTGGGTTGTCAGAGCACTCTGGTTTTGCAACAAGTCCTCTCTCCTAAAAGGTAGGCTGGAAAAGGGTGGTAGTTAAAATCTTAGCTTCACTATTAATGTTATGGTGTGTGGCTCTCTCTCTTCAAGCTTTCTCCTTGATATGAAAGAACAGTAGGTGTAACTCTCCTTGTTATTTTCTCCTCTTGCCACCAGTTTCCTGTAGCCCAAGCACACGGGTAATTTGAAGGTCTCAGTCCCTTTTGGTCTCCTTATCCATCAGGATGTCTGGACATGGAAAGAAGCGTGCAGTGGCTGGCAAATCTGGAGTTGCACCAAAGAAAACCAAATCAGCCAAGGCTGGTCTGCAGTTCCCTGTGGGTCGTGTCTACAGGCTCCTTAAAAGAGGGAAGTACACTGACAGAGTTGGTCCTGGTGCTGCCATCTACCTGACTGCTGTGCTGGAGTACCTGAGTGCAGAGATCCTCGAGCTGGCAGGGAATGCTGCTCGGGAAAATAAGAAATCCAGGATTCTGCCGAGGCACATCCTGCTGGCTGTGAGAAATGATGATGAACTGAACAAACTCTTCTCCTGTGTGATCATTGCTCAAGGAGGAGTTATGCCAAATATCCTTTCCCAGCTCCTTCCAAAGAAAACTTTTGGAGGTGCTGGTCCTTCTCAGGGTCAAAGTGGTAGCCAGTGAAACTTTTTTTTCCTGGTCTGGTCTGTGCACTTAGGGATGATGGGACTTGGTAGAACTAATTTGTATGCATTTCCTTCTTTGTCAAGTATTTTTTCCTGTTAATTTTAATGCATTTTTAAAGCTTGTAATAAAGTTCCTAGAATGTAACATTGTTCTTTGTTCTTTTCTCAGCTTCCCTTCCAGAGTTGGAGTAACATGGAAAATTAAAGTTTATCACCCAAATAACTTTAAAAGTCAAGTACAGGTTTACTTTTGAATACATTGCAGGTAGCTGTTGTGAAGCAATAAGAGGAGCCAAGCCACACACTGCAATTCCTGTTCACGTGAACTTTTCTTCCATCACAGATTCATAGTGCATTTAGCTGAGTGCCTCAGAGATTTAACTCTGCTTTAGAAGTTAGTAATATTATGCTTCCAAGTCATCTTGCTTGCAAAGCTGTGGTGAATGATTACCTCTTTTTAGCCTGTTCCTCACCTATAAACAACCATAGGTAGGTTATTTGAAACCTGGCATGATAATTGTGCTGTTGGTAAAGGTGACTGCCTTGAAAAAGTCCTCATACCCAAAAGAAGCCCCCTGGCCTTTGCTGACTGAGACATTGAAAGCTTTCCCCCCTCTTCCCAGTGAAGTGCCCTGGATGTCTGTTTGTAGCAGGTGCTGAGGCTTGCTGATGAACTGGAAACCAGGGACCTGTGGCAGCTGTGTTAGGATCAGTCTGCCCCCAAGTCACTGTCTCATAGATTTCACAGTATCTTGCACAGAACAAACCTTTTTAGGACTGGCTTCCTAAACTGTAGCTGGAGTGTGAGCTTTTTTTATATTTGAAAAAGATCTGCCTGTCCAGTTGAGTTTGATCTGGCTCCTTCCCCCCCTCTCAAGGCATGAGGGTGCCAGAGCCTCCAGACCAGGTTTTATGATGCTGGGAGACATCAGAGCTGTATGCAGCTGAATTAATGACTCACTCCAAGCCGTGCTTATATAAAAAGGGGAAGAGGGGATACCTGACTGAGTGGACACTGTCATTTCAAGGTGATGGGCAGCAGGAACAGTCATTGTATGCTGCCTGGTTTTCAAGACCAATTTGATGAGATCTTCACTGTTCTGCAGTTAACCCAGTGAAGTGAGAAAAAGCAGAGGATGCTGTACTAATGAGAAGTAAAACCATCTGAGAATAGATCTTAAGCTTTGTCTGTATAGTAAAGATGTGCTCTGTGTAACAAACCTTGTGCTGTTTGCATCTGTAATGAAAAATAAGTTTTAAAGGAGGTACATGGGAAAATGAACATGTGAAACTGATTTTATTTTCTCTGTTTGACCAGGGCAAGTAAAAGCAGGCTTGGAAATTATTTCTCTGGATTGAGGAAAAATCCAAAGGTTTGCTGTAATGGTAAAAGACTCAAGCAAGGTACTAGTTTTGTGCAGTTTTTAAGCGTGTTGCTTACAGGACTTTTTTCTAATGTACAGGACTGTGTGTCACTCATCGTGCTGTTCCTACATGCCAGCTGCTCCCATGACTCTTCTCAGCACCACTAAATAGACCCTGCAAGGCACTGCCAGTACTCAAGTAGCTTCTAGAGATGCCTTCACCTTCCATTTTCCATATGGTAAAAGACACTGATTGAGCTGTGGCCCTACCACCTACTTTGTGGTGAAGTGCTGGTCCAATTCAAACATCAATTTTTAAAATATTTCTTTGCTGAAGAACAATCTTGTTTACTGCCTTCTAGCCAATAGTTCAACCCATTTGTAAGTTAACCAGACGGTATAGAGATCTGAAAATTCATCCCTCTGGTTTCACAGTAACAGAGGGTAGATATTTCCTAACCCAGCTCTTCAGCAAAACTTTCTGTTGGATCAGGGCTTAACTTGCTAGCACTCCTGTGTTTGAAGAAAAAGATTTCTTAGCTGTCACCACACCCTTGACCCTGGACAGGACATATTATGCCTTGCACCACAGCTGTGCATGACTTTGAAAAAAAAAAAGGAAATGGGACTGTGTGACAAATGGGATCAGGTCCTTGAAGAGGGAGAACCCAATGTCAGAAGTTCTGAGCTTTCCCAGGATCTGCAGCCTGGTCACAAAGCAGTTTGGCCACTGCTGGCAGCATAAAGAGCAGTGGTACAAATTGCTGGGTTTAATTCTTGATGACTGCAGCAAGGTGAGGTGTGCCCCCTTCCAACTGTAATAAATTAACTGGCAAACAACAACACTGCAGTTCTTCGAGGAAGTAAATATTAGGCTTGTTTCCAGAGGACATCAGCTAACAAGGTGCTCAGCAGCCCTGCAAGGAATAATGACAAATTCTCATGCTCTCAGGGACTAGCTGAGTTGCTCTTGTGTTGGGACCTTGATTATTTTTTTCATTTTGAGTGACTTAATCATTACTCACCCAGGTGGTGTTTAATGATGCCAGAGTTGGTAATGATATGGCTACCAGTGTGGAGTTTAAAAGGGGGCAGCTCTTGGTGGAAGTTGTGGTTGAGGGATTGGGATAGTGGTATTGTTAGAAAAGAAGGAAAGTCAATAACCTCTTCAGGTGAGAGTTTGTTCTTCATAAATGGCAGTATGCTTTGTTTGTGTTAGGTCTTCTCCTGTGAAATAATGGTTTTGTAAGCTCTATGATTAGTATAAATCTTCTTAAGGGGACATTTAGGGGTTTTAAATTTATTTACTTGTATAGGTGATTTTTAGAAACTTATCTTTCTATCTTTTTATTGTGCCTTTAAGCACTTCAATTTGATACCTAATTTAGTTCCTCACTACATCTGTGTAGACCTCATTGTTTAAAAACAACTAATGATTAAAACTTAAGAACAATTCTATATACAAGACCAGAATTTTCCTGTGTTTGTTTTCCAGTTGCTTTGAATTAGGTGTTAAAGAGTTATCGGTGCTGTTCACTACCAAAGACTTTATGTCAGTAATAAGTGATGGGGCTTTTTAGCATCAATGCAATACCATACAAGAATATAGTACTTGTTCATTTCTAGTAGCCTGATGTACAGTGTGCTGACCAGAGCAATTTCAGTATCTGATGTAAATCAAAGATTTTTCCTGTAAGTCTTGTCCCTGATTGTGGTCTGTTGCCTTGCAGCAATAGGTCCCCTCACCTCTGGAAGACAAGATCCATTTGAAGTGGTTTCCTGTAGATAAAGTTCTTTTCTCCTGTTCTTACTTCTGGCACAGACATGAATTTCTAGCTCCGGCTCTCACAAGGCCATTAGTGCAGAAACTGCTTAGGTTCTTACCACAGGTAAGTTCAATGAAACTTCCCTGCAGGCTTACTGAGCACTTGTAAGTATCTTGAAGCCAAGTGTGCTTAACCTTTCTCCATAATAGTAGTCCTCCTTTGGAACTGGGTCAGACCTTGCTCCTAAGTTCTATCTTAGTCTTTTGAAAAGATTTGAAATCTAGCAGATCACTGACCTGCTGCTCCAACTGAACATGTGGGTGCCTCTTAGCTGGAAACTCATCAGACTCTCTTAGAGCAGCAGCCTGACTGTCACGGTTTAACACTGTCCCAGCAATGAAACCGAACAATAGATGCTCTCTATTAATCCCCCTCTCCTCCCTGATAAAGAAAGGAGAGAGAATAAAGCAGAGAGACTTATGGGTTGGAAACTAAACTACACAACTTTAATAAAAAAGTAATGGTAAATAGGATATACTAAATATATACAAATATACAGGAAAATTGATACCATGTTCCTCCCCCCTTACCCCCAGTAACTCTCACGTCACCATGGAGGCTGCAGGGCAGCCCTGGGAAAGTCCAGCCTGGACTCCTGGAGCCAGCAGCAGTCGGGAGCTGGAGGCAGGAACACACAGATTCAGGCTGGCACGGATCAGGATCACAGGCAGAGGAACGGACGGAATCCTCCCAGGATGCCGAAGAACACAGGGAACAGGTGAAGGAAGGCAGGACGAGCAGGAAGAAGGAGAAGACGAGATTTGACCCTTGTGATCCCTCAAATTTATAGTGAGTATGACGTGTATGGTATGGAGTACTCATGTCAATTTTGGTCATCTACCTTGTCCATTCCTCCCCAAAGTAGGGTTTCAGGTGTGACCTTTTTACTCCTTCTCTCCATCCGGAAGGCAAAATGTTCCTCAGAGCTGAGCAGTGTCCTTGGCTCTGCACACCAGTCTCTGGCAGTAACTATAAACATCCAGTGTTATCAGTCCCAGAAGCAGACACTGTCTGAGAAACTTGCTGGTAATTTCAGCAAGTGCAGCTACTTAAGAGACTTAGCTGAAAGCAGAAGTACAAGACAGAAAATGACTTTTACCCTGGCCCAAACGAGGACATTGACCCATTGCTCCTTCAGACAAAACTATGAACAACTAGCAGACTTTCTGAGAGGGGAAAACTGATTTGAAAGGGGATTAGATAGGCAGAAAAATGAGGAGGAAGAAAGGACTTAGATGCTCAGTTTCTGTATGTGGGGGGTTTTTAAATTATTTCTCTCTCTTTTTTTGTTGTGGGGTTTTTTTTTGTTTTGGTTTTTGTTTGTTTGTTTGTTTTGTTTGTTTGGTTGGTTGGTTTGGGGGTTTTTTGGGGGTGTTTTTTTTGGTACTAGATTGATGTTACAATGTCTGAATGTGGGAAGAAAACCACAAAGCTCCTCCTTGTGCCAAAGAAAACCAAATCAGCCAAGGCTGGTCTGCAGTTCCCTGTGGGTCATGTCTACAGGCTCCTTAAAAAAGGGAAGTAGACTGAGAGAGTTGGTCCTGGTGCTGCCATCTCCCTGACTGCTGTGCTGGAGTACTTGAGTGCAGAGATCCTGGAGCTGGCAGGGACTGCTGCCCAGGAAAACAAGAAATCCAGGATTCTGCCAAGGCACATCCTGCTGGCTGTGAGAAATGATGATGATCTGAGAAGCTCTTCTTTGTGGCCATCACTCAAGGAGGGGTGTTACCTAACGTTCATCCTCAACTAAACTGAAGAAGTGTGGCCTGGATGATTGGGTAATGAGGTGGATTGGGAGCTGGTTGAAGGACAGAAGCCAGAGAGTTGTAATCAATGGGATGGAGTCTAGTTAGAAGTCTGTTTCTAGTGGAGTCCCTCAAGGGTCAGTAGTGGGACCAGTACTATTTAATATACTTACTGATGACCTGGATGAGGGAATAGAGTGTACTACCAGCAAGTTTGCTGATGACAAAAAATGGTGAGGAGTGGCTGATACCCCAGAAGGCTGTGCTGGCATTCAGAGGGACCTGGACAGACTGGAGAGTTGGGCAGGTTGTAATTTAATGTATTACAACAAGTGTAAAGTCTTACATCTGGGAAAGAACAACCCCAGGTACCAGTATAGGCTGGGGACTGAGCTGTTGGAGATCAGCACTGGGGAAAGGGCCCTGGGGGTGACCATGAGCCAGCAGTGTGCCCTTGTGGCCAAGAAAGCCAGTGGCATCCTGGGGTGCATTAGAAGGGGGGTGGTTAGTAGGTGGAGAGAGGTTCTCCTCTTCCTCTACTCTGCCCTGGTGAGGCCACATCTGGAATATTGTGTCCAGTTCTGGGCCCCTCAGATCCAGAAGGACCAGGAACTGCTTGTGAAATTCCAGTGCAGAGCGACCAAGATGATGGAGTGGAACATCTCCCTTATGATGAAAGACTGAGGGATCTGGGCTCTTCAGCTTGGAGGAGAATGAGGGGTGTCCTCATCACTGTGACCTTCTGAAGAATGGGCTGCAGGCTAGAGAATTTGAATTAAGGGCAAGAAGCTAAGAATGAAATGCTGTGGGACTGCAAGGCAAAGAATTTGGTGTGTGGGAAACCACTTGCATGTGTGTAAGCTACAAACACTTAATAGGGTCCATGCTGTGCGAAGGCAAAGAGAGAAGAGTGTTGATATTGGGTCAGTCCCATATATACATATGGGCAGTGGAGATATGTGTTTATAATGTGGACAGTATACAAATGTTGTTTTGGGGGCAGCCATAAGATCTGCCATTGCTATCTGTGTAAATATGGCAAATTCTGGCTAGAGAACTAGAAGCTGAAAGGTGCTTATGTGCACCATAAACCAGTCCCTCCCAAGCTGCTGTTTTGGAAAGGAAAAGCAGCTCCTTAGGGGGCTGCTGCATGTTTTTCTACAGCAGTTTCAATCAACACTGACCATATGAACTGCACTTGAAGTAAAAACAGTCCCCTGTTTTCCACGTCAGGCTGAAAGTTATGTTTCAAGATGTGTTGGCTCAGGGGCTTTTCTCCTGCCCTGTTGGAGCCAGCCACCCACAGCATGGGTGCCCTGCAGCAGTCTATTTCTTGTACTACCCCTGCCACCCTGCAGCGTTCCTCCTGCTGTGCCAAAATAGCTGATTACAGCAGCACCTCCCACTGGGCTTGTGTGTTAAATATTTATTGTTTAGTTTGGAGGGGGGTTTTTTGGTTTGTTTTGGTTTTGGTTTTGTGGTTTTGTCACCATTGTGCGTTGGGGTCTGCAGCCCACGTCTGCTAAACTGCAAGGAGGGGAGAGACATCACCTTTGGCAGAAGCTCACCCTCCCCTCCTTGGCAAAACTCAACAGATGAGAACAAACTGGAGGAATACTAGAATGGGGAGATGATAGAGGGCACTGACAGGTCCAGGGAGAATCAAGGGAAAGAGCATCCCTGGAGTGCACGGGAGTCCAGGTAGCTGTTGTACATCTCTGCTCAGTCTTCAGTAATTAGAGCTGACCTGTAGACATGCTGGTTCCTCGTGCTCACTACTACAGCTTTTCTGTTGCATTTCTAAATGTAGAACCACCAGCACAACCATTCCTGGTTTTTTTGTGATGTTTCAAGACAAGTGAAAATAGACTTATTTGGGGGAACTCATTAATTGTCCTGATTCTCTCCTGCAGCTGTGAAGCCTGTTTTATCTTTCTTTTGAAGATAGATGTGCTTACAACATTATGATTGCTTCAATGGGGTACTTTTAACCTTTGATTTTAAAAAAAAACAAACCAAAAAACATTACCAGTTACAATACACAATAAAACATCTCTTCAGTCTTCTTGAGTATCCTCAGCCCTGTTCATTACCAGGACGTGCACTATACCCCAAGTTAGTGATCATACATGAGGCAGGTGGTTTGTAAAGCCAATCCTAGAAGCTGGGTCGATTCTGCTCCTGTTTCCACCACCACCACTGCCAGCTTCACTTCTTTCTCAGTCTCTCTTCCTCAGCTCTCCTTGCTCTCACAACTTATGTACTTCCTTAACTTTGGGGGGCAAATTGTTTATTAACTAGCTAACCATCACTGACTGTTTTGAGGCTGTTGAGTGATAGAGCTACAGGAAATTATTGTTTTAATTATACAAGCAACTCATTAGGCTCCCAAACAAGGGCTTATAGGGAGAGAGTGCATGGAAGAGAACAGCACAACCCTTTCGAGCATTGTGATGAAAATTGTATTAATTCCACCTTGCTCCAACTCTCCATGTGGCTTTTTTTGCAGTGCTGTGCATAGCATCTGTGAGAATATTTTTGCCAGCAGTATTGTGGTGGGGTTTCTTGATCATCTGACCCAAAAAAAGACAAGTTCATGTAAACTCAGCTTGGAAGCATCGTAACATTCATTATCCCTGCAACAACTTGGCAGCTGGGGAGAGGAATCAGTCATGTTCCTAAAAATGTGTAACCAATAAACCAGTAAAATGTGCAAGCTGACCCTGGGCTATCTCTCCCTTGAAAGCAGGGGATGGGCGATGTGGTCACTGGGCTGAGTTAGATTTTAAATGCATCTGTCAAAGCATCTGTTAAATGCATCAGAAAAAGCGCTCACTACAGAAACTTGGTAGCTGCATCCTTTGTCAGAGTGTGAGCTCTCCAACTTCCAAACCAAGAAAGATGAACACAGGTTCTCAAACATGTCCTGGTCTGGATGTACCTCTCTTCTTCCAAAGCATCACAGTTTAGGCATCTTTCCACGCATGCCTCTGATCAAAGAGGTTTTCATGAAGGTACATAAGGCCCAATCTGGCTGATATTGCTCCTTTCAGAGCTGGTGATGTCAGCCCCAGACATTAGCTGGCTCTATTGCTAGCAGCCTGCCCTGGAGCTATCGCAGCACCTTGCTTTGTCCTGAGCTGCCATGATCAGTCTCATGGTAAGTGCAGGTACCACAAAGAGCCAGCACAGCAACAGAAAGTGGGAGCCTGACTGTATTAGTGAGTGGTTAGGTAAAGCAACAGGAACACATTGGCTCTTTCTTTCTTTCTTTCTTTCTTTCTTTCTTTCTTTCTTTCTTTCTTTCTTTCTTTCTTTCTTTCTTTCTTTCTTTCTTTCTTTCTTTCTTTCTTTCTTTCTTTCTTTCTTTCTTTCTTTCTTTCTTTCTTTCTTTCTTTCTTTCTTTCTTTCTTTCTTTCTTTCTGTCCTTCTTTCCTTCTTTCCTTCTCTCTTTCTCTCTTTCTCTCTTTCTCTTCCTTCCTTCCTTTCCTTTCTTTCTCTCTCTTTCTCTTTCTTTCTTTCCAGTTGTGATCTCAGCCCATAATTACACTTCTGGGTATTGTGCTACATAGTGATATAAGGCAGAGTCAGCAGGCCCACCTTGCTTAATGCAGAACAGGGTAAGTGCAAGTTAGTAACCTGAAAACAGCTGTTCTTCATCTAGGTCAGAAGGGAAACTTGGCTCTTTCTCCTTATAGTATGCACTGAATCTAGGGCACTGATTAAACTGGAATTAATGACAGAAAGGAACAAACAGTGAGGGGCTGTGTCAAGCTGTCACAGAACTTGGCTGACTTTTTCAATTGAAACTCAATTATAGCTGAGTCTTTCAGACATGCCCAGAAGACAGTGAAGAGTGCTGCTTGGATTAGGAAACAGATTTTTTTATGAGTGTCTCTATTCATTCAAATATCATGCAGTTGCTTGATGAGGCTTAAATCATACTTCTCTAGCTGAATTTACCAAGGAAAGCACTTGCCACTATGAAGGAACTCAAACATACCCCATGCATCTGCCAGGGAAGCTTTAAGCATCTGTCACGCACCTCCTTTCCGAAGTTTTCACATCATTACTGATTTCAGATTTACTTTTCCCTTCTTGGTCTCTCCTATCAGGGTCATTACAACACATCAGGTAACACACCTGGGACCTTCTCTGTTCAGGGTACCCTATACATGTATCCTGCTCCCTGTGACACCATTCAGTAGTAGACCTGAGAAGCATGCCTCAGTGTGCTTCCTGTTTACCAGTGTTGGAGCTTCTTTCTCCATGTTATCACAGCTGTCTGATTCTCAGTACTACTTCGGTCTAAATCTGTTTGGATTGGTGGAGATACATTGATGTGAAACTGTTTTGAGGTGTGGATCATGGCCTACTTCTGGCTGAGCTCTTCCTTAGCACCATCCTGATTCCACAAGAAGGCAATGGCAGCAATACTAAATCCTGTTAAAATAGTATTCTTTTAAACAATTTAGTGCTTCATCATCCCTCAGTACTGCAAATGGAAGCATTCTTCTGATAAATTCAAAGACGAGTGCATTGGGACTCCTCACGTCTTTAAGCTGATTCTTTTTGAAGATCACTCTCTTCAGATAGACCCAGTCTTCTTTCCTCTGAAATCATGGCAAAATATTCAGAAACGCGTGAAGCTGTGTTTTATCTTTTAACACAGATTAGGAATTCAGTACTGGTCCGTGGTAGAAATGAATATGCAAGTTATTGAGAACTTAAGAAGATGTCTACTCGCCCTTCCACACCTTATAATCCACCCCTTTTCCTCCATGATCCATAGATTTTTTAATAGTAATATTTTAATGTTGAAAAAAGTAAAAGGGCTTTTCCACATCTAGGGTGTTTTAGCTTACTTTCACTATATTAACAAACTACAGTTCCTCTCAAAGAGGAACTCAAGTCACAGAATCACAGAATCAGCCAGGTTGGGAAGGGACCTCAGAGATCATCATGTCCAACCCTTAATCCACTACTACTGTGGTTCCCAGACCATGGCACTGAGTGCCACATCAGTCTTTTCTTAAAAACCTCCAGAGATAGAGAATCCACCACCTCCCTGGGCAGCCCATCCCAATGCCTGATCACCCTCTGTACAGATTTTTTCCAAATATCTAACCTAAACCTCTCCTGGCAGAGTTTAAGCCCATGCCCTCTTGTCTTACTGGGAGCTGCCTGGGAGAAGAGACCGACCCCCCCGGCTCCAGCCTCCTTTCAGGGACTTGTAGAGAGTGATGAGGTCTCCCCTGAGCCTCCTCTTCTCCAGGCTGAACACCCCCAGCTCCCTCAGCCCTTCCTCAAGGGAACTTGTGCTCAAACTCTAGAACCTGCTTCACAACGTGTTTCTCCTCAGTTTCCTTTGTCTCCTTTGTCTATACCAGGACACTCTGCCAGGCCAAGCAAAGGAGGAAGAGCTAAAATGGGATAAATGGTGCTGAAGTGGTGAGAAGCTATGAAACAGGAGAACAGATGCAAAAGTGGTGTGCAAACAGAGAGATGTAAACAGTGAAGGAAAGAGCAGAATAAATATCATCAGGAAGTGAAAAAAATCATTGAAAATTTATTGTGTGAAGTAGCATTTCATGACAGAATAAAGCAAAATCAAGAATAATTCCCTTTGTGGCAGGAATTATGGGGTGATGTTCTTTCATTTATGCTATAAATGTTGACAAGCAAGATGAATGTGAGGATACTTTCCAGCCATCCTGGCTGTGCATTTGTACCTGTTGCCTCATTAACTACTCAACAGGACCACTGATATTTTCCAGACATATAGGTCCTTCCACAGCATTTATTAAAAGTGAAGTCAGATCATAAAGCTTTGTACCATCCCTGGCAGGGGCTACCAAGACATTAAGTGTCTGCCTCTGAAGAGGAAACAAACTCTCAAAAACATTGTGACAATTCACTCCTGCCTTACAACACATCAGCAGAGCAGCAATAGATACTCAGAAACCTGGGGACAGAACAACGAGAAAAGTTTTTTGTCACTAGAGATGCTACCAGTCTGAGTGGGATGGATGCAGGTCTGGACTTTGGCACCTGGGTTTGCAAAATGTATTACTGAGGGGTACTTAAATACTTACTGGAGTGAGATTAATCACACTGATAGATAACGATGAATTAAGGCAATAACAACTTTTATTTGTGGATAAATTTAAATGTAAAGAGAAATTCTCTCATTTGGCTAGAAAGTAAAGTCTGTGAACTAATATTACTATTGGGTTGCCATTATATATCAAGAGAGACAGATCTAGGGTGCAGGCATTCAATTTTCCATTTTATGCACTCCTTACTCAGCTTCCTTACTCCCTTCAATTTTTGGCCTTCATCCTAAGAAAACAACATTTATGGCAGCACACCGTGTGATTGTCAATCCATCTGTCTTTATCTAAATCTTCTGAAATGTTCTAGGCAAATATGATGGATACCTGAAACCACAAGCCGATTCCTACCAGTGACATGGCAATAGGTAGCTGTGTAAAAGAAAGAGCTCTAAAGTATGCCCTGACAGAAATAAGGACCACAGCATGAAATTATACTAATGAAATGGTCATAAAAACTATCTTTCATCAAATACAATCTAGGAGATCTTCCTCGAAGTACAAATCTGACAGGAATAATTTTCCTAGTCCTGTTGATCACAGAAGTGCTCATTTACTTTGGTAAAATGACATTAATTGCATGGTAGTTGTGCACGTGATTAGTTCTCCCATATCCCATGTAACAGATTTCAGCTTGGGTCTAGTCAGCTGTAGCTGAGGCTGAGACGTGACTTAGCTGTAAAGCAAAGCAATGAAAAATTTCAAAATGTAGTGTCTCTGGCACCTTTCTTGTTACTGGTGCTGCAAAGCACGTTTATCTTGATGTAGCATTACTTTCCTAATTCAATTGTGGTATGGTGCAATTCTCTGTCAAGGGAAATGGATGTTTTCAATAACACACATTACAAAATGTCTGTACATGGTACTTCACAATTCAATGAAACTGTGGGGAGATGGAAGCATGGAGATGAAATGATGTTTGGAATAGCTCGTCTTCTTTTACCTGCCTAGAGGACTGATGTTGTTGACGGACGTTCCAGTTGTGCAGAGTGCCTGTAGCTTACTCTGCACTGAGATCTGGGTGTTTATGAGCTTCCCACATGCTGTCACCTTCACTTTCTTTTTAAGGAGAGGAAACATCCCAAGTTATGGCCTGGGAGACCTTTGTCCAGTTGAGTACAAAGGCTGCATAAAGCATAAATTCATTCATTGCCTGAGTCAGGAACGGATGGAGCACAGCACACCAGGGTCCAGTGTGCTTTGTGTTGAGCATCACAAATTTGATATTGGCATTGCCATCTGCAATATTGCAGTGCCAAACACCCTTGTCCTCTTGGAAGTCAATTGGCACCCTCTGTTTGAAATCACAAGTGACTTTGGATTATCTGTGGAACTATAGAGACTATAAAAGCTGTGGAAATGAAGGAAAAGATGCTGTATAAGAGTATCAAGTTATAGCCAGAGGCTATTTTTGGTGTTTATTTATGTAGCAGGGTCTCTGGTGTTGTTCCCAGAGAGGTCACATTGCCCAGTAGGACAGGTGGCCGTGATATGTCTCTTCACTCTGAGGTTACCTTGGTCCTATGCTGATCATATGCTCCCATGTTTTGTTACTTTTCTGATGGGTCACGCACGTTTAATCCATATTTATGTCTTTTGCTGTTTGATGCTTAGATAGCTGTACTCTAAAGAAATCCTCCCCATGCAGTCATTCAGCAGGCATTACTTGAAATGTTGTATAGAAACCTCTTGGGGCAGAGACTTTGTGGTAAAGATATTAAAAAGCTTTTTCTTTCAATTTTGTCGTAAATTCTCCTTCAGACTTTATTGATGTCTCAGAAAGTTTATGGCTAAAAGATAGATGATATTTGGTGTACGAGGTTCTTTGAGCCAGAGAAATATCGAAATTTTAGATGGTGAATCATAACCATCTATGAGATCAGTCACATTTTTGTTTCTGCACTGTGGAAAAAGTAGATCCAGAAACTACTGGAGAAGGAGACCTGGCAGCTACTTCTACTTGTTTAGTACAGAAACCTATCAGAATGATAGATGTTTAGATTAAGATAGTTTATGCAATCCAGCCCTGTAAAACATGTGCTTTTACCCTGTTTCATAAGGCAGAGGGGTGGCAATCACAATGTGTGAGTTGCCTGGAACAGATAAGAAAGACAACTCTTCAGGGCACTCTCCTCATAGGTGTCCATCTCAGCTAGCAGTAGAGATCCTGCAGTCACTGTTCCACCCTCATATCCCAGCAAAGAAATAAACAGTTTGTTGCTCTCTTTAGAATAATAAGCGTGTCCATCTTGTAGCTGGAGTTAACTCAGCAGCTTCATGTGCACTAAGGAAGTCGGAATGGGATGCTGGCAGCTTTTGGGCAGCCTGTCAAGCAGCTGCAAAGCATCTGCCAAACTGGCTATGTTAAGAAAGTGTTTTTATGTCTCCAGCAGGTAGATTTGCAATTTCTGCAGTTAACTCTGTCTCATCACCTGCTGAGAAATGTGAAGATGAGACAAGCAGTCAGCTGGTGTGTTTTAGTTTCTAGATGATATTTCATGTCATGGCTCCATAGTAGTTACCTCACTGGGTGTTGGTCAGTCCTCATTGACATTCCTCTGAATACATTTTCAAAGGACTCCAGTTGGTGTGCAGTTTGAATTCACAGGTCACAAATGGGTTTTTCCAATTTTTCTGCAATCCATACGTTCCCTTTTCGAAGACAGGATATTTTCTCCCATTCTACACATGCATTCCATAACTAAAGACAATATCCTTACCAGGGCTGATCTGCAGCTGTGGGTGCATACAGCTCTGGGCATCAGGTACCACTTCACAGAGATGTTGGCAATGTGAGGTAAAATTATGTAAAGTGCTGGGCTCTCAAAGATGGAATTTCCCACCTCTCCAGCAGCAGCCAGAGCAATTTCTATCTGAAGTATGCTAAATATTCAACAAAACAATGGTACTAATAATTCATTAAATGAAACATAATAAGGAATAAACATTACACTATGATGTAATGCTGAAGAGAGAAAATGCTGCTTGCAGCAATGTCAGAGCTGGGACTTTTGTAACTTAGAGTGCAAGTGAGGTGTCATTTCCCCTGGAGAATTTCTGTGACCCAAAGAAGGTAACTCTGTCCATCAGTTGGTGCTTTGTTCTGATTGTCAGATTTAATGTGAATCTTTCTTCATTTTATGTGTATCTCTCCTGGCAGTATCCGTCCATGGGCATGTTGAGTACTGAGAGGAGTGATAAGTTTAAAGTGAAGCATTTTATCATTCCCCTCATCAAACCTTCCTTCTTGCAAACCAATCATACTTCATTCAGGTTACTCACTTCCCCTTAACCTCTTGCCCTTCCTGCCTGCTGGGTTCTCTCCTGTTGATCCTTCTCTTTCTTCTACAGTGCTATTCCATGCACGAATCCTTCCCTAAAATCAGTAGTGTGGCACCTCCCTAGTCTCTGAAGTCTCTAAATCATCTTATTTATTCCACATCCTATTTTTGTGTTCTCCCCAACACTGTGATATCTCACTGGCTACAGTTACCCATACCCTTTGCTGCAAAGCTGCAATTGATTATTATTATTGTAATTTTGTAGATTATTCTACTTGTAATAATGTAGTAGTTGTAGATTATTCTACTTGTAATACCTTGCTTTCATCCTCAGCAAGCCCTACATATTTTTTCCAGATGTATCTTTGCCAAGACCATTCTGAATGCTGACTCTGTGCTCCAGTGCCTTGATCAGCCTCACTCTGTTCTTGGCTCCCATAGGGAAGAGCACACTTGCTAAGTCTCCCAGTGATGGGAAACTGGGAGGGATGGGAAGCACTGGAGGACAAAGGAACCTGAGAAAGTGAAGCACCAAGAGGGTTTTCTTCTCCTGGTTCATGCTCTGGCTTTTTGGCAACTAGCACATTGTGAGACCGGGCAGCACACACTCACTCCCCTTCCCCCTACATTTCCAGGTCCTTTTGCTGAGTGATGCCTTGCTGAGCCCAGCTTGAGCAGGCCAGGCTTTTAACTCAGGACGTTCAGGGTCAGCTGACAGTGATTTTTCAAGGCAAGTGAGGCAGCAGGAAGATGTGTGCTCTTGAACGTCCCTGCCTTCCCAAGAGCCAGCTGCACTGCCTCTGACCACACGCTCTAAGCTGTGGCCACTGGTTTCAGGAGCTGACTAAGTGCAGCTTAAAGATATTGTCTCTCAGTGTAATTGCTTCTCCTTTTTATTAGAAGAAGATAGATAAGCATCAAATGTATTCAACACGCTCACTACTTTTTATACCTTTCCACATCAGTCTTTATTTGTCTCTTCTCTTGCTGACAATGGGTATTGAGCTTTCACTTTTTCTTGCTGATATTTTTCTGTGTTTCTAATTGTTTTTGCCACCTCTCTCTGTGCTCCTCAATTTCTGCTCTGGGTTTTGCAGTGGGATGTTCAGAAAGAGTTTCAGGCCACATATGCCCTTCCCATTTCAATGTAATTAATCTCTTCTATTCCATAGGTGAACTTTGTATTGCTCCAGGGAGCACAGCTTTCCACTGGGCAGTGAACAAGAGCTTGCCTGTGCATTTCACACAGGGGCCACAGTTACTACAGAAATGTGTCTGAGGAACCTGAGCCAGTTCCTCACCTGCAAACTGCCATGTATTTATGAGTCTTATTTAATCAGTTTCAAGGCCCAAATAGATGTTATTCTTGAAACCTGTTGTGGGTGAAGGAAGCCACTGCTGATCTTGATAGCACAGAATGAGTTGCCTATGGTTCAGCACTGCTGTGGGTCAGCTTTGTCTGGCAGCTCAGCCCCATGCAGCTGCTTGCTCAGTGTCCTCAGTGGGACTGGGGAGAGAACTGAAGGGTAAAAGTGAGAAAATCTCATGAGTTGACTTAAAGACAGTTTAATAGGTAAAGCAAAGAACAAGAAATTCATTCACTGTTTCCCATCAGCCAGCGGGTGTTCAGCAATCTCTAGGAAAGCCAGGCTCCATCACAGCTTAATAATGTGAAGACAAACTTGGGAAAACAAACCCCATCCCTCTAAATGTCCTTCCTTTCTCCTTCTTGCCTCACCTTTTATTGCTGAGCTCAGTGTCCCATGGTATGGGATACATTGCTGGTCTGTCAGGGCCAATCCCTTGTGCACTCCAGCATACTTGCTGCACAGAGTCCAGAAAAGGCCAAGGCCTGGACTCTGTGTGAGCTCTGCTCAGCAGTAGCTAAAACATTCCTGTGTCATCAATACTGTTGTGGTCACAGATTCAAAACATAACACCATACAAGCTGCTATGAAGAAAATTAACCCTAGCCCTGACAAAACCAGGACGAATATTTATGCACAGCAGAGAAAAACTTGATACTGTTCAGCTTTAACTTCTGAGATGAAACAGGCTGTGTTATCTCTGCAGTCTCGAATAATTATATTTAACTGCATTACGTGCATCTGGATGAATTGTTTCCACCAGAAGAGGCACCCCAACCAGGTCCAAGTACTTGAGGGGTCAGAGGAGCAAGCATCCTTTTGGTAGTCTTTCCATGGGCTACTCAATTCCAGCAGGATTTCACAGCACAGTGAACAGCAAGTGGGCCATGAGGGCATAAATAGGTGTTAATTGCTCTGTGCAGACACCCTGGGAACACCTCAACCCCCACCTCCCATCAGTGCCAAGGTGGAGGCACGGGAGTGAAATTTCAGCCAGGGCTTGATGCTGATAAAGGCTGAAACACATAGTGTGAAATCGTACTCATAAAATAACTGAGGCTGACAAGGTCCTCAGGAGGTCTCTAGTCTAATCCCAAGAAGGAATTCAGACCAAGTTTTGTCTACTCTGGTCTTGAAAACTCCCAAGGACTGGACAGCAAAACCTCTCTGGATAACGTGTGGCACTGCCTGGATGTCTCAACTTCTCATGCTTCAGCTTTTGTCTGCTGCTTCTTGTCCTCCCACTCCTAACTGTGAGGAGCCAGGCTGGCTCCTTGGTGACCCCTAGTAGATACTGTAAGGGCTGCTAGGTGCCACCAAAGTCATCACTACTCCAGGCTGAACCAACCCACTTGTCTCTGCTTCTTCTCATGATGCAAGCTCTCCGGTCCTCACCATCTTGAGAGGCCCTCCATGAGTTCCCTCCAGTTTGTCCATGCCCTTCCTGTGTTGTGGGACCCAAAACTGAATTCTCCACCCCAGATGTGGTCTAACAACTACCAAATGACTCATCAATTCCCCCTATCTACTAGCCAAACTTATGTTAATAAAATTGGGAAATTATCCAGTCAAAAAACGCTTTAAAAAGCCCACAGGTTTCTCAGGTTTTGTTTTTAAAGATAGAGGAGTTCCAAATCCAGTTTACATGTGTCTGTGCCAGTGTAGCTGAGATGGTACCATGCCATGTTACCACAACCAAGTAACCAAGGAGGAGACGGGGACATAGCAAAGGGCTTGAGGAAGTCAGTGCTATGGGACACAGCACTGAGGAATCCCAGCCTGGTGTGTACCCTCAGACTCTGGCTTTCACTGTGCTTTTTTCTTCCTAAGGAATTAACTGCTTAGTACTCCAAGCTTTCTGCCTGTAAATGTGTCCACCTACCAAAACACATTACACCACTCCATACAGTGAAAGCATAATTGGATGCACCACAGGTTTAGATCAATGATCTCAGGAAAAAGGGCAGATGTTCAGAATATCTCTCATAAGTGACTCATTTGTGCTTTATGATAGCCAGTAAGGCAAGGTTGAAAAAACCACTCCATCTGATCAAATAGCATCTGTGTGTGACCATGGTACTTGTTCCACTTCTTTCAAAGTGCTCTGGATGCATCAGTTACCATGCTCAACCCCCTAATTCTCCAATATAAGAATTAAATAATTTAAATATTGATGATTATTTTAATATCATGCTGCTTGGGATGCATATCTTGAAATACTGGGGAAATACATTATCTAGTCAAAAGGGCAAGCTTATCATTTATGACCGCATTGAAGAAGATGTTATAAAATGCACTCTTGGCTTTGAAAATTATAGATATCCAGATGATTCATTTTGTTTGAATACAGTTGGAACGAGGCAATGATATACTACAACCTAATAAAATGTAGTACCTGCTTCAATAAAAAAGGACAAGATGAAGAATTAATGATTGCAGGTTTATTACATGGAACAGTGAATTCCAAACAACTGAGTCACATAATAGACAATCAGTACAATGGGAAGTCTCTTTTCTTTGTATATCCCAAGTCATCAAGCTGGTAAATTGACTCATGAACTTCATATTCCATGGTACTCTGAAACAAATTAACACAATATCATATTTTCTGTTGATAATTTGTTCTGAATATGACTTTGTATTCCGTTATGTATGTCTGGTCCTTCCCAAAGTTAGGAATTAAATTAGAAGCTTGGATAAGTGCCCAGGTCTGTTATCTGTAGGCAAACATGAATCCTCCCTCCTTACACAGTTCTCTCTCCACCATGTATTAACTCCACTGTCCTTGTTTTAGGGTATGGAGGCATGATGTGTGTCCTGCAGACAGGTTGCTTGTGGATAAAATTTACTGCTACTGATCAGGTCAGCATTAGAGTGGTGGGGTTCTACAGTAGCCACATGTAGAAGATTAAATCTGTCTGATAGTATAGCAATTCTGCTAGCATCAGAGTTCTTCACATAGAATGCTGCAAAGCAAGTTTTCAGTAATGTTTAATTTTTAACTGCTTTACCCCAAAAGCTACAGGGACTCTCTCTGGCTTGTCTTAGGTGTGGTCAGCACATGCTTCCAGTTTTTCCTAAACAGATCTGGGCAGAACTACCTGTCCCTACAGGTTTCATAGCTAAGAAACATTTCCTGCACATGTGTACCTAACAACACATAAACAGCTGCACTGGCTCAAACCAGAGATCCATCTAGCTCCTTATCTTCCTTTCATCCATGAGAAGCAACAGACACGCAGAGCAGTGCTTCAGACCGAAGCAAGCAAGTAACAATGATGCTCTACAACACCCTCCCAAGTCTTTAGACCCTTCTGTCCTGTCCCCAAAACCCTACAACCCTTTTGGTCAATACCTGGAAATAATTCTCATGTTGCAAAAAGAAAATGGTGATCGTTAGTTGTGGGGTAAAAGACTTGAAGAAAAATCTGGTGAAGAGGACATATGTACATTGACTATCTTGTCCACTTCCCATTATTTAACAGATGCTTTCAATGGTGGCTATGCAAGTGTTAGGTGACATTATCAGATCTCACTCTCTTCCTTACATCCCCACCCCTGCTCTTTCTAGTTAATGTTCATCCCCAAACAGGTCCTAATTCTCATGTGAAGATGACTCCCACCTGCACACAGAGATCTGTACTAGTGGGGCCTCATGTAGGATAAGGTGACTGAAGGTCTCTTGGAGAACAGAAGAGTCTAGCTTTTGTGTTCCAAGTACAATTTACAACCTCTATTTCTAAGCTTTATAATTTCTGTGCCATTTCTATCAATTTGCAGAGGATGAAGGTTCCTCCTTACTGAACCTTAAAGAGAGAAGAAAATAATCCTTTTGTCAAGAGCATACACTGTAAACTTCTGAGCATGAAAAAAATGTTTTTCTGCCCAGGCACCTCCAAGTGACCACATGAAACACCCATGTTTGTGCTAGGTTTGTCATACTTTTCAGTGACTCCTTCTGTCACAAGGATTACATTATTGAAAAAACAAAACAACAAAACAACAAAAATCAGAACAAATTTTTGTCACTTTTTGATGGCTACTTACCACTGCCTTCAGTAGTTCGTCCATTTCGAGGCTGAAAAATGTAATAATTAGATGGTTGGGCAGAAGTATTAGATGCCAGATTTATAAGCACACCAAAATACATCTCCCATCATGTACATAAGAAGGCTGCAGTAAGACTTCCCTTAAAGGGACAACATGTCAAATACCAGGAGATCCACAATGGGTGGGTTTTGCCTTTGAATATGAGAAATATTCATTCAGCCTCTGTCCAAACAGCTAAAGATTCAGGCTTTAATTATTTTCATTAAGAGTATTGGTCCCACTTCAATGGGGTACTATGTAGATGCCTAAAAGCAAGAATGTAACTACTAGCACTTAAAGTACCTGACTGGACACACCTGAAGTGAGCTAAAATGTAAATGACAGTGAATTGGGACTCTGGTTGCCTGCCACCACCAGCTTTATAATAATAATAATAATAATTATTATTATTATTATTATTGTAAGGAGTTGAAGATATTCCTGAAAACTAATTTGGTCTTAATCACAGAGTGTCTCTAAACCAGCATATTCTGCATTAGGCCATGTTCAGCAAGGCAGCAGATGAAAAAAATGAGAAAAATCATGATGTCTGTAATTTTGTTTTGTCTTTTCACCCTTTTACATAGCGTGCCCTTGCTTACTGGCCAGAACTTTCAGACTACATGGACATTCAGCTCAAGCACATGTTTTATCTGGTAAATTTAGTATCAGTGCTTCTTAGATACAAGCCAAATCCTGCTTCTGTCTCTGGATGCTTTGGATCAAGATAAAAGCATCTGCAGAGTAATTTCTTCAAATAAAAAAGTTTTTAATCCATTACTACCCCAGATCTCATTATCTTGTCATCTTTTAGCTGAATCAGAGCTTTTTAAACAAATGGTTCCCTAAGCTTTCAAGAAGGGGATATTTGGCACCTACTGAAAACAACTGTAGCAAGAATTTGTGGAAAGAAGCAGCTGCTCATCTATGAACACATAACATTGTCTGTGATTTAGAATCTTTAAAAAATAGGAGATTCAGATACCCTGAAAAGGAAAAAAGGCCGTCCCAGGGTCCCATGACTATCCTGTAAAATAAAACACAAACAATAACAAAATACATTAAACTCAGTTCCATAAATTTGCTGACAAGTGTCATTCTATCACACCATCAATAATTCAGGGCCTTTTTCAGCAGCATGCAAGTAACAGGATGTTGCTAGCCCCTAATGCCCATTCACCTGGAACGCTGATTAAAAATTAATACCCAAAGGGCTTTGTCAAGAACTATCTATTCTGTCTAGTGTAAATATACTAAATTACCATAATTAAAGTTTCACAGGCTTTAGAAAAACGTACAAAAGCTCTGAATGTGGTGGATTGCATTGCAGAAGCGGGGTCAGCACAGTTCACTTCCCAACCACTGAAAAAAACCAAGCTAACATTCAAAGAAGCAGCAAAAGAAACAGAGAAAGGGCTGTGTTGCCTTGTTGATTGGTATTTACTTGTCTTCCCATTTACATACCTTCTTTGTAAACTTTGCAGCAGCAATCTGTGGTTCCTGCAAGTGGACAGTGTAAGTTAATCAAGAGGCTGTCATTTCTTTGGTTTGTTACAATAATCTTCCTTCATTGATGAGGTTGCCCCACTCCAAGCAAGAAAGGAGAGGACATTACACAGACCAGAGAGATACAAGAACAGCAGTAAAAGGATCATCTTGAAGACTGAATTTAAAACTTGCCTTAGCCAATGTTACCCCGTTCATTACCATCATTCAACAGGGTTCCCTGGAGGTTCAGCAAAGCACAGCTGTGCTCTGGGAGATGAGGCAAAGCTCCATCCACAGTGACCCCAAGCAGCTCCATTCCTCAGGCTTGCATGGTCCTGATAGCTCTTACCTTGTTAAAATGTGGATGCTTTCCACCTTTCAGGCAGCCCTGGGTTTTAACCCAGACATGATTGCTGGTTTTAAGCCTTCCCCTGCACCCTTTATTCTTTAGGAAACTGCTCATTTTTCTACTCAGCCTTGCATCAAGGAGTTGAAACTGTTCCACAGCTTCATGGGAGCAGACTGAGCTCAGAGTCTAATAAAGTCCTGAACCTGAGGCTGTTACATCTGGGAGGTCCACTGCCAGTAGCACAGCATGATCCCAGCTACAAGGACATGCCAGGGACAACTCTGTATGCCACAGCCACAGTTGCACCTGTGAATAGGTTTAACTACCTGGTGTGGGCTTGAAAAACTAGCACATATAACGAGCAAGGAAGGATGTGAAGACAAGGGAAGAAAACACAGGAAAAGCATGTGGATGGGAAACAGGAGAGGAGGAATTAAAAAAGACAAAACACACAAACAAGAAGGAGGGAATCAGGGTTCAGGGTATGTAATAAGGATTTCCTCTGCTCTTATTTCATGCCTCAAGGCAATGATTTATAGAGCAACTGACATCAAGTTACAAGGCTACGAAATACTGGAAGAAAAAAGTGCTGCTCGATCGAAGTACTTTAATGGATATAAAGGAGGGGATTACAGCAAAGATATTGTGAAGGCTAGTTTTGTTCCAAGAGGACTATTCACACGCATCAAAGACAGACTGACTCATGACTTAGCCTGCAGTTTCAAATATCCTAGCTAATTTATAACAGATGAGAGTTTATTACGCAGAGGAAACACGGTAAACACTGAGCTTCTAAACTGTGTGTTGCCTTGACTTTAGGATGGAAATTTCAGACTCTCATGGAGGTATCTGAGAGGTAGCTGGACAGATCTTTAGTTCTTTTTGATTCCTTTGAAAATGCTACCTGTAAGATTTACCCAAAGATTAGACATTGAAACTAAACCATCTGTTAGATCTCTCTAAAGATTTTAAGTTTCCCAGATGGAGTTCAAGTTCCATTCATGCTAGAATTGTCATTGACTTTGCCTTTCAAAGCACTGGGGCATGACTCCTTCTCTTAAAACACCATTTACCATCTTCGCATAACCAATAACTGATTAAATTAAATTTTTAAAAATCAACACAAATGTGGATTATACAGAGAAGTTGAAGTCTACCTGAAATCTGTAGGATTTTGTAACTTTGATTTGGTATGCAACATATGGAGTTGTGTGTGCCATGCTTTCTAAAGTTTCCTCATTGGCTGAGAAAGTACAGCTTCATGTTAAACAAGATCTGACCACCTGAGTAAAAATCTTTACTTTTTGCATACCTCACAGTTAGATTTGATTGACCACTTAATCAGACTACACTGAGGTACTGCAGATACGTAGCTGAAGTATCAGCTATGTATCAGTTGATATCACTATCAATCATACCACTTGAAAGGATATTGTACACAATACAGCTCCCAGTGTCCAAAACAGAGGGTGATTGTTTTTCAAAAGTTAGTAACTAAAATAGTAAACAGGAACATTTGCAAATGCAAAGTTCCCGGATGACTCTGTATGTTCTCCCATTAGCTAAGCTGCAGAAGTACGGGACTTAATACTGAACTCAAAATATCTATTAAACATTTAAGACCGAAATGCTAGAATTTGTAACACAACCATCTTCTGTATTGCAGAATTTTATGGCTGCTTTAGGAAAGGATGCTTGGAATTGTAATAAGTTGAAGAAGGTGGAAAGAAGAGATACTGAAATACAAGTCAAAATCCCTTCTTTTATTGTCTTGAAAGTTCTATCAGTGGAGTTTGAGTCTTCTGCTTTTTCGAACCACAAGTAAATTGGCCTTTTTAACATACCTGGGGGTTAGTGAATAAACTGGTGACAATAAAAAAGTGATATAAAGCAGAACTGACATGGAGCTATGTCTTAATATGAATGCACCGATGAGGAAGAGCTCAATACTAACTCTTCAACTTAATCTTTTATATCTAACTCAAAAAGACAGAAAAACCTAGCTCAAGGAAAATATTACTGAGGTATCAAAAGATTTGATATCTGATTTAATGGAGTTAAAATTAAATGCAAACTACTAAAGATAGTAAAAAAATAATTTTATATACTCTCCTGCATCTCCTAAAGCATGGTATTAAATAATAAATCATTGTTTCAAAGGAAATGTCAAAGAGTTAATTTTGGAGCGGTTGCTTTTTAAGTTTAAGGAGGCAGGGAATGCTTTGACGTAAAAGAAGCAATAACACCTTACCTCATTTGTATTCATGCTGTTGAATATGGAATAACAAAGATCCAAAACAGTGCTGGAGATCTGCAAAACCAAGCAGTACTTTAATCCATTTACTGAAAGGATGTGGTGTGCATGGTTTGACAGAGTCTGGGCTTGATTCTGATCTAAGCACAATGCAAATTGAACCCGGTTCCACTAAAACAACTCAGAGCAGGGCAAGACTTACTGAAGCTATTATGAATTGAAAACCTGGTATTTTGTCTGAGGAGAATACACATGGTACTACTAATGACTACATTATTGTCTTGTTCTATAAAGGGACCCGAATCAACCTCTTACATTTAAAATATATTTTCCTATGCTAAGTCTTCTACAAACAGATTTGCATTTTGACATACTTAATCTACACTCAGTTTCATCTATACACATTTCAGACAATTTGTACTATAGTTTTTAACCATGTACACTGTCCCACACTCACTGCTCCATGACAAGGATTTGCTGATGCATGCAAACACGTTTGACAAGAAATAACTACAGCTCCAAAGGAAGAAAAACATAAGACACCTGAACAACTGGCTCTGGGAACTATTTTCCACCAGCTGTGGTTTACAAAAGTGAAAGATACCCAAAAGAAAAAAATCAGCAGAAAATGCTTAACATTTCCAGACCACTGCTGATTCTATAAAGATTTTCTCTCACCTCTTAAAATGTAAATTACTCTTGGGTTCAGTACCAAATGCAGTGGGTCTGGTTTTCAAAGTTCCTCAGTCTAAAGTGTTTGGGAGCCCTAAGCCAGAGATTCCACAGCAGAAACACCTCTCTCTCTCCCCTGAGCACCATCCACCTACTATCTCAGAGCCAGGACCAGGCAGCACCCTGCCTGCAAATCCTACAGCACTGATGGATGCTTGCTTCAGTGCTAGGTACCACTGTGATGGGAAGAAAAACACTTTTTTTTTTTTTTTTTTTTT
>JAAWXA010000003.1:17495385-17524485 GCA_038090715.1 Florisuga fusca | reverse complement strand
GCATTGACTTAAAAAAAAAAAAAAAAAAGGTGCAGATTACACATTAACAGCGGGGCTTTCGTATCTTTGAACTTGCATTTTAGCTCAGGGCGTCAGGACTGGCAGGCTACTTGCTCTTCCGGCTTTTTCTGACACAGGTATACTGCCCTGACCGCACCCGTCCCATCTACTTCTGCCTCCGCCGGGGCTCAGCTTCCCCGCCCTCTTCACCACCCACCCCGGGGAATTTAAGAGATTATTTCTAGTCTGTTGCCAGTTTCCTACCGCATTTCCCTATCACAGGCGAGTCTTGTTTCCCACCTCCCCGGCTCATCCCCGGCAGGACCGGCTCTGCCCTGCACCTCCACCGCGCATCTCTGTCAGAGGGGCCGGCGGGGCGGGCGAACGATGGGCGTACCTGGCTTTTGGGCAGGTCCACGCTGTCCCTGGAGCGCGACAAAGGCTGGGGGAACCCTGCGGGGGACACAGCGGGGACGCGGCTGTACCGAGATGCCGCGGAAGCCAGCCCCCGACGGCGCCTCCGAAGGGGAGACCGCCCTTTTCGNCTGCCCAGCCAATGGGCGCCGGGGCGGACCCTCGGCAGCTCCAGGGAGCCCCCCTCTCCCCCCCCGCCCCCCTTCCCCGGCACACCGCTCCCCTCCAGCAGGTCGCTCCCTGTCGCTCTCCCCTGCTGTCGACCCCCGGCACACCGATCCACCCAAGCAGACCGAACCCCCGCATACTCCCGGCACATCGATCCCCCCCGGCACACCGATGCCCCCCGGCACACTGACCCCCGCCTCCTCCCCGGCCTGGCCCATTGTGCCTGAGGGGTCCAGCATGAAGAACCCCACTCCTGTGCCCTTCGGAAACCACCCCGAAAGCCGGTGGTCTAGTCGAGGTGACAGGAAGGAAAGAGGGAGGGAAGGTGAGCAGAGGCGGTGCAAGGAGAAGGGGTGAAACTGCTGGGGTTTTTCATTTTAAACAGAAAATTCAGTTTTGTTATAAGGCTTACTGATTCTCCGGAAAATATTTCTTCTCGAGGCAGCTTGGGAAATAAAGTTTGCCTTTTAATTAGAAGGGTTGTGAACTTTCATATAGAACAAGCCCGGGCCCATCTTATTATATTTACCTTCCTGTGAAATAATGAAAGCCTTCCACCTTTTATTTCATTTCACAGTAAGCATGGTTCTGGACCAGACATCGATCCGCCCATAACAGAAAAGCTCTCTTCTTTCCAATTTAATCCTTGGGTTTGATTTTGGAAAATGCTTCCCAGTAATCTCTGTGCTAGTTCTATGGGCAATGTTTTCTAATGAGACCTGAGATGGGGAAAGGCAGATTCCTCCCAACTGCTTTTGGATAGACTTGGGGCCTACTGAAGCAAATACATGCCCAGTTGTCCAACTTATGTAATATATAGAGATGTTTGGGAGGAAATGGCTCCATGTGGGAAATAAGACATAAAAAGCTGCAGAAGGCATTACGGGGACAGCAGCCTGCCTCATCTCATAATGTCCCTTAATGGCTGCCCTGTGCTCTGAAAGGACAACAGCAGGACTGCTCCTGGTGGGAGCATCTCAGCATCTTAGAGCAGTCAGAGATGAGACTCACCAGCTTTCTTGCAGAGAGGAAAAGGGGAGCCAGACTTCATGTGACCTCCTCAGCACAACTGTGTATCCTGAGTATTTCAAGAGGCGCAGGAACACCTGAGTGACCCCGCCACCATTAGTTCACCCTTTGTTCCTTTCCTTGGGGGAGAGGTGGCCATCTTTGCCTCATCACAGCACTTTGGGTGCAATAATCTGAGTGGGAGGCTGTCAGGAGAGGTCAGACACTGCTATAGCAGGCACTCAGCTGTCAGCTTCTCACCTGGCTTGACAGGAAATAGGAGTTTCAAGACTGGATAATATTCAAACAAATTATTGGCTCTGACTGTGGATTTTTTTTATGCTTTGTTCTTGCTGAAGGAGACTGAAAGAAGTTTTGTGGTGTTGGATCCTCATAGCAAATCCTCCCGGGCTTTGAGTAACAAGGAGGTGCAAGGTTCCAGAAAACCGATGTTCCTTTTCTGCAGTGACCTTGCTTGCTGTCCAAGCCCATACAACCCTGCAGTGAAAGGTCTCTCTGTGTTTTTTAAATTTTCTCAGATAAGGCGGATGGAATTTTTGTTTTGATGGCAGCAAGAAGCAGGTTCCTGTTTTGTGTCATTTAATTTAAGCCAACGTATCAGAAATGTGAAAGCAGAGCCCCACTAGTGTGAGCTGGACCCATCAGAGGTTGACAATAAAATGATACTTAGAAGGATTGCACATTTTCATATAGACTATCTTCTTTTTATCTTTTGATGCTTTACTTTAAACAAATTGAAAATTACTCATCAACATTGTTTCTGTTGCCATGCTTGTGGCAGATT
Source organism: Florisuga fusca (assembly GCA_038090715.1). NCBI lineage: Eukaryota > Metazoa > Chordata > Aves > Apodiformes > Trochilidae > Florisuga > Florisuga fusca. The sequence goes on along the minus strand of JAAWXA010000003.1, from coordinate 17,522,090 downwards.
TTGCACCCAAATCACTCTCATGCTGCAGACACACAGGATCTTAGAGAGCCACTCTAGAATCAGTGTTTGCTACTACCTTCTTGAATACTAGCACATCAGATACTAATACTTCTAAATCCTAATTGTTTGCTACATTTTCAAGTAGAATACTATTGAATGACTACCAAGGTGCTAGTGATTATTCTCTGTAATGGGATGTAGTTCTCCAGCTTTCCCTCTTTCCCTGTCTGGTAAGAAAGGCACAGTTTGCTGCTTTCTTCCTCAGGCTTCTTGTTATCTGCCTAAATTTCCTCTTCTGTCCCACAAAGCCTGTTACATTATAGTCCCTTTCAAAGTGTTTAAATAAGTTTGAGCCTAGGGACAGGGACAGGATTTTTTTTTTTTTTTTGGCAATAGCAGAGAGAAAGGAATATGTGACCATATTGGGTGGGCAAAATCTACTTTGCCCTAATGTAAAATACTGGATGATGCCTGAACCTTTCCTTCCTCCTTCACCTGCATCATAAAAATCTGCTGCTTTATTTCACCCTTTCCCACTCAGTTCCCTACATGTACCCTGTGCCGTCCCTCAGCAATTTTCATGTTGTCCCATGAAGCTGTTATTTCTTCAAGTGAGGCTTATGCTTCAAGATGAGATAAAAAATAAGTCATACAAGTTCAATTTAAAAATTTAAGTACAACTTACTACCAAACTGAAAATAGTATTTTATCAACGACTGTGCAGTATGTGAAAAAATAGGGAAAATTATTTAAAAAATAAAATTTTAATGGCTGAATGTGTCATATTATGAACATATTCTGTCCATTCAATCAGAACTGGCTGCTGCTGCTGTGTATCTTATTTTATAGATGTTAGCTAGGGTGCAGCTCCAACAGTGGATATATCAGCAGCAATCTACATTAGTAAGCCATACTCCTCTTCCAAAAATGAAATTCCTGCTTTAAGGTCCTGTATGCAGAGAGAGAGAGAGAGGTTAAGAGTTTCAGTGCTGACAGTTATTCACAAATGAGTTAAAAATCAAGTTTAATGGGGGGTCAATGAGAAAGACTAGAGAATTTTTTTATGGCAAGTCAGGACAGTTGTCCTGATATATTTACCATACTATTAATAGTATATATATAATATTTATACATATATTAATATTTATACATATAATATTTACCAACAGCAATATTACGGCACCCATCATTTTAGATTAAAACATGCTGTGACTGATAAATTAAAAATAAGAAGAAAATTTGGCTTCAAGAGGCATAAGGGTAAAAGGCTAACTTCATTTTTGTACATGATTTCTGCAATGAAACCAGGAGGTAATTGCAGACAGCAAGGAGAGAGTCAGCAAAACATCACCATCCTGCACTTTCCCAGTGCAGATCCCAGCCAGCTCCTTCCGCTCCTGCACACCTCTCACCCTCACCACCTCACCAGTGCCTTATCCTTACAAAGCCTTATCCTGCTCTAAAGCCTTTCTATACCTAAAGCATGATCCACTTGGAAAGACAGGAAAATCTGCAGAAGTTGGAGGGTATTTATTAGAAAAACCTGCCATAAAGCCTGCTCATCCTGTAGTAAACATGACAGTGCCTGATTATGGTGAATACTAAGCTGGTTTACTGTGGGTTTAGCTAACATATTTACCTTTCTGTCCCAGATAAGCAATCCAAATGGTGATAGCTCCCCTCTTTTTTTCTTTGTTTCTGTGTGGGTAAGGCTCCACTCAGCACTTAGAACTGTGAGCCCAAACTTGGCTCTCACCAGCACACAGTGGCCATTGAATTCCTGGGGTTAAAAAAGACTGTGGGAAAAAAAAGAATTACACATTTGCAAAATAAACATCTAGTCTTCTTTTTAATATAGGTATTGATTTGGTTGTCAGAATGTCAAATAAGTACAGAATAGTTAATTTTATTCTTTTGTTTGTAACTGCTATACTTTACAGATATAAAGCCATAATGTTAAAGTTCAGTAGGGCAGCAAGTAAAAATTTCAAGGGAGTCAGTAAAAAAATGCCCCATGGGGTAGGAGTTCACAGGCAAGATGCTAACGAAGAGCAGACTTCAATATTATCAGGCCAATAAAATACTTTAAAAACTGGAAAGTTTTTGCATGTGTTTTCATAATCTAATGAGATAAGAAAATACACAGGTCAATGAGTGTCCCAGCAATACTACTTCAGCCAAATGGGAAAATGAAAGTTTGCTCAAGTCTTACAGTTGTCAGGAGCCAGAATACATACAAGGTTCATAGAAATTAAATTTAACATGTCAGGGAAGCACTCATTTCATTTCAATGCCAGTAAAATTCTGTATAAATACATTTGACCTAAGACAGTGAGAAAATTAATTGTTTTCATATTAAATGAATCAAAATGCTTAACAAGAAAAATACACAGATATCCTCAACAATAATTTTAAGTGATAGTGTTTGAGTACTTACACATTTTGAAGGGTACTCAACTCAGATCTCTGCCAGAAGTAAGTGCTGCTGAATATGGCTAAGGGAAGCAAAGCTTTGGGCTAAACTCCTTGTTCCTCATTCAGTGACAGATGTGTGACTTGGAGTGTCTGGAGGCCTGAGCTCCGACTTCCTTACACATGAAGCTTCCTTGATGGGTTGTTCCTGTGTGTGCTCTTCAACCCAGGCAGACGATGAGCAATATCCCAACAGAGGATCCCAAAATACCCACCAGAGGGCTGCTGCCTCATATGGTATTGAAATTGATTGATGTTGTCTGGAAGTTTCTTCTCTCTAGCTGTTGGGTTTACAGTGAATGGTGTTCGAAGAAACTTGCTTATATAGTAAAAGAAATACATGCAAAATCTTTACCATAGCAAAAAGCAAAAGCTTTTCAGCTTTTAAAGCATTTTGCTAGCCTGATGATATTGAAACTATAAGTTTCATGAAAATGGCCACTTCTGAGCACACTTCTTGTGCTCATACCTGACTGGCAACAAACAATTAACTAAGAACCATTAATAGTAAGGCTGTTTGTACTATTTGGGTTAGGGTCCAAAGTAACCTGCCAGTGGTGATGCCTTCCCTGTAGCCTCTACCTACAAATGAATTTTGCCCTTGAGGGATGTGTCTGTGCAGAGCTGAGCCCCAGAGCAGTTTGTGCACAGGGAATGACCCATTCCTTGAGGCAGATCTGCCTGGTCTGCCTATAAGCAGCTGACTAGAAGAGCCACTGGAATGTGGAAGATAGGCTTTCCTTGTCAGGGTAACTCTGTTTTGCAGTAGAGTGTCTTTTGAAAGCTTTTAATGCCCTCAAATAAATTTTAATGCAGTTTAATTGTTGGCCTTTCCCAAAGGTCTGTTTGCAGGAGCACAGTGACTTTTGTTACAGGCATAGAATTAAGGACTCTCTCTTACATGGGCTCCATTAATACCCTATTTACACATTATCTTCTGGAGTTTCATTGTTCCATGTAGGCCAAACCTTGAATTGAGAAGGCTCCCCCTACTTGGGGGAGTACTCCACGCCTTCAAGAATTCCAGATCATCTGAACCATCCCTTCTGCTCACTTTGTACTCTCCCCTGGGGACCAGAGCTGCTGAGCCCCTGCTGAACACAACAGGGACTCAGGTTTCCTGTCAAAGATCCACAGACAGTGATAAACATGTATGTTGAGAAAGAGAGTTCCCCTAATATGGGGAAACACCTAATGGGATTGTTCAGACTGGGGAAGAGAAGGCTCCAGGGAGACCTTATAGCATCCTTTTGATATTTAGAGTGGACTGATAAGAGAGGTAGAAACAGAATTTGTAGCAACAGGACAAGGGATAATAGTTTTAGACTAGAAGAAGGTATTTTTTATGATGGGTGTGGTGGAACACTGGAACAGGTTTCACAGGGAGGTGGTAGATGCCCCATTTCTGGAAACACTCGACGTCAGGTTGGATGAGGCTCTGAGCAACCTGATCTAGTGGAATACATCCCTGCACACTGCAGAAGGAATGGACTACATGGACTTTAAAGGTCCAATCCAGCCCAAACCATTCTATGATTCTATGTTTAATATTATGCAGTAGCCAGACAGGACAAGTAAAGCAGAAAGAGAGTTTCATAGTGAGAATACAGACAATTTTGTAACATCTGCATTTACTTTCTCTTCTTCGAAAAGTATTTCTTGTGGGCAAAATGCTGCGTGTGGGATTGCTCTTCTGAAACACCCTTGGCAAAATGGCCTGGCAAAAAAGAAATAGGAGTATCAACAATATACCTAAGCAGAGAGCCAGAAACTGCCTGAGTGGGTTTTTGCTCAAACTGGACCTTCTAAAGGAGAGGATGACCAGGATTTAGTCTGGGGTTCTTTGAAACAAAGGAGTGAGTTTGAAAGGAAGCACAAAAGGTGCAGCCAAATTTGTGTAGTATCCTGGCAATGGAAAGAGATCTGGCTTTGGCAGCACCAGAGCTGGTCCCACAGCACCACAGCTCCTGCCCAGCACAGAGGATGCAGCATCCATTTGGGATGGGGGACACCCCAAGGGTGTGTACACCACATACCTGGTGGGCGCAGTGCAGAGGGACCCTGTGCCTGTGGCCCCATGGGAATTCCTTATGGCATGAGGATTCAGGGTGTGTTGGAAGTGGTGGGGAGGTCACACAGCCACTGCAGTCTTAGGTCCCAAAAGAGAGGGGGGCAAGGAGAGCAGCCTCACACCCAGGGGAGGAGGTGGGCACTTACCACTCTCTGTGTGGGATTTGAACTTTTGGGGATTAGTTATCGAAGGGTGTTAAAAAATTCCTGGAAGTTCAGTAAGAGTTTGTGAGTGTCTACTGTTGTGGTTTATCTGTTGGTATTGACCTGGAATATATTATTCGCTGAATTGCTGAATAATTATGTGCTGTTCGGGTTTTTACTGGGACTTGACTGCTAAAGAAGGAGAAAATGGAAAAACACAAAAAGAAAACATGCAGCCACACCAGTGATAAGGGCAGCCACCTTCTCCTAAGGACATCTCACTGGGGAAAGGTTTTAGCAAACATGACACATTGAGATTGCATCTCATCACTTGTTAATATGAAAAGATATGGTGCAGTAACTGTTGAATCCTGTTTGGTTTATCACTGCTAGCCTCAGAGATTTGAGATGGCTAGAGGTATGTGACTCACGAAGTCATATGAAACTGGAGATCATGTTGTGCCAATTTAGTTGGATGAATACTCCTGAGACAAGAGAATTAATTGTATGCAATTTACATTTTATTTTTCATTCGGCTGATAAAGTTATCATATTCTGGCCAGCAATGCATTGTACGAAGAAGATAGCGTTTAATGGAGGAGAGCTGTAAAATTAAAACCCAAATCATCTATGATGAAATGTAGCAAGATACATGAGTACAACATCAGAGAAGTCAATAAAGACTATATTAAACTTCATGATGCATAATAAAACTTCATAAACAAACTCGAGAGAGAATATTGGATATTTTTCCAAAAATCTAAGCTATCGATTGAAAAATATCTTTAAGCAGCCCCTGTTCGACCTGAGAAATTTATTTGTGAATACAATTTCTCCTAGTTTTACATTTTAAAAAATACTCACTTTTCAGTGTAACCTGACACGTTCTAGTCATTTGCTGAGATTTTGGCACATAGCAAGGATACTGCTACAGCCCATGATCTTCCCTGCAACTCTGAAAGGAGTGCTGAAGGAACTTCAGTATCCAGCTACCATTAACAAGCATTTTTAAAAGCAGCTTTACTTTCACCATGGAATCAATAATGAATTTCACTTATGCAGTTGTGAAATCCTAGTGCCAAGAAAAGGGGAATTTTCCTGGTGGAAAGATGAGTAAGATGAGCCGTAAAATGTTTACATGCACTGACTACAATGTGGCAATAAGATGAAGAAAGAAGCAATCAAACACAACTCCCTGCCTTCTCTTCAGAGTAAACATAGACAAAATGAATTTTCCCTATTCTAACTCCAGCAATATCATTGAGAGAAGAGCAGAGCCCAATAACTTCTGTTACAGGAACAGCCACAGTACCAGGCACAACCTACCACTGTGAGTTATCCAAGAGAATGAAGCTCATTGTGTTGCTGTTACTGTTCCTGGAGAACAAAATCATCTGTCCTCTTTGCATTGCCTGGGTTTCTTAAATGAAGTGGGTGCCCAAGGAAGCTGCATGTAAATTAGGAAATAAGGATGTTGAGACAAACATTTTTAGATGCTTTGGTCCTTTTTTTTCCAACTAGGGAAAGCCTACTCTTTCAATGATGTAAAAAAATAAAAGTACAGAATGTCTAGAGGGAATCATAAGTGGGTGGATGGATGGCATCCTCCTTCTTATCTGGGGACAGAACTTAAATTAAAGACAGTGTTGCTGGGGAAACATGCCTAAATGGTGTGAGGCTTCCAAGTGCAGGTCTCGAGTGTCCCTTATGCTAAAAAAAGAAATAGTTGTGTTTCTGTAAGATTCCTGTGAGCAGAGACTGAAGATGAACAGAGGACCTAGTGCCCTGCAGCAAAAGCTGACAGCCTAACAAAGTATAAGGTTTGACTCTGAATGGTCAAAAAAATTGCATTCGATGAGAACTTATGATGTGAGATTGCAAGAGGAGGATGCTTAATACAGCTGATTTGGGCCATCCACAATATTTATAAAGGAACTGAGAACAGGCCACGGGCAAAGATTGGGGTTAGAAGGAGGGAGCAGGTTACTTTGAAGCAGAGTAACTTGTTTTGAATACTAATCAATTCAGTCAATTGTTTTTAATTTCTCTACTTCGGAAAATACCCATACTTGGGACTTAATTTTTACTTCTGGTTTTTGTTTAAAGAATTGGCTTACCTTGCTACATCGGCACGATAATTTGCTTGTTGGCTGCACTCATTTTATGACCTATAATTAATTATTAATTATTAATTATTAATTATCTAGTTCAATTTTAATTGACATTGATTTGATACTTAAATGTAGTTCTTAGCTACTCTAGCTCTGTCCTGGCAATGTGTTTGGCTCATTGCAGTTAATAAGCCCCACAAAGCTTTTTTCCCTTTCAAAAATTACCATCTCAGACCATATGTTTTAAGAATATAAGGTACAGTAGATGGTTCAGCTAATGACCGACCTACCTACCTACCTACCTCAATCTAAAATTTCTGCCTCCTGCTCAGAAGGCAATCAAATAGTATAATGATAAACAAACATTTAACAGTTTCCATGAGATAATTTTTATTATGAGATAAAATTTGCTTCTACACTGAAATAAAAAGTGGACTTAATCTTCAAATGAAATGGAGTCTCATTTGCTGGTAAGGGGCCTGATCTTGCCTCTACTACAGCCAGTCTTACTTTGCTGCAGGTGTCAGCACTAAGCCCCACTCAATCCCTCCACACACCACAGTCTTTCCTATTCACCATCTATTTCAGATATGCACCCTACAGACCATTCCTTGCTCAAGTTATTTTATATAAAAAAATAATCCAGGCATGAATATTAATATTTTAATGTATTATATTACATGTAACTCTTCATAGGAATTAATATTTACACCATAGTAGCAAATCCTGCATCTGTATGAGGGTGTACACCCCTGTTGGTACTTCTGTGCTCCCCAGCCTGATTATTGTGACTGCTGCAGTGTCTCTTAATGACTGTAGAGGCCACAAGGCACTCTAAATGTTCTGTCCTATGTCAACCAGATCCACATTTAAACTAGCTTGCTCAAGTTCCAGAAAGAGAATCTGGAGATGACAATAAATTTATTACATGCCAGCTGTCTATTACATGCCATGTCTGACCAGCTACAAAGCAAGATACATGCCTCAGAAACACAGTTATGCAGCAGATCAGGGATTTCACTAGTAATGGCACTGTACTAGGAAAAGTATGTGTTCTTGCTGATTTAAATAAGATTAGCCTTCCTGAGGACTTAATGCTGAGCAGGTGACTTGTCTTAAGGTCAGCTTTTACGGAGGCAAAGCACAACTTGAAGAGCTACCAAGACTAATCCTAGTAATTAGCATTGGATTAAAACCTGAAATAACAGCAAAGAGCAAAAAATAAACAGCATAAGTTTAACAATATGGCCAAACCTCTGCTTCTGATGAACATTATGAACTTGGAAGGTCAAGAAAAATGAGGATGCCTTTAGTGTGATTAGGCTGGATGTGTTGAAATGCAAACTGCAGTATGGACGATTACTTATCTTGTCCAAGACAGGGACTCATTTAAACATTCTGGTGTGCTTAAATGGTATTTAGAATTAATTCATACCAAGAACAGTCAAGATGGCCTGCCACTGACAGATAGTTTCTTAAAATGCTTGAATATGCTCTTGCAGCCCAGGTGTCCAGTGCCACATCTGGTCCTCCTGACTGGCCAAGCTGTAAATGCTGATCTTTTGCAAGTAAGTTTATTTAAGGAGAAACTTCAAACCTGGAATAAAGATCTACAGGAGATCTTGAATGTGTTATTAAGATGAAATTTTACAGTTTAGGCCCACATCCTTAGAGCAAAATGGGTGCATCTCTTGCACTGGTTTCATCAGCATATCTCTGAGGATGCTGCAGTCTCTCTAGAATGTCCCAGAGACAGCAGGATGACTTTTCACCCACACAATTGCCTTTTATATTGTTCTGTCAGTGTAAAAATTCTTAAGTATTAAAAAGAAAACAGTATCAACCACTGATTTTGCTGGCTATTTAAAGTGCTAAACCCCACTACAGTTTAGAATTATTAGTAGCAAGAATCCTGTTGGCCTCAACTAGCAACTATATAATCCAACTGTACAGTTCCCTATGCAACATGTTCTTCAACTTCATCAGACACTTTCAGGTCCAGTTGCTGACAATAAAGCCTATTAACTGTGATTAATTTGGAAAATTGGTGGTTTCTATATTGGATTAATTATTATACATGTCAGTAACAACACACTTTGACAGGTTAAAATTCTTGGGCTGGGCCTGACAATCTGGCAGGAATTGGTTCTGCAGCTGGAGACTGCTCATTAATAAATATGCATGTGGTGGAAATTCTGGTCAATACTTTGAACCCTGAAGAAAAAGCAACTTTCCAGCCTGTGAAAGACTAAAACTGGTGACAGCCACAGNCGGGGGCCGCCTTGCTGCCTTCTCCGGAACGGGAAAAGTTTACGGCTCTTCATCCCAGGGCCGTGCGGCCGGAGTCCGGCATGAGGTTTGGGAGTGGGCTTTACCTCGGCTCTTCCTGAGCCGGTCAGACGAGGGCCGTGTCCCGTTTTCCTGGCGGGGACCCTTCCGTTTTTACCCCTCCCTTGAGACAGCGCTTGGGGAAGCCGCGATGCTGGGGCGAGAGCTGCCGTGCCCAGACCCGAAGCGCAAGGGGTACCCTGTGGATGCGCACCCGGTGACTGCGGGACAGGGCAGGGACGTGCTGTGCGAGAGGCAGGGCCCTTTCCCAGCCTTTCCCGAGGGCTGTGGAGATGGTGCCCTTTGAGCCTGCCCCCGGGCTGAGGTGTGTTACCCGGCTGCTGCGGGGGCTGCTGCTCCGGTAGTTGGTTTTCTTCCCGCTGACAGGTGAATTGTGCTGGCCCAGGGAGGATTCCGCTCTGCAGCGGCAGATGGAAGAGGCGATAGGCCTGCTCATGCCATCGGGGGGAGGAAAGCCTCAGGGAAGAGCCAGCTTTCAGAAATGCCCGTTTTAATTCACGCTACAACATTTATGTACTACCATAGCACCACGCAACTTACCAAATAGTGTGTGATAGATTTTAGCCCAAATTTTTAATAAAAAGTGTAGCAGATTGTCAAGATCACTTAACTTTAAGATAACACGAAGGAGCCTTTGATGAAAATGGGTTAGGCATCCCAGCTAGGTGTTGTTCTGCCTTTGTTACCTGTTCCATTGTAAATTACATCTTTAGTCATGTGCTAATGAGCAAGCAGTTGGTAGCTTGAGACCACTGGCATGCCGCTGTCTTTCCCAATGTCTGCAGAAACTGTCCTGCCAAGGAGCCCCTATCCAAGCAGCATAAGTTGCAGCACAGGGTCCATAAACTGAGTTTTAATGTTGGTTAAATCTTCTGCAATTTGTCACATCATTTAGATGAAGACAGACGTCACCTGCAAAGTAGGAGTGTTTTTGGCAGGTAACAGGTAACTTGCAGGCCATGTGCCAAGCCTGCCATGCTTTGTGTGCTGATCTTTGGGTTGTGTTTGTGATGCCATTTGGCCTCATGCAAGACTGGTATCTGGCTGATCAGAGGGTTATGTGTCTGTTTATCTTTGGTGTAAGTAGCCCAGGGAGGAAAGGAGGGAAGAATAGATAGAGAGAGGGGGCTTGAGGACCATGTGCTCCTAAAAAGTGTAGAATTGCAAAAACAGGGAGGAGAAACCTGAAAAATCTCAGCGTGTTTCATTGTGATAAAACAGACAAACCTTCAACAGCAATTTTTTTTTTCTGACTCTAAAGAAAACATGTTTTAGGCAAGAAGTAAGAGACATGTTTGAAGCTGAGGGAAACTTTTGAAGAGCAGGACCAGAAGCCAGTACAATTGCTCACTGGAAAATAAGTAGCAGGAGAGACAACAGAAGTGCAGTAAGATCAGAGAAATAACAAAAAGTGAGGTAGTCATTGCAATTGGTGGTCATTGCATTTAAGTGATCATAATGGTTTAGTCCGATATATAATTTTGAACAGTCCTTCTTCTTGAGAGAGGTAATGAGCTGCTGATCTAGACAGAGTTTTGTTTAGGATGCTGTGGGTAAGACTGCCAGCAATCATGTTATGATAAATCCATTGACATGACTCTTAACAATGATGAGTATGGTTGCAGATTTGCTGTGCTCATGAAAAAAGGAGTGAACAAAACTGCCTAATACTTTGTATTGAAGGGTAATAGAAGCGTTTTTTAGGGCTGTGACTGCAATTCTGTCCCCTTTCTGGTTTCAGAGTCCAGTCCTTGAAGTATATTGCATGCTATTTGTAGGTGTCTTTGGCTGAAATGTTCTCCTGTCCCTAGAGCACAGATCTGGCAGCAGGGACACAGATCCTGTGTCCACTAACTGCTTTTCAGGTCAGAGCAGGTGGAAACTGCTTTACCCACATCATTTAACACAACTGCTTAGAAATCCAATACATAAATTACATACGGGAATATAGATCAATAGCCCTTGCTGTGAATGGTGTGCATCCATCACCATTATAAAGTGAACAGACTAGCAGGGTTGCTATGAATGTTGGGGGCCATTTCTACCATTCTTTATTGTAGAACAAATATCCTGGGTTAGATAGAAGGGTCTGTCCCAGATCATTTGTCATGTCTCTGAAAAGCTTGCAGCTGGTGGTTAGAAAGAGGTTTTCCTTCTGCAGAATGTTCTCTGCAAGCTTCTGACAGCCTGCTGACTTTAAAACAGTTTCAGTTCTTGTCACTGTTCAATGCTGGGCCAGCAATTTAATAAATGACAGATGCTCTCTATGAGCCCCTATCCCTTCCCCCATAGGGAAAGGGAGAGAATAAGGGAGATATAGTTATGGGCTGGAAACTAAACCACACAGCTTTAATGAAACAGTAGTGATGAAAAGGCAAATAGTGAAAAATAAACATATATATAAAAAGCCAGTATCAGTCTCCCCCCCCAGTAACATTCAGTCACTGAAAGTCCTGGACTCAGCTCCAGGAGTCAGCATTGGGAGCTGGATGCAGGAATGCATGGATCATGATCAAAGGCAGATGAATGGATGGAATCCTCTCGGGATGCCACCCATGGACAGAGAGAACCTTGACCTTCATGATCCCTCAAATTTATACCAAGTATGATATATGGGATGGAATACTTCGTCAGTTTGGCTACCTCTCTGGTCCGCTTCTCCCTCCAGGAGGGTTGCAGGTGTCACCCCTTTCCTCCCTTTTGTTTCTGGAGCATAAAATGTTTTGCAGAGCCAAGTGGTGGCTTTGGTTTTGCATACTGTTCTCCAGCACTAACTATAAATATCAAGCATTATCAGTCCTAGAAGCAGACACTGAAAAACATACTGTTAATTTTCAGGAAGTGCAGCTACTTGTAAGAGACTTAACTGAAAGTTGGTTTAATCCTGGCTCAAAAAAAGCACAAGTAATAAATTTCACTGCTTTAAATGGGAGATGATGGACATTGTGCCAAGGTGAAAAATGACCACCTTTGAGACCTGGTGATTTTCAACATGAATCTTGGGGAAAGTTTTGCACTAGTGCAATGGTAGGATGGAAGTAACTTTCAAACTCCTTAGCTGGAAAGAGGCCAGTGCTCTAGCATTCACATCCCATTATTTGCCCTTCCTGGCCTACAGTTTTCTGTGTTGAAGAACAAGATGTCTTGGACACTGCACGCATAATTAAAATTATGCATGCATAATTTTGGGAGATGAGGGATGATGATGATGAGAAAATGGGAAATGAGGAACATCATCTTCATAGACATCACAGCACCTGTAATTGTCCAAAAGTCAACTGATGTGTCTTTTTACCAGTGCTTTTAGGAGGAGTACTTAAAATTGAAATCATAGAAGAAGGAAAAAAACATCTTGCACAAGCCAAACTGTAAAATACTGTACTGAGAAAATAAAAATAGTCCTCAACACTGCCATCCTAGCTTAATAGTATGTTGTGTTTTTTTTTTAAATTGGAGGTACTGTTTTCTTTTCCTCCTCTCAACCATTTCACATACATCATTAGGGTCCCAGATCTGTTTTGAAGTACTTGTCTGTCTGTGCAGGCTTCTGACATACCCTGAAGACAGTTTCATTTCTGTCAGTGAGAGCGAGAGCCCCTCCTGGAAACAATTTCATGGCTGGAAGGCAAAAGCTAGGTGGAAAAGCTACTACTGTAGCAGTAGTACTGATGTTGCAAGGTGGACATGCTCAAATAATGTCAAAACTATGCTCACTTCTGTTGTTGAAGCTTTGTGGGGCTAGAACCAAAGGTGGAATACTGGTGTATAACAAAAAAACTTAATACAAAGTTTGCTTTGAAGTATTAACTAGCATGCTTCTAGCATCTTAGCTGGAAATGAGGGCATTTCTCTTATTCCCTGGCAATTCACTCAAGGGACTGCATAGGAAGCACAATCACAAACCGTGCAGATGTGAGTCATTGAAGTTGCTTGTGGCCACTTTAGGATTGAGTTTGATACTATTGCTTCCCGAGGCTACAAGCACAAACCTCACAGGGTTGTTGAGAGGATCTCATTGTATGAGATTTTTGTGTTAGATCTTCCTTGGTTAAGTGTTCTGAAGCAACATCTAACCAATGGGAAGTTGAAAAGAAAGCATAAGGTTTTGACTTTCCAGCACTCGAATTCATGCCCTCAGGTGTTTTATCTCTTCAGCAACAACTGTCACAATGGTGCTTTATTTTTGCAGGACAAATATTTGAGCTTGAGGGGTTTCAGGCTTTGGTATGTAGCCAGTGATGTTTGCTGTTCTTGGTTTTTTTTTAAGTTATGGAGGCTTAAATTTTGCAGTGGAGATTCACTGGGTTCATTGCCCATCAGAAGCTGCAAATTCAGTGAAAGGTGTAGCTTAAACTTTTTTATTTCTCTTATGGTATGACAGACACCATGTGTTTGTAGTATTGCCTAGTATCCTCATCCTCACCCTGCTGAGATTCAGTCAGTACCTGTGATTTCTTTGTGCATTAAATTTGCAGTCTCAGTTATTTGGATAACCCTTCCTGCACTCCTGGGAAAGTCCCATCTTTAAGGCTTACCTGCAGGGTTGCAGCTACAGGTAGTACACGCTTCTGTAAGGAGCCTTTTCCACTATTCATGTGGATAGTGCTTAGCATGATGGAAATGAAAAAAAATCACAATGTTTAGGTTGGAAGAGACCTCCAAGATCATCCAGTCCAACCTTTGACTAACACCACAATCAACTACTAAACCAAGTCCTTAAGGACCAGGTCCAAATGCCTCTTAAATGCCTCCAGGGAAGGTGACTCCACCACTGCCCTGGGCAGGCCATCCCAATGCCTGACAACCCTCTCAGTGAAAAAATGTTTCCTAACATCCAGCCTAAACCTCCCCTGGCACAGCTTCCATCCATTTCCTCTGTCCTATCACAGTTCCCTAAGGAGCAGAGGCTGTTTCCCTCCCCATTCCAACCTCCCTTGAGGTGGCTGAAGAGAGTGATGAGGTCTCCTCTCAGCCTCCTCTTCTCCAGACCAAACACCCCCAGCTCCCTCAGCTCCTCCTCACAGGACTTGTGTGTGCTCCAGGCCCTTCATGAGCTTTGTTGCCCTTCTCTGGACACGCTCCAGCACTTCTGTGTCCCTCCTGTAGTGAGGTGACAGAACTGAACACAGGACTCAAGATGTGGCCTCACCAGAGCTGAGTACAGAGGGATGATCACCTCCCTGTTCCTGATGGCCACAGTGTTCCTGACACAAGCCAGGATGCCATTGGCCTTCTTGGCCACCTGCACACACTGCTGACTCATATTGACTGTCAACCAATACCCCCAGGTCCCTTTCCAACTTACAGCTCTATGACCACTCATCCCCAAGTCTGTAGCTTACCATGGGGTTGTTATGACCCAGGTGCAAGACGTGGCATTTGGCCTTGTTAAATCTCACACAATCAACCTTGGCCCATTGGTCCAACCTGTCCAGGTCCTACTGTAAGGCTTCTCTACCCTCCAGCAGAAAGACACTGCCACCTAGTTTGGTGTTATCTGCAAATTTACTGAGGGTACACTCAATCCCCTCATCCAAATCATTAATGAAGATACTAAAGAGAAGAGGCCCCAGTACTGAACCCTGGGAAAAATAATATTATAGAACCCCAATAATATTACAGTTTACTGACAATAAAAATGACACAAAGTGAAAAGATAAAAAGAGACATTAATATATTTGAATATTTAGTCAGGTAATGTGTAGTAGTCTGGCATGGTAGCTTCCAGCCTGTAATTCATGTAGGCTGGGGAGGGCAGGATTCAGTGTCCATGTCATGAGCTGACTTGGAATAACTAATAGTACTGTTAATGGTACAGATTGGTCAATCTGCTGACTAGCTACCCCTGAGAAAGGAGTTTTCTTCTTTTTCCCTTTCTTACAGTAATCCATTTCCCAAAGTTAAATCGAAAAATAAACTACACTTTTAAAACTTTGTTGGGGGCTTGTAGGTGTTTGCTGCTCTGTCTCCCTGAGCAGTCAGAGGGACAGTGCTATTGCCACTACACAGAGGGAGGACTGGGAATGTGCAGGTGGGGATGAAGAAGGAGTAAAGTTTCCCTTTGATAACAGCAGATGGTTACATTGCTTTCAGCCTTATCAGTGGTAAAAAAAAAAAACAGCCGAAAGGACAAAAAGTAAGATGCTAAATCTGCTACTGTGTTTTATGATTCACATACTTTAGTAATCAGAGTTGTGTCATTTTGCTTATGGAAAGTATTTTTCTTAACTGCAACGAAAAATATTTAACGTGTCAATCTTTCCTCTTTCAAACAGGAAGCAACAACTTTATATGGCTCATGTCTGACAACATGCACCACCAGTGGCTGCTGCTAGCTGCATGTTTTTGGGTGATATTCATGTTCATGGTTGCTAGCAAGTTTATAACATTAACTTTTAAAGACCCAGATGGTAAGTTCAACTTTAATGTTTGATATGAAAAAGAAAATTTAATAGTGCTTCATGAAAACACTTTTTCTGTGCAAAGTAGTTATTGGCATGTTACCACTTCTTCACTAGGACTGTGAACAGAACAACTAGATTTCCAGAAGTGACAGTGCTGATACTCAGTTTCTGCTTTTCTTGTTAGAAGTCTGCAAAAATAGTACCATGTCTTTTCTTTTTTGGCGGTTAAGAATGGAGGGCATAATGTTTGGCAGTACCTTCTTGTGAGGTCTGCTTTTTCAAATTGATTCCATTTCAGTATCTTGATCTACTGGAAGAAGAAGTCAAAAACAATAGAGCACAATTACCTGTTTAAAGGCAAAGGAGATTCACAAGAAATAAAGGAGTTAATTTCACATGATAATAGTTTCACATGATAATAGGGCAACAAATAGTTAGGAGTGCTTGTTCCATGTCTGTAATATTACGTAAAAGTTGTGTAAAATATAATTTCATTTGCAGTGTACTTAGCCTATCCACCTCTGCCCTGCTTCTTGCATCCAGTTTTATCCTTTGCTGTTAACTGACAAACAGCTTACAGGCTTTTGCTTAGCTTAAGTAGCCCAGATAGTACTAAGCCTATGAGGAATTTAAGCCATTTGATGACACCACACAGCATGTTACAGTTTTCTGTCTGCTGAGGAGCTACTATTAGAAAGCCATCCTACAGAGAGCTTAGGGTGGAGGTGATGACATGATGTACAGTGCTACGAGATCTGTATTTCTGCATCTTCCCAAGATGTAAAAAAACCCTGTAACTTCTGAAGTGCTGACACCAGTAGTGCTATTTGTTTCAATGACTTGATAGTGGATAAATATATTAGGTGTACCTTTTTAAATAGCCTGCCTCTGTGTGGCAGTGTTACAGATGACAACTTAGGCTAACTTAGCTTTCCTTGTTCCTATCTGTTTTTGAGCTGTAGTACATCTGCAAATAAGATGGCCTTATGTTAGGTAGTTAAATCTTCCAGTGTTTCATCCTCTGTCAACTCTAGTTTCCCGGCTCAGGTGTTCTTTGAGTTCTTTCCATCAGCATTTGTCAGCAGGATTAGTACTTTTTTAAAAAAATAAAAATACACTTTAGATTTTAGATTTAGATTTAGATTTTAGATGTTTAGATTTTACACGCTTTGCATTTGCTTGCTTTTTATTAATGGCTTTCCAATTTTTCTGTCCCTTTGTGTGTGTGTGTGTGTTCACCTTGCTGAATCATCGTTCCCCTTTGAATAGTTCTCTGAGCAAAGAGTCATTTCACTTCTTAAGCTCCAGTCCTGCAAAGGCAAGACTATGGTTAAATGTGTGCATGTGCTGGAGAGACCAGTGTTTGTGCTGGTACTAATGAAGGGAAATAATTTGAATATACCAACAGAATTTTTGAGAAAGTCCAAACAGGATGGCAAATCCTGAAGGAATCCTTCTAGAACTAGTAAAATATGACTTGTTGGAAATTCTCCTTATTTGGATGTGTCTGCTTAGCAGCTAGAACAAATTCAGCAGATAAACAATGAATCAATATTTTTTGTTTAAGCCTTTTACTCATGTTTCGGGTGCATGAGCAATAGGAACTTCTTAATGAGAAGGAGCAAGTTTCTGTCCATCATCTCTTGTAGCCTCTACAGGCATACATTTCATCCAGTGATAATGAAAGGTACTGACTGCTCTTTCACTGAGTCAGATTACTTTGATTTTACAAACAGTCCTGTGAAGTAAGTCTGTGCACAACAATATTTACTGCAGCTGACTGCTTGGACACTTACAGTGGTTTCAGTTTTAACTTGCTTTTCCATACTTACCCTTTGTTAAAATCTAGTGTAGGCTGAGTAGTCTGCTTCCTTAAGAAAAGGACATAGGCAGTACACATTTTCTCTACCATAAAACAGTAAACCATTGTGGATGCAGACGAAAGATTATTCACAGAAGAAACTATATGAAGGGGAAAGGAGTCCAGTGTGGATAAAAATATTTTTTCAATGAGATATTGTGTTCTTTTTGCTTTGTGGTTGGGGAAAGCTGCTTCAAATTATTTTGGATCTTTCTGCACCATGTAAAGTAAAGCTACAGGTTTGTATTCTTTTTTAGTTTTCTCATTACATCCCAATTGCAAAAGCTGCAAAGGGTTCTTCCCATACATACTTTGATTTGGTTTCAAACCCTTAGCTGCCCTAAAATAATTTAAAAAGAACAAGGTATTAGCTGAGTTTTTTCTTTCATTGTGGCCCTCTAAGGAAGGCCATCAGTTTGGTAATAAAGGAAGAGTGGATTTCGTATTTAGTGCTGGTTAGAGGTTTTCCTTAATGATGCTTTTCTTCTGGGAATGTCTAAGCTTACGACAGAAGAGACCTATCTATTAATATAAGAAACCTATCTACTAATATTCTACCACACCTGGTAGAATAAGGTTTTTATTAGGATGTGGTTTGGTTATTGGGGAAAAAATAAAGTCATACTGTCAAGTCCATGTAGTTATATACAGTTGTTCACCAATCATATTTGTATTTATGATTTCTGTGTCTTTTTGCACAGTTTGTTTTAAAAGGACTTCAAAATAAAAGATAATGGACATTTGTTTGATAAAAACAAACTGAAATTGCATCCGAAGTTCCCATATAGTACATCCTTTAAAGTATTCCTAGTCTGTCTCGTTTCATGTCTAGTACTTTCCCATATGGAAACAAATCCTAATGTTTTGTAAACTTAATGCAGAAATAGTTGCCTTCCCCCAACCTCCTTGCCTTCTGTAATGCTCTTATCTCTCTTCCTTCTTTAGGCTATGGTGCCAAGCAAGAGCCATTAACAGCTGTGACAAAAGTGGAGGAGGTACATGTGCCAGAGGAAAAACATTGGCCTGAAGAATTCCAGGTGCACACTGGTTGTGATAAGGGGTATATGTCTTAAAAAGTGGGAGAAAATAAGAGATTAAGGAAGGGCTTCCTGTTGTTAAAAGGAATTGCTAGAAAGGAATTATTTTTTCAGGCTGTTCTATTTGATAGAACCGACAGGATTCATTTTAGCTTCACAAAGTTAGATTGTTATGGTGACCTGCTGTCTTGTTTCATCTGAATGATTCAACTTAATGTGTTTCAGTTTCTAGGAGAAAATCATTACAGCTCTGCTTTATCAAGTTAGGAAAGTCATTTTTGTGAGCCTTTTTAATATAATGGCCTGATTTTGGATTATTTGTAGTCTGCCTTGCCATAGTCATCAGGTTTGTGATTCTTGAGGGCAAGCCTCTCTTGTCTGTTCTCTTAGTTCTCTGCCCAGTCTCTGATTCTTTTTATCACTCTCCATTTCTTTTTCATGTTTTGTGCTCTTTGTGCTTCACATGTCAGCTTTCCAAAGTAGACATGTACAAAGTAGAACATGAACACAATAGTATTCAATACCAGTTGGTCCTTTAGATGCATAGTTCTCTGCTTTCAGCAATAAAGTAGAACAAATGTGGTACTTTCCAATTTTCAGGGAAGCTCTGAAAATCCTTTATGCTAATGTAAATTTGAGTCTAGTTTGCTGAGGCAAATTTTTTTCCACTTGGTTACAAAAGTCATCTCACATTTAAAGTATTTCTGTGATGCAGCATGGAAGGTAGCTTTCTGTATAAACATGAGGGGTTTTTTTCTTATATAAAAAATCTGAAATTTAAATTATCCTCAAATATCTGGGAGAAACTCTTTGTTCGGTGGAAGGCTGGCAGATCTGTGTAGTGAGTTTTAATATCTTTCTTTACTTCTGTGGAAGAGGATGATAAGGTTTCTGGATCTAAAATTATTCCCTCTTGACTTCCTGATATCATGAAATGCAGAACAATAATATTAATCTGGTTGCATGCAACAGGAATTCTTTTGACAGATAAGCAATTTGTCATACTGTTCAGATTACATTCTGAACAGGAGATGCTGGAGAAAAGTAGCAGAAAAAGTAGGAGATTCCTTTTTTTTACTTACGGAATGTAAGATCTTTCCTTTTTCATATGTAGGTTCGACACTGTACCTAAAGTTATAGAATCACTGAGTGCTTTGGGTCAAAAGGGACATTGAAGATCATGGAGTTCCAGCCCCTCTGCCATGGGCAGGGACACCTCCCACAAGACCAGGTTGCTTAAAGCCCCATCCAGCCTGGGCTTGAACACTTACAGGCAGGGGGCAGCCACAGCCTTCCTGGACAACCTGTTCCAGTGACTCACCACCCTCACAGTGAAGAATTTCTTCCTAATATCTAATCTAAATGTCCCCTCTTCTCATTTGAAACTGTTATGCCTTGTCCTGTGACTGCAGACCCTCTTAAAAAGTCTGTTTTCTAAACTCCCTTAATGCATTAAAAAGCCACAATAAGGTCTTGCCAGAACCATCTCTTCTCCAGGCTGAGGAACCCCAATTCTCTCAGTTTCTCTTTATAGGAGAGTGTTCCAGCCCTCTGACCATTTTCTTGGCCTTCCTCTGGTCTCACTCCAATGGCTCCATGTCTTCCTTGCACTGGGGACCCCAAAGCTGGATGCAGAACTCGAGGGTCTCACCAGGTGGGGTCTCACCAGATCAGAGGGTCAGAATGACCTTCCTTGACCTGCTGGCAATGCTTGATTTTACTTTTTTTTTTTTTTTTTTCATACAGCCCCAGATATGATTGGTTTTATGACCTGTGAGCAAACATTGCTGGCACATAGAAAATCTTTCATTCATCAGTATCCCAAAGTCCTTTTCTGCAGGAATGCTCTCAATCAGTATGTCCCCTAGTCTGTATTGATATTGTAGATTGCCAGCTGTGTAAATAAATTAGTGGAAGGAGAAAGATTTGCCAGTAGGAATTTAAAATTTCCCATCACCTGTTATTTACACAAAATGCTTTTTCCTCTCTCCCCATTAACTGTGAGGCAGAGGTAGTTGTAGTTCCTGTCTTAGTATCAGACAAGTGAGACATATCAAACAGTTCATTCATTTTTGGAGAGGGTAGTCCTGTCTTCTTCTCTCGTTTATCAGAGTAAGTGCTGATACTCATTGTGTGAATTTTTGTCCACTTAATTTTGTTGCATCTTGGATAAAAGGAAAAAATGAATGCCTACACATGCTAAAAAAAACCACAGAACTTTTATCCTAAATTCTTTCCAAGCCAGATGGATCAGCATCCTTGAGTCCCATCTTCTCGGAGATTTAATTTCTGTTGAAATTCCTGTCCTAACCCCTTAGAAGCTTTCTTACTTTCCAGGAAGTAAACTGTGTGCTCTCCTTTAGTTAGTACATAGCAATGTTTTAATTGTGAATCTGGGAGTCATTAGGATGCACAGTTTGGGGGTTTTTATGCTTTAGAATTTGATCTGAAAACTAAATTCTTGCATTCTTGTTTGTTGTTTTTTTTTTCCCCCTCTTCATTTCATAAAGCCAACTGGAAAAGCTTTTTCTGGAAATCTGATCCGCCAGCCCCTCGTTCATATGGAAAGACTTGAGCTTCTCAGGAATGTCTGCAGAGACACTGCATTGAGAAATCTCTCTCACACGGCAGTTTCCAAATTCGTCTTGGACCGAATATTTGTGTGTGACAAGCACAAGATCCTGTTTTGTCAGACACCAAAAGTGGGCAACACTCAGTGGAAAAAAGTCTTGATCGTTTTAAATGGTATCTACTCTGCTATGGGTGTGTGGGTTCCTTTGAGGAGGAGGAGGGAAGAGCAGAACTGGGACAGTACAAAAATGGATTCTTTCTGCTTTTCTGTACACTGATACTTAATTTCAGCCTTTTATTCTTCACAGTTGCTTCTAGTCCTTTCAAAACAGCTCTCTCTTTTAAAGAAAATAAACCCGTTCTTTCTGTGAAAATAAGTATTTTTATTGCTTGGCTCAAAATTTAAACTTGAGTCATGAAAGAGTAACCATATGTGTGTGGTAGGTAGTCATCTTTGAAGGGGTGGCACCAATTTGTAGACTTTCAAAGAAGAAAATTACAAGGTATCACAATTCCCCAAGAAACAGAAAGATAAAATTTCTGACTTGAAGCCACTGACTTTTGACAAAGGTTTTGGATCCATGAAGAAAGCTAGTTAAAACTTGGCAGCTGCTGTTGGTCTGTATTGCTGACATCTTGTATATGTGCTATCAGTGACCCATGACAAGAGTTATGAAGATTCTGAGGTGCTTAAGGTGATAGTTTGGTCAACAAAAGTATGTTATAAAGGGCTGTAAGAGAAGGAGTGAAGGGACTAGTTTCTTTGAGTAATGCTCTACCAGGTGAACACTGCCTGTTTGTATGTAGCCCACCATCCTCTTATAGTAGCTTGGTATGCCAATAAAAATAACTAAATTCCTCAGGTTTTTCTACTGTACCACTACCTGCACATGTGAACTTAACTTGATTGTATTAACAAAACACACCCCTGTTTGACATGAGACCCTCTTGCCTGTCTGCACCAGGCATGAGTGCACAGAGTCAGGTCAGTTGAGGCCCTTCTGTGGTTTTGCAGGTGGCATAGCTCACTAAGATGTGGGCAAAACCTGAATGTTGTAAATCCAGCTTTCCTGTTACAAGCAGCCTGTGAACAGCCAGCTCTGCACTGGTGTTTTTAGGTTTCCTGTACCTTGTGTGAGCTAGTTTGCACACCTAGAAGGAAGCAGTCACAAATTGGCAAAGGAACTGTCCCTCAGCAAAATGCTTGTAGCAAGAGAGTGTCTTAAAAAAATTTTAAAACTTAATTAAAAATTTAAAAATACTAATTCTGTCTTTGATGTATGGATGGAAGCTGAAAGTCCAGAAAAGATAGCCATGCATGTGGGTATGAGCATGTGTCTTGAACACCTATGAAGGCTACACTCCAAGATAGCACTAAGTCTGAAGTTATATGAGCACATTAGAAGTACCTGCTCTTACAGAATTCAGCAGGGCTGACATGCAAAGAATAGCTCAGGACAAGCAGGGCTGTGCTGGCTGCATGTTGAGGGGACAATATATCTTACCAGCAGGAAGCCTTTCACCTTGAGCTTTCAAGTTCTGGCATGTTGGCTAATGTCTGCAGTCAACCTATCTGTCTCCTTTTTGGATAGTTTCAGAAGGCAGGACTGCTACTTGAGGGGGAATAATTTATGTCCAAATACCTAATCCATATTTAGAGGTTCAGGATGGAGAAACAGCTGTGGCAGTGTGGGGGAGCTAACTCCATTACTGCTTGTACAGAATCCCTGCTCTGGATGAATGCAAGATTTCAGTTTCTGCGGCTGTCTAATCTGACATCTGTTGTCCATATGCAGTTCACACAGAATACCAAAATATATAATTAGAAAACTGAAATGAATAAAAATACACCACCACACACAAAAAAACCCCACCAAAACAAAAAAAAAAAACAACTGAGAAGCTGAGTGGTGTGGATTATTCACTGCAGAACTCATAAGGCTGCAGAGGCTTTCATCTAAAGAGCTTGTTTTGTATCCCCCATTCTTGTTGCAGGTTGTACTGTGAAATGATGCTGTTGTGCAAAGGCTTATTCCTAAAGCCCAAGGGGCCCAGAAGAGATATTTCTCAAGGTCATAAAAACTTCCAGAATCAGGATCTTAAAATACACACATCAGAATTTTGTGACATTATTTTTCTTGTCAGCTTATGTGCTTGCAGGAATGAATATCTGGAGGCTTTATGTTGTTAATTTTAGTGCTTTTTAATCTGTGTAGCATTGTATGACTGGAATTTTTGTTTCAGCACAGCACAGTCGTTAAAAGAATTTCACGGATCCTGACAGCAAAGTGCTTTTGTGTTGAAGCAGTTCCAAAAGCAGCCCACAGCATTTATTTTTTGTTGGTGGTAGAAACTCAGCCAAAAAGCTGATTCCTTCTTTGGAGTTAATCCTCAAAGTCTTCTGCCATTTGTATGTGTGGGCAGAGGGAAAGAGAATGGGGATACTGAGGTGGGGAGTTAAAGGCTTAGACATAATTGCTGATGAAATTTCACATAATGTGCTTTTCTGAGTATTTAGGCTGTTTGGTCTTGGACCTTGATACACATACCCTAAAGAATTTTAACAGTTTTCAGCTTCGCAGTCAGAACCTTTCATCATTTAATGAGTTTAAACATAATAACCATAAATGCTAAAAATACAGTAAAAGAGAACTTGTGCTCACTTTTTTTTTTCTCCCTTGAAAGATTCACTCCCTTTTTGGTTTGTCTAGGAGCATTTTCCTCCATAGAAGAGATCCCAGAAAATGTTGTACATGATCATGAGAAGAATGGCCTTCCACGCTTGTCCTCCTTCAGTGACCCTGAAATTAAGAAACGGTAAGCAGGGGCTTCCCAGGGCTGTGGGAAGGGTTTGGGGTCAGTGGTGTTACGGACAACCAGGAGTACAGTTGAACTCTACATCTGGAATCAAGGACAGTGGCATTTCCGCTCCACCGCTTGCGTTACGGGACTGTTCTGCTGCCCTCACAGATGTTGCTGTGGCTGCCTTCCTACTGGCTTTGAAGGAAAACACCAGTTGCAATTAGTGATATAATGATATAGTTCGGCTCCCTCTGAATACAGGGTTTCTGTAGTTGAGTCTATACCTGGTATTACATGGTTGACCTCTGGAAGGGAAGATTTGCTTGGAAGGTCTGCTCTGATGTCTTACGCAGTAAATCTTACTACCTACACGTAAAGCTGTTGTGGCAAGCAGATTTATTTACTGGGATTGAACTGGGTAGGTTTAAAATGTCAGTGTTCCTTAGCTGAATGTTGTCCGTTCATCTGCATCACTTTATCTTCCTGTTTGAGTGCTTCTGGTTCTTAGAATCATAGAATCATAGAATTAGCCGGGTTGGAAGGGACCTCAGAGATCATCAAGTCCAATGCTTGACCCACCGCTGCGGTTACCAGACCATGGCACTGAGTGCCACATTCAGTCTCTTTTTAAATATCTCCAGGGATGGAGAATCCACACCACTTCTTCTCAGAGCATGAAAAATATTTCTGTACAGTAGAGTCTTCTAAATTCCTTTAGCTAGAATTTTGGCTGTCTGCTCTCCTCTTTACTAGAGCCTGTGCCATATGTAACCCCTGCAAGGGGTGGCAGTGTGAAGAGAACAGGACATAAGATGACAGCAGACATTGATGAGCTTGTGCTTGCACGTTTGTGGTGTTAAAGCCATTTAGAAGAGTCAGCCCCTTACACGTCGTATCAGCTAGAAGTAGAGCTTAGCCCAAGTTTTGTTGCATTCAGCAGTACAAATGTATCACAGCTGTGCCTGTGGAAGCAGGGTCACTTGATTGTCTTGATAACAAAAGAAAATAGTGTCACCATTTTCTTGGAAACAGTGATCTTTTCTCCTTCTTGTGAGGAGCCCTGCACAGAAAGTAACTTTACCTGGGGGATGAGCCATAGCTAGGGAGTTTGAAGTTGAATGCCACGATGATTTAGGTTGTTGCAGTCAGCCCAGCAGAGAAGGTGTGCTGGAGTTGCATTACATGGGTTTATTTGGGAATTCTGAAATAAAATGTCAACAGTGTAGGTGTAGAGAGGATTGATGTGGATCTGTTCATCTAATTTGCTGACCTCTAGCTCTGCCTGATTAGGAGTAAGTTAGGAGAACCTGAAGACTGATCCAAGTGCCTGTTGAGGCTGGAAGGAGTTCATCCACTTATTTCATTAAGGACTGGGCTCTAAATGTCCTTCCTCAGCTATTTACTGAAATAAACTTTGTTTTCAGTTTCCTACAGATAATCTCTTGACTACAGAATGTTACAGCTCAGTAGTATCACAACAAAATATGAAAATTCTGTTGAAAATTGTGGTCTCACAAAAGTAATGTTCTTGGCCGTTATTGAAAGTATGACAAAATGTCAAGTAAAGTACCAGATTTTTATTTCTTTTTACCTAAGTAGTGATTTGTCTGTCAGTGACAAAGTGCAGCCCTTTATGCATTTAGCTGCACAAGCCAGTTTTTTCCACGTGTGTATTTTGCTTCTTGAGCATAGCATTAAAAATAACACATGGCATTAAAAATATCCTTGACTCAGAGTTTTCAGCATGTTTTCAGCATTTTTTGTCTCCTGTTGCTGTAGATTGAGATAAACTAAGGTCCTCCAATTGAATAAGGTGCAAATCACACAGAATCACAGAATTGTCATAGTTGGAAAAGACTTATAAGATCACCATGTCCAACTGTCAACATCCTCCCCAAATAAAATATGTGTATCAATATCTGTATCACCCATTAGAGGATGTCCTGAAGTGCCTCATCTACACAGTTTTTAAATACTTCCAAGGATGGTGATTCCACCACCTCCCTGGGCACCCCATTCCAGTGCCTAACTATGTAAAGAAATTCTTCCTTAGATCTTAGATCTAAGATCTAGATATTACATCTAAGCCCTTCCTTAGATCCTTCCTTAAATTCCTAAACCTGGTGCAACTTCAAGCCATTTCTTCTATTTATGTTTTTGTTCACTTGAGAGAAGAGGCCTCCCCTCCCAACAGCCTCCATTCAGGTAGTTGTAGAAAGTAATAAGGCTTCCTCTCTGCCTTCTCTTCTCTAAACTAAACATCCCTGATTTGCTTAGCCTCTCCTCACAGGACTTGTTCTCCAGACCCTTCACCAGTTTGGTTGTCCTTCTCTGAACTCGCTCCAGCAGCTCAATGTCCTTCTTGCAGTGAGGGGCCCAGAACTGAGCACAGGACTTGAGGTGTGGCCTCACCAATGCCAACAGGGGCATGATCACTTCATTTCTCCTGCTGGGAATAAACTAGAATAAACTATTTACACTTTGTACTGTCTGCAAAGATTGTTAATAAAAACACAGAAATTGTATTTCTAGTCCTATTTATTATAATATTGATAGATTGTACAAGTGGTGGAACAGTCATCTCACTATGCCCATGGGCAGTTTATGTACATTTTTTAAGCTTGCTAAACACATTTCAAACCACTTGAAGACTTTAATTATTTAATTTCTTTTTCTTTTTTTCCTTTCCCCGTTTAGACTGAATTTATACTTCAAGTTTTTTATTGTTAGAGATCCATTTGAAAGACTTATTTCTGCATTGATTTCTCTCAAACATCTGACAGGAAACGTGGACAGATCTGTGTATGTACTCACACAGGCAGAGGTGTGTGCTGCTCTCCCAGCTCTGTGCTTTTCAAGCTCGGACTGGAATGTTTCTGTCTCT
>JAAWXA010000003.1:17466453-17494204 GCA_038090715.1 Florisuga fusca | reverse complement strand
GTTCAGCCTGGAGAAGAGGAGGCTCAGGGGAGACCTCATTGCCGTCTACAACTACCTGAAAGGAGGCTGTAGCGAGGTGGGAGCTGGACTCTTTTCACAGACGACCTTCAACAAGACAAGAGGACACAGTCTTAAGTTGTGCCAGGGGAGGTTTAGGTTAGATGTTAGAAAGAATTTCTTCACGGAGAGGGTGATTAGGCTATGGAATGGACTGCCCGGTGAGGTGGTGGATTCTCCGTCCCTGGAGACATTTAAAAAAAGACTGGATGTGGCACTCAGTGCCATGGTCTAGCAACTGCTCCGGTGGGTCAAGGGTTGGACTAGATGATCTCTGAGGTCCCTTCCAACCCGGCTAATTCTATGATTCTAAATGTCCTTCCTCAGCTATTTACTGAAATAAACTTTGTTTTCAGTTTCCTACAGATAATCTCTTGACTACAGAATGTTACAGCTCAGTAGTATCACAACAAAATATGAAAATTCTGTTGAAAATTGTGGTCTCACAAAAGTAATGTTCTTGGCCATTATTGAAAGTATGACAAAACGTCAAATAAAATACCAGATTTTTATTTCTTTTTACCTAAGTAGTGATTTGTCTGTCAGTGACAAAGTGCAGCCCTCTATGCATTTAGCTGCACAAGCCATTTTTTTCCACGTGTGTATTTTGCTTCTTGAGCATAGCATTAAAAATAACACATGGCATTAAAAATATCCTTGACTCAGAGTTTTCAGCATGCTTTCAGCATTTTTTGTCTTCTGTTGCTGTGGATTGAGATAAACTAAGCTCCTCCAATTGAATAAGATGCAAGTCACACAGAATCACAGAATTGTCATAGTTGGAAAAGACTTCTAAGATCACCATGTCCAACTGTCAACATCCTCCCCAAATGAAATATATGTATCAATATCTGTATCACCCATTAGAGGATGTCCTGAAATGCCTCATCTACACAGTTTTTAAATACTTCCAAGGATGGCGATTCCACCACCTCTCTGGGCAGCCCATTCCAATGCCTAACTCTGTAAAGAAATTCTTCCTTAGATCTTAGATCTAAGATCTAGATCTTACATCTAAGACCTTCCTTAGATACTTCCTTCGATTCCTAAACCTGGTGCAACTTCAAGCCATTTTTTCTATTTATGTTTTTGTTCACTTGAGAGAAGAGGCCTCCCCTCCCAACAGCCTCCATTCAGGTAGTTGTAGAAAGTAATAAGGCTTCCTCTCTGCCTTCTCTTCTCTAAACTAAACATCCCTGATTTGCTTAGCCTCTCCTCACAGGACTTGTTCTCCAGACCCTTCACCAGCTTGGTTGCCCTTCTCTGAACTCACTCCAGCAGCTCAATGTCCTTCTTGCAGTGAGGGGCCCAGAACTGAGCACAGGACTTGAGGTGTGGCCTCACCAATGCCAACAGGGGCATGATCACTTCCTTTCTCCTGCTGGGAATAAACTAGAATAAACTATTTACACTTTGTACTGTCTGCAAAGATTGTTAATAAAAACACAGAAATTGTATTTCTAGTCCTATTTATTATAATATTGATAGATTGTACAAGTGGTGGAACAGTCATCTCACTATGCCCATGGGCAGTTTATGTACATTTTTTAAGCTTGCTAAACACATTTCAAACCACTTGAAGACTTTAATTATTTAATTTCTTTTTCTTTTTTTCCTTTCCCCGTTTAGACTGAATTTATACTTCAAGTTTTTTATTGTTAGAGATCCATTTGAAAGACTTATTTCTGCATTTAAAGACAAGTTTGTGCACAATCCTCGGTTTGAGCCTTGGTACCGGCATGAAATTGCTCCCGGCATCATTCGTAAATACAGAAAGAACCGCACGGAGACCAAAGGGCTGCAGTTCGAGGATTTTGTCCGCTACCTGGGTGACCCAAATCACCGCTGGCTGGACCTTCAGTTCGGTGACCACATCATCCACTGGGTAACCTACGTGGAACTCTGCGCCCCCTGTGAGATCACCTACAGTGTGATCGGACACCATGAAACCCTGGAGGATGATGCTCCGTATATCCTGAAAGCAGCCGGCATAGACCACCTGGTGTCCTACCCCACCATCCCACCTGGCATAACAGTGTACAACAAAACAAAAGTAGAGCGGTATTTTTCGGGCATTAGCAAGAGAGACATAAGACGCCTCTACGCCCGGTTCGAAGGTGATTTTAAACTCTTTGGATATCGGGAGCCGGATTTCTTGCTTAACTGACTCCCAGGATAAGGTCTGAAGAGGCGTCTCGTGGATAAAACTAAACCTGCCTGAATACCAGCTGCAACACTGACAAAGCTGAGAATGACCATTTGTTTTCTAGCTTTTTAACGTTGCTCCATTTTTCAATGAAATATTTGTTATATGAACAAGTCGGGGCTTGTAGTTGTTGTTTACTGACCATGTTTTTGGTATGTGGCATTGCAATCTGTTAGGAATGAAGTCTCTTGAAATACAGAATTCCAGTTCTCCCCTCTTCCCTGCTGGAAAAAAGAAGGACAACGAATGGGCTATGATCATCCTCTCCCAGACAGAATGCCATTTATGAAGTGTTGTGAAGTATTTATAAAGATGGCAAGTTCACTCTAGGTTAACTCTTGATGCGGGTGAGCTTCATGATTCACGCTCATGAGAAAGGTGTGTAGTCTCCCATGAGCTTTGAAAATGAGAGGCCAGAACAGGTCTAAAAATTGATTAAATGCTTGACAAGAAAAATCATTATGCTATGATAACAGTAATGCTGACCTATTCCCATTTTTATTTGTCACAAAATGAACCTAATTAGACAGAAACTTTAGAGCTGTTAAAAAAGAGACTGGTTCCAGAGTCCAGTTGTCTTCGTATTTTTGTCAAGTGTTTACTTACTACTGGTCTATTGAACCTCATAATTCTGTCATTTTCAAAATATCATTTAACTCCTGGCTTTGTAAGTTGCCTGAGAACACTGGATGCAAATGGAGCATAGAAGAAATATGAAACTATTAAGGAAACTTGAAGGAAAATTAATTTAAAATAAAGCATTAATTGTACTTGTGGGAGAACATATAAAAGTCATGAGATGCTCTCACACAATTTAACCCATTTTGTCTTCTAACAATTAAGATAATAAAGAAACCACAGAAGCGGGATGGCATATAAAAGAGCTGCTAGAGTTACTTGGATTAATGTTCTGCCTTTTTCTTATATAGTTTTGCTTCATGTTCAGTACCTCAGAGACCATAAAATTTACCCCCCCTGAAAATTCATCTCCCTACCACTGAAGGAGACAGGGTGAATCCCTGATTCACTGCCCTGATGTACCAACTTAAGAATACCTAACAGTTGTGTTACCACTGGGATGAGTTGGCAACTTTCCAGGAGTATGAATGTCACTTAAATTTGTGTACTCATTTTATGCATTAAAAAAAAAACAAAGAAAAAAAAAAACAACTGAATGGATGCAGCCATCATATTTGCCTCTGCTTGCATTGTGTCTCATAAAGAGGAGTTT
This sequence comes from Florisuga fusca, assembly GCA_038090715.1. NCBI lineage: Eukaryota > Metazoa > Chordata > Aves > Apodiformes > Trochilidae > Florisuga > Florisuga fusca. Next base: position 17,490,710 of record JAAWXA010000003.1, on the reverse strand, counting down.
CTTGTTTGAGTTCACCAGCAATAAAATCAGTGTGCTGCCACCTCATCCTGCAGGCCACGGGAGAGAGACAGACCACGCATCTTAAATACAGGAGTTGCTTTGTCACGGTGAGCGTATGAACTGTATTTTTAAAATCTTAGTCATAAAAGATTAATTTTCAGATCAGCATAATGTTGCTGGCTAGAAATGCTGATGATGACCAGTGCTATGGAATCTGCTCCTTAGATCCAGCTGCAGTATGGTTTTGATAGCTGCCTGTATCAACACAGGGAAGCATCTTACACTTGTGAAAAAGGAAAGCTGTGCAAAGCTGACGTGGGCTGCTACCCACAAAAAGGAAGCTTTGTTGTAGCTGGAAGTGATTTCAGAGAGATCTCAACAGACTACTTGAAATAAGGGAGAATCATTAACTGGGTGCCATTAGCAAGAGAAGAGTCCAAGGTGGCAAAGCTGGAAGGTGGGATTTTTTTTCATTAGTTTTTTTTTAAGCAACAATTGAAGTGCCCTAACTTGTTAGTTCTTAACCAATGATAAAAAGATGTTAACAGCTCCAAGTTTTTCTGTGGTTTTCTTAATGTGGGAACTTTACATAATGTACTGTTAAATACATTTTGGAGCTAATGATCTGATTGATTACCTCTCTGACGATTTAAAATGTAACAGTGTGAATAATGTATAGTCAATTCAGGCCTTAAAGTTTAATTCTAATAAAGTAGAATTGTTTTCCTCTGAAAGCATAAGCTACTTACCGCACAAAACACCAATGTATGTTTTTATTTTTCTTGGTCAATTACTTCATGTATTGGTTGCTTAAAAATTGCCAGGTCAAAAGCGCTACGTAAATACTAAGTAATAATATTTTTTTCTAATATTTTTCTCTGCATTGATTTCTCTCAAACATCTGACAGGAAACGTGGACAGATCTGTGTATGTACTCACACAGGCAGAGGTGTGTGCTGCTCTCCCAGCTCTGTGCTTTTCAAGCTCGGACTGGAATGTTTGTTACGTTGTCTTTAACTCACAGGCAAAGTTTCTCATTTCAGTTATGCTCTTCTGATCTATGTTTTTTTAGTAGAAATGTGTTCTGTATTTTTTCTTCACATGGCTGAAGTAATTATGGCACAGTTTTGTCATGACTTACAGAGACCTGGATAACATGAAAGCCTTTGGTGAGGCATGGTAGGGTTCTCCCTATGTCTGTCCAGTGCAGATAGAGTTGGGTGGTCAGAGCATACTGAGAAGGAAGCTTTTGCCCTGCTGGTAACAATTTATTAAATGCATGTGTTTTGGTTTAGCTTAGTTGTACTCTATACAAGGCTGTTACAAATTTAGTCCCAGTGGCATGCATGAACGTCACTTGGCTGTTCAGATGTCATTTGCATCCTGTTTTCAAACTGCAGGTAATATCTTTGTCATGTTTTGGGAACTGCTGGCCCAGATTGTTGCATATACTTTCTTATTGTTACCAACTCAAAAGCAAACTCACGTCCTTACTTAGTGCTTATCTCTTATCTTTTTATTGCCTCTGCTTAGCAGCTTTTGAATCCTCTGGCTCATTTTAACCACATTTTACAGAGGAAAGTCGAGCTCTGGGGGATAGTGAGTTGCAGTAATCTTGGAAATGAGAGGAACTGTTTTGTACATCAGAGAGTTCATACTTTTATCAACTTGAGGGAAAGCATAGACAGGAAACCTAAGTTTTACTGCTTGTGCTCCTTGTTTCTCACAGGCTTCCTTCGCTAGTGCTCCAAATCTGATCTCTGATCTTCGCTAACAATGACAAAAAATCATGAATTAGAATATTCCATGGTTGTGTTATCTTCACATTCCTTGTAAAACTAAAGACACTCCTCAAGATGAGCTAACTTGGTTTGGTTTGGTTTTGGGGGTTTGGTTTGGTTTTGTTTGGTTGCTTTTTGTTTTCTGTTGGGTTTTTTTGTTTTTTAGGTCTTAGTTGTTGGGGTTTTTCTTCCTTGTGGTGAAAATAGATCCTAAATTCACTTTGCATGCGAACCAACTTCAAGAGCAATGCCTGTCCCCTTTTCTTTTAACGCCAGCACACAGTGCATTATCACCAGTCTGCTTTCTGATCCAGTGATGTGAAGATATTTTTCTGAAGTTGAAAAACATGTTCAATTTATTAATTTGTGAACTGTTCCTTAAAAGAAGTAGCAATTCCAAAGTGGCCTGAAAATATGATTTTTCACACATAAGCATGTTGTTTTCTTGATATTGCTTAGATGCTGCCTTGTGTATACTGAGGCCAGCAGCCCCCTGCTGCTACCAGTTGTTTCTGTCCTCAGATCAAGGAAGCCATCAGACAGTTCTGTCTTTTGTATAACTTGAATTTTACCTTGAAAAGTTAGTAGCTTTGTTGGCTGGGAAAGCCACCTTTGATCTTATCAGTGCTCCAGAAAGTTTGCTGAGAACAGAGTGATTATGTAGGGCTTGCTTAAGCTTATCTTCTAAGATGAAAAAAGATGTCTCCTCAGTGTGTCTGCCTGTATTTGATATCCCTTAATTGACAGAGAAAGGGTGAATGATGATGGCCTTATCCTGATTTAGACTAAGTCCTCAGCCTATTATTATATCTCTGTGAAGAGACCTGGAAGGAGATGTAAATTTTGTGTGTGTTTATTTTAAATGTGAGGGTGTAAAAGAAGCTTGACACGGGAGTTGGGGCCTGGAGATTTGTCATGGCTGATGGCTTGTTACGTGTCATCTGCAGGGGCTGAGGTGGTGTCTTTGTCAGCTGCCCTTAGGATGATTTATGCAAGGTGGAAAGAAGCTTGTGGGTGGTGGAAAATTCCCTTTCAGCCTAAGTTAGCTGTGCGTGTTCCTGGGCTGCTGCCGTGGGGAAGGTTTCAGAAGGAAATGATCCTATTAGCAGGGAAGTCGGCAGTGCTCTCAGGCAGGCTCCCTGCTGGAGGAGGAGTGCATTCAGCTCGACCTGATGTATGCAGCTAACTTTGGTGCTTTCTTGTATGTATCTCTATTTTTGAGATTTTAATGAAATTATACCCAGCTGAGCTGTTGTCTTGCTTTTCCTGCATGTGGTGGTAGCCTGAGGTGCCCCATCTCATCACCACCAGAGCAACTTTGAAAGGCCTGAAGCCTGTTTTGCTCTGCAGTGGGAGACGTGTTCCTCAGGAAGCGAGCAGCATCAGGCCTGCAGCTGTGCGGCTGGTGGCAACAGGCTGGGAGCAGCACAGGAATGGCTGTTCTGTCACAGAAACAGGCTAAAATGGTCATTTTTCCCTTTTAATCCAGGCAGAGGTGAAAGAGAAAAAAGAGGTGTGTTTGCTTTGAGCTGTAAAAAGGAAACCATGCTGACAGAAATTCCAGACTGTTTAAGCCCAGACAAGGCTGTATCTCAGAGAGCAACACTGACAAAGAAGCCATGGACAGTTTCTTGAAGCCCCCCCCAGGAGATGCTGGACTCAGTGTTGAAGGAAAGTTGCTGAAACTTAGTGGGAGGTGTTAGAAGAGCAAGCATGCTCATCCCTGTGTGGTGTATGTGCATGGCAGAGGAGCAGCTCCTGGTGGGACAGCATATACATGGCAGGCTGAAAGCATGAAATGTCTGCTGCCCCTGCCTGTGTAAAATCACAGAGAAGAAAAGAAGAGAAGAGAAGAGAAGAGAAGAGAAGAGAAGAGAAGAGAAGAGAAGAGAAGAGAAGAGAAGAGAAGAGAAGAGAAAGAGAAAGAGAAAGAGGAAAAGGAAAAGGAAAAGGAAAAGGAAAAGGAAAAGGAAAAGGAAAAGGAAAAGGAAAAGGAAAAGGAAAGAGGAAAGAGGAAAGAGGAAAGAGGAAAGAGGAAAGAGGAAAAGAAAGAAAGAAATAAAAAAAACAAAAGGTGGAAAGGAAGTAATGAAAAAATAGTTCTGAAGGTGGAACTACTGGAAGTGCAGTACCCACCCTAACAGCACTGGATATATTGACCACCCTGGATAATGTGTGCAAGTAATATCTGAGCAGTTTGTGGGTCAAAAGCAAATTTGAAAATAGGAGGGTTTATATGGATCATAGGGCCCTGGAAAGTGGTTTAATACTGAGAAGATAGCCAGGGCTCTCAATTGTATGTAAGTGAATGGATATAATCTGGGAAATACATATAGCTATGCTGAAAGCATACGAAGAGAAGAAAAAGCTCTTGTGGAATGACTAGCTCCTTCAACAGCTATGTGTTATGCACCTACTGTGATTGAAGAAGTAGGAACATTTAGTCTTGTAGATCTTTTGTTTCTTGCTGTCTGCAGCCTTTCTGTTTTATTCAGTTTTCTTTCCCATTTCCTGAGAGGCCTTTGGATGGTATGCCACAGTATGACTGGTTACTCTCTTGTCAGAAGAGTGGAAGAGGCTGTAGGAATACAAAATTTCTCCATAATTTTGAGGAACACAAAAAGAAAATTCAAGGAGTTGTTATCAATCATGAATCACTTGTGGTGCCTGTGAAATACCAAGATTGAGTGAGCTACTTCTTAGGTGTGTCATGTGTTGGTCAGGAATTCATTTACATAAAAATTATCACTGTTCCAGTCCATACTTGGCATTTTTGTTCTTTTGTTCTGAATGGCTTCCAGTAAGGTTTTACAGCAAATAAAATTTGAAATCTGCCATACTACAAAGCTTTGAGATCCACCTATTTTACTCTAGTTCTATGATAAGTGTTTGGTAGAACAAGAGCTGACTTTTTCCACTTCCTCACTCTCCTTGATTTCTGACTGTATTTGCAATACTGCACAGTTTTTACTTGTGAAAAGGCAACAAGCAAGAAGACTCAGCAAACACTCTGGAGAGAACAGGACTCTAAAGCAGACCTTTTATTGGTATTCCTCTGTCTGCTTCATAAGTTTCTTTCTCCTGCCAGCATCAGTTTTCCTTTCATGATCAATCTAGCTTTTTGTAGTAAAACCCATTGAATTATATATTTATGATTAAAATTATGGATTTAGAAATATGTGAGAGGAAAAGGATTAGGGACAGAGTCGCATCAAGACAGAAAGAGGCAGTATGAGGAGGGGAAGCCACTTTCCACAGTTCCATACCATTTCCTCTATTTGGTTTAGCTGCTTCTAGGACCTCAGTTCTCAGACTTTTGGCTAAAGTCAAGAGTAATATAGGTGGGTTTCTTGTTGGTGCCCTGGTTATATTCATGCACACACTTGCTGCTCTGTGGAATCATCAGGATAGGTTCTTGGAGGCTAGAACTGTGTCCCTGCATAGTGAAGATGGAGAAAAGGTGTAATTTCTTTGCTTTCTAAGCAGTAGCAATGCGTTGCTTAACTCTGCTAGACTGCTAGACTGCTAGACTACTTGACTGTGTAAACATAATTTCACTTTTCTGGAAGCCAACTAGTGATGACAACAGTGTTTTAATCAGGTTTCAGTCTCTGCAGACTGTTTAAATACACCGCTGTGTGAGAGCAAGGTCTGCAGTAAATTCTAATTGGGTTTTGTGAGTCTAGGGTTGAATTAATAGATTATTGGAAATGCCATGCTGATGGAAAAAAATTTCCATCAATTTACGTGAATTACTGCTATCTCCATCTAATATCATATGATTGCTTGCCAGTCAGAGAAAAAACACTTCATTAGCTAGTGGTGCTTTTTTATAGTAATCCACTTATTGATGGATTTGGGGCTTAAAATGCAGTCTGGTAGGTTTGCTTTATCCACTCCTCTCTTGTTCTGAAATAGGATTGGCAGAGTTTTCCTACTTCCATTATTCAGGGACCTCTTCTCTGGAGCTTCTCATTGGAACTGTTTCAGGTTTAAACACATCGCATTGGGAAGTATGTAATCCGGCTGTAGGTAGAACAGGACAACGTGAAGGCTTTAGTGAAGAAGGGTAAACCAGAAGCATAATGTGTGGGTAAGAAAGCTACCACCTGATCTCCATGGATTCAGATAAATATTTCCAATAATGGCCAGTAAAGTTAAGTGTGGTGACTGAGGCTATCGAGAGGCCTCAGCTTAACCCCATTTCCAGTTCTCATCAGCTGTGACCGGGGGGGATCGAAGAGAGATGAAGAGAAGGGCTGCCAGTGTTTGAGTGGAATGAAGAGCCCACCCCCCATGCAGCAAGTAGAAATATAGCCTAAGAAAGCAGGAAAGGGTATAACTGCTGTCTAAACCTGTCTTGAGGGCAATGGAGGAGTGGGAGAGGCTCATCCAGAGGAGGAGAGCCAGAAGATGATGCAGTCGCTAACAAAAAGCAGTCTGAGTCTGCCAGGAGCCAGCGGAGGCTGGAAACTGCAGGGAGGTTTCCTACCTTGAAGCTCTGTCATCATTTTGGCATATATAAAGAAAGCAAAATAATACTGGGCTCCTTTGCTGCTAAAGCAGCAGAAACTTAGACTTCATGTCCCAGCTGGCCCTTCAGATTCCATCTCTTCTCTCAAACCAGTGAGCTGTGGCTGCAAGGAGGGCTGTTCCATGGTTGCCATCATGAGACATGAAGAAGCCATTGCTGGGGGAGGGCAATGGATTTTATTATTATCAAATAAGCTTTATTGATGACTGCACCCTGCTAAACCTTTTCTAAGAGTCTGGGAGTACTGAAGGTATCTGTAACATGTTTAGATGAAGCAGGAATAAAATCTTAATGGCTCTTTACCTTTAAAAGAACTGTAACCTCTGGGTTCAGGGAGGCAGAGTGAACTTCGCATGGAGACTGACAGTACTTAAGGCTATTGCAGGTTGCAGAGAATGCTGTCAGGAGGTCAATTTGGTGCATTATTTAAATTTTGCCCTGACACACAAGCACTCAGAGGTGTATGTGTTTGCAATCAGCGCAGCAACCTAATGCTGCAGACTGCAAGCAATTCTTTCATGAGCTGCTTAAAGCTTTAACGTGTAGCTGAGGGCTTTCTTTGTGATGTATTATTCTCATACTTACTGAGCCTGCTAGCCACTTGAGCTAGGGGCACGGAAAGATTTAGTGTATTCTCTGCTCTACCTGAGGACAAGCATGGATGACAGTCAGGGAAGCTGGGACTTTAGGGGGTTAATTTGAGTTTTGCTTTGTTGAATAGCTGTGTTATTTGAGGTGAGTTCTGCAAGTACAACAGGATCCTAGAGCACCCTGTCTTCAACTTGGAGGAGCTTAGAAAAAACTTCGGGCTACTGGCTGAGGTAGTTTCTTTTACAGGATGTAGAACACATAGTGCCAGCTGCAATTAGGTTTTCTAAATGCTTTCTTTATAAACCTCTGGCCTTGGTTACTTCTAATTTTGCTGACTGCTTCTAAGAGCTGAAACAATTACACCATTTCTGGGAATACCCTTTAGGAAAATCACTTGGGTTGTATTGTGCCCTTGACTGGAAAAAAAACTTAGTGAGCCATGCTGACCTCTTGCAAGGAATAAAAGACTTAGCTCTCAGAAGTCTCAGAAGATGAAGTTGCTGTTGCTTGAAATGTGCCTTTTGCTCTTTTGGTGATAAAACCACTGGGGAAATGACGAATCTTTGAAGAATTCAGGCCACATAAACTGGGAAAAGCACTGGAGCTTGGTGATTAAATTCTTCATAGAGGGTATGACCTGGCCTGTCCTGCAAGTGGTGAAGCCCTTTCATCCATGACTGTAGCATCCTACTGCAGCTTCAAGTGCTGGAGCCAAATAGTGAGCCAAGAGGGACTAGACAGGTAAGGATAATCTGAGGGAAATCTGGGATATAGGTATGAATAAATAGACTAAACATGTCAGGGATGCTTGGGAGGGAAGGGTAATAGGGCTGAAATCCAACAGGGTGGGAGATGGAGAGGAGGCAAGGGATTGACTGAGCATGGAGACATGCATGTGAAGCATGCTGGGGTTGAATCTTTTTTGGGTTTTTTTGTCCTATATCTAGAAATTTGCATTCAGGAAGTGTCAAGTTTATAACATCTGGCACCAAAGGCTGGGAAATGTCAAAACTGGGGGTTCCCTCTTGCCCTCTCCCATCCTTCTTAGCACAGGAGTTATTCATACTACATTTATCACACACTATTTTTTTCACAGAATTTGTGTCTCGTTCATTACATTGGGGAGATGGGTGCTTCTGTGTTGAGCAGGGTCTTGAAGAAGCATAAGATGCCTGTGGCTGTTTCATTGTCCCTTGGAAGGTGGGTACTGACAGAGGGGAGAACTGCATGAAGAAAAAAAGATAACCTTACATCTTCCAACAGTTGACACGGAAGTTTTGCATGGTGCTATTTACATCATCCAGCCCTGACTTCTTCCATGTAGTCACTGGTGACAGGTTCCTCATTTTCTGACCGCAAGACTTGGGCTATGACTTGCACGAGCCCTGTATGCTCACAGCTGCAACTGAAGTTAATCAAGGCTGTAAGCTGAATATAATACTAAATCAGGTTTTATTTGCCCCTGCTGACTCTCCACCATGGGAGATTTTTTTTTATTTAGGCTCTCTGCACATCAGATCTTCACTTATAAAAGTCGGTTAATACATGTTCCTTCACTCCAGAAGTATTTTGGGAAAATGATTACAGTCTGGAAAACTCTACAGGAATAGAAAAGATGAGGGTTTTATCTCATGTTCTGGGAGTGTCATATAAACATGACCTGAAGGACAAAACGAAGCATGGGAAAGCTGCCCAGACATGGAGGAGGAGACCAGGGCATAATACATAGGTGTGGGGGAGATAAATTAGGGAGCCAGCACCATAGTAGGTTTATTTCCCTAGGGGCCAGGGTGGCTGCTATAAAGGCTGGCTGTAAGGGTATGAAATCATGGACTGTCCAGTGCATGACTTCATACAAGTTATAGTGTGGGTCAGGAGCATGCCTGTGAAACAAAACTCAGCACTGGAAACTCCTTTGATTCTCTGGCTCAAATGCCTTGCTCCTGGGGTACAAGAACTGGGCTCCTCAGCCAAACATTAGCACCTGGCATGTCCTCCTGAAGGCCAATGCCTCGAATGTGGATGTAGCTTCCTCAAGTGCCCTTGGATCTGCAAATCAGATCCCAGGGGACCACATCACTTGACAGTATGAATAAAGCTCTGGGATCTCTTTCTGTAATTTCACTCTTGTTTAGGCCACTTCTACTTCAGTGTTACTTTTGACTCTGACTGTCAACCTTGACACTCAGTGTTGGTTTTGGGGAGGATTGACATGTATAAGGGTGTACACAAATGGGCTTGGTGCATTTCTTAAGAGGCAGTCACACTATTTCACTCTGGTATTGAATATTTGAAGAGCATGCAACAGAGCTACAGTACAGGAATCCATTTATCTCAATCTTAATTCCAGGAAGAGTTTATCTGTGTGATTCCAGCCACATCCCTGGGACTATTCAAGGTCAGGGCTCTGAGCAGCCTGATCCATTTGAAGCTGTCCTGATCAATGGCCTTTAAGAGTCCCTTCCAACCGGAACCACTATTCTATTCCATTATGGTACATGTAAGGCAGCCAAGGGCAATAAAGCTAGTGAAGAGTCTGGAGAAAAGGTCTTAAGAGAAGCATCTGAAGCAACTGGGGTTGTTCAGTCTGGAGAAAAGCAGTCTGAGGGGAGACCTTATTGCTCTCTTCAGCTACTTGAAAGAAGGTTGTAACAGGGTGGATGTTGGTCATTTTCCCTAGTAACAAGCAACAGGACATGAAGAAATGGTCTCAAGTTGTGCCAGGGGAGGTTTAGATTGGATATTAGAATAAACTTCTTCACTGAAAGGGTAATTAAAACACTGGAACAGGCAGCCCAGGGAGGGGGGTGAATCACCATCCCTGGAGGTGTTTAAAAGACATATAGATGTGGAGCTTACGAATGTGGTTTAAGCCCTGGACTTTGTAGACTTGGGTTATGGTTCAGTTGATGATCTTGAGGGTCTTTTCCAACCAGAACAATTCTGTGATTCTGCATCCATGCACTGCACAAGTCTTCATATACTGCAAATGTTTTCCTCATGAATGCTTGGGGCTGGAGAGAGATGTGCAAGACTGCTGCCAGTCACAAGTAGAAAATCATGGAGTCCTCCCTGATGATAGGGAAAAAGGCTTACACACGTGAATGAGGATCTAGTGAGTGTCAGGGTGGGCAACCTCCCTTCCATCCCTTGAGCAGCAAGGATTGCACAGCACATGCCCTGGGAATCCATTTTCAGGCTGATGAATGCTGGGTGGCCATAGGGATCAGTCAGCATGGCTTCACCACAGCCACATCATGCCTGGTCAGCCTGTCTTCTGCCTGTCTTCTGTGTGGGAACAGCCGGCTCTGGAGGCAAGGAGACAGCCCTGAGTCTTGTTGATCTTGTGTCTGAAGTGTCTTTTGATGTGGTCTCCCACATGACTCTCATTTGAAAGCTGAAGAAATGCAGGCTGGGTGAAGGAATGGGAAGATGGATTAGAAGTTGTCCAGACTGTTGGACTGGAAGGTAATAATCATGGAAAAGCAGCACTGAAAAACCTGAGGGTTGGGTCAGCAGGAACTTCATGAAGCTCAGCAAGAAGTGCAAGGTTCAGTACCTGCAGCGAAACAATCCCAGGCATCAACACAGTCTACAGACCAACGTGCTGGGAAGCTCACAGTGTATAAACTTACCTTCTCCTATCTCCTTCTATATACTGTATGTTTTGCAGCTGTATAGACTATATCCTTCAGCTATCTAATGGGTGGCTGGCTACAGAAAAGATGGAATATTCCTGGAGCTGAGAGGATGACAGACAGTGGCCACAAGTTTTGGGAAATTCTGTCTGGATATAAGAAAAAGGGAGTCAGTGCTGGAGCAGGTGCCCGGAGCGGCTGAGGAATGACCACCCTGGGAGGTGTGTGAAACTCAGTTGTATGCAGCAAACTTCTTGAGTGACTGCCTTCACCTAACTTTGAGTTTGGCCTTGTGTTGAACAGGGTTTGGAATATATGATCTCCAGAAATCCTTTCCAAACCACATTTTTCTGTTATTATGGTCCGGGTAGGCATTAAGTAGAGTACTCCTCCACTTCTTACCTATATTGCTCCTTTTATCTTACCTTTATCTCTCCTTTTTCTCTTAGAAACAGAGATTACATGACATAAGAGGAGCCCATGGTATGTGTCAGTAGCAGTTCCATGAAATGATCCATGCAGAAGATAAAATGCTGGCCAAAAGCTATTCTTTGCAAATGGACTAGAAAGGGATGTTTTAGCAATCCTATCTGCTGCTAGCCTTTTTTCTCCACCTGGTAAACATTATTCTCTCTGACCCCCTTGGCATGCAAGCAAGGTCCCTTGTAGAATTCCTCGTGCTCAAAATCTCCTCTTTAAGACACAAACAAAGCAATGCTCACTTGGCTGTACTCTTGACCTCCTTACCTTGTTTTCCTCCAGCACCTTCATACCCAGGCAATGTGATCTCCTGCTCACACGCTGTTTTCCAAGTAACGTATGCTGGGTGTGACGTGCTGAGCAAAACACAAACAGCAATTTCACTTGTCAGGAAGTTCCTCCGGCTTGGCAGCTCATGCTGTTGACTCACTGGCAGGTTTTTAACTTGGAGTTAACCGTAACTGGTAGGGACCTGGTTCTGCTGGAGGACAGTACCTGTGGCACACCTGACTGGCACCGTGCGTGTGCTGTGCCTTTCAGAAATACGGAGTCAGTGTATGATGGCTGCTATGCATTGCCTTGATTAAAGCTTGATGCCCACATAGCAACTGGGTCCTTCAGTGTGTGGCGGGAATGCAAACCACTCTTAATAAACCTTTTTCAGTTGCAGAAGCCATAAGGTATTTGTATGAGGGTAATGAAAACTGGACCGAGAAAATCCTTGTAAACAGGTAAATGTTTCTTCCATTGTTATTGCTTATTTGGCCTAACATGATTTTTTTTAAAAAAGTCATTTTATGGGTTTGGAGGGGCAGGGGCAGACTCTGAAAACAAAGAGTGTTTTTTCGTTAATTAAGAAAAATTATGTTTGAGCTCTAAATTAAATCAGCATACCCTTAAGCTGCCCTGCTGTGAATGCTTTTACGCAGATCTTCTGGCAGAGAGTCACATGTTGTCACCACTCCTGTGCCCAGCATTTGTTATTTAGGCATGTTACTCAGGAATTTCTAGTGAAGACAGGGCAATATTAATGCTGCTGTGCAAGCCCTGAGTTAAACTTCACCCAAACATGGGCACACATCTCAAGGGAGGCTTTCCAACCAGAGTGAGTGCAGAGAGGCTAAGAAAACCTTGTGTTAGAGATGTGTGTCCTAGAGTGGTTCATAAGTTGTATGCAGACTCCCTAATCTTCTCTTCTGACCTCACGGCATCACACAGCCATCAAGCAATACTCCTGATTTGACTACATTTTGACCACAAGTGCATCTTTAGGAAAGGGAGGAATTTAAATAAGGTCCATTAATGGAGAAGTTGTCACAGCACTTAGTAAAATGTCTTAGTTTTAATTACCTTCACAGGTAATTAACCTTCCATTATCGTCATAGTTAAATATCTGTTATTTATTTCTAATCCAAACTTTCTTTAAGCTTTGTCTGTTGAAACTTGGGATGCTTCACTACAGCCAGGATTTAGGTAAGTTCTGTTCTGGCATAGATGCTGCTGGAGGATCTAGCACCTTACCATAACCTTCACTGGAGCGGAAGAAATGGGACTGATTTGTAAGCAGTAGGGTTTCTGCCCTTCCTAATATTCTGACGTACATCACTGCTCCTGTAACCCTCCATGGAATAAGGCTCTGATCCTGGCACACACTGTAAAAGCACTGTCAGCTTTTTGACTTCTTTGACCTTGTATGTGAGTCCAATGATATGTGGCCTCAAGAGAAATAGAAAGGGATAGAAAGAAATAAATGTAAAAAAAAAAAAAACATAAAGAATTGCACTGCTTTGTTTCTCAATCCCTTTTTCCAGAAATTTGCTTTCAGAATCAAATCAGGCTGATCAAGCATGAAGTAAAAGAGAGAGGCATTAGGAGTACTTTTATTCCCTTATGGCATAAATCTAAATCACTGGCATGGTATCCAGAAAATATCTAATTTTGCAGCTGTGTAGCAGCAATCTGTATCTGTCTGTAAATCACCTGCATCTATGCACACTTAATGGCACTGCTGTTTGTTCTCTTTGACCTTGCCAACTAGTGATGTGAGGATTAGGTTTCCAGACACTGTGAGTCTTTTTCTTAGAGGCCAGCTTGAATTTCAGTCTGAAGTGAAGCCAGCTGACTGCCTAGTAAGATAAAGCACACCTTGGAACTAATTAGTCTCAAATATAGTTTTAAGTCATCAATGACACCTGCCTGTGCTATGCCAACTTGTTAGCTGGCATTGATTCCATGGTACATGAAATCTGCTGACTTTATTGAAGGACTGGGCTTGCTGCCCCACCTAGAAAAACAGGGAAGTTGAAAGACACCATCTAAATAATGTTTATAGAGGATCTGAGCCAACCAGTCTGGAGTGAAAAGACTGAAGAAGAAATGAGAGTGATGTGGAGTGTGCAGATTAGTAATTTAATAAAAACAGAAAATAGATGTGTGTATGTATGTAGGAGACTATGTATCATGCAGAGGTTCCTTGACAGTAGTTTGGAAAAAGACTTATTCATGTGATAATATCTACATTAATGGCCAGCTGTAGCAGTCATCTCTGGCTGTTCCATATCAGGAATTTATAGGAATGATCATTTAAATACATCTCCCTGTAGCTCTTAAAAGTAAATACTGTGTGTTTCTGTGACTGAGAAACTACAAAATTTTTACTCATGTGGTTGTCGTTGCGTGAATAGAAGATTGAGCTTTACACACGAGCTTTACACACATTTGAAAGCTGCATCTGGTTCTCCATGACCCCAGTAACTTTTCAGAATAAATCTCACTGGAAACCTTAATGGCTTTAAGAGGTCTTTTTCTAAATACCTCGATGGAAGAGATGATTAATGGCTGTTTACTCATTCTAATCACTGCTTCATTCATTAAAAAATATTTTGAATCAAAATGGCTGCAAACTCCCTACACTTACTTTTGTACTCTTTCCATTTCCAAAAGGTTTGCTTGTATGCTAGCTAACACACTGCAATTAATCACAGAAGTGTTTATCCCTTCTCATCTTACTTCTTTCCAAATAATTAGTTTTAATTGCGGAGATGTTGATTATTACACAGGCGTTCACTTTCCAGTGCTCTTCTTTCACTCCCGAGCGGTGATTCACAAAATCTCCATCCATTTCTTTATAACAGAGCCTCTGCAGTCCTTTTGATAGGCAGAGTTGCTTTCAGATATTTCATTAAAGGGGTTGATATAATCCTTTGAAGTTTTACTACTGGCTCTCTTGAAATCTAGATCAGTCTTTAAACTGGATGAAGATGTTGAATAAAGCAGCATAAAGGATTATCTTTGTTGCATCTGAACAAGCCTACACACACATAACCTAATCTTGGCTGCCATCTCCCTAAAGTGATTTTGCTTTTCATCACTAATTAATGCATGAATCCAGCAGTTGCAAGTTAAGTAAATAAAAAAATCAAACAAAGCAAGCATCTTATCTTTTCCTCCTCTTCTTCTATTTTTCCATCTTTCTGGTCCTGTGGCTGAATTAAGTATTTTTTGCTCAAAATCCTCTCCTCTCAGAATCTTGAGCATTTTTGCAAAGTCAAAAGACATTTGAGAATACATCCCAGCCATTTGAAAGAGGTTGTTGTGTTTCATACTGCTGCTGTGGAACCTTAAAATCACATGGCATCTTCAGCCCTTCCTTTTCTAGCAACTCTAGCCTCTCACCTCCTGCCTTCTTTTACCCTTTACCTCATTCTTCCCCTCAGCTTCCCACCAGCCTACGTGGAAAACGTCACTTCTTGCAGCCATCACACAACAGTGTTGCCCTTCCTGCCCCTTCACCTCTAAACACAGTCAACGTGTCACCCAGAGCCCCTGATTTTTGTTTTCCTCTAATTCTACTTTAGGTCCTCCCCAGCCAGCCTTTGTTCCCTACCCAATGTATTTTCTGTTACATCCTGTCATCCATGGAAGCTTTGCAACTGTTGCCTCCTCATGCCCCTTTCTTTCCGGTCTCAGTTCCTTCTGTCCTAGGGCAGAAGGATTCTGTCCCTCAGAGCTTTACTCTCTGGTGCCACTTTGAGCAATGCCAGCCCTAAACACAGCTTCAGCTATTATCTTCTTTCTCCCTGCCGCTAAAATAAGTCATGGTCCATCCTCCTAGCAGCCCTTGGTAGGTATCTAACCATCGCCAAAAGTCCAGATCTTCCCACACTTGGCCACAGCCATCTGTATTGCTGTATGTCTTGTGACTCAAACCTGTAATCTGTGTTTGCTACAATTTGTCCTTAGTGTTTTGGCTTTGAGTAAATATTTCTATTTCTGCCTGCACTGTTTTCCAGACAAGGTCTCACATCTCTTCAAGCTGTTGTATTATTTTTCCAGTCTCAGACATACTGTTCATGGATTACTGAAATGACTGCTCTCCATCTCTGGTCTCTTCCCTGATAGTGCCAATTCACTATTCAGTTGTTCAAGCCTCTTCCCTCCCTGTTCATTCCTCTCATATTCTTCCTTCAGGTCTTCTTGCTGCGTCACCTTTTCTTTGTAAGGAAAAACCTCCCTCAGACTCCTCCATAGCTTTGTTCAGCCCTGCTTGCCTGGTTTTTGGCTTCTGAGGTAATGGATGCTCCCTTGGTTAAGGCCATTTCATCTGTGGGAAAGGTAGGTGCAGTGCTGCCACCCTCCCTGATTCCTGGTGATGGAGGTAGGTGGTCCTGCCTGTGTCCTGGTGGCTAAGCATGGGGAGATAGATGTGTGCAACCACACCTCCAGCCTGGTGACACCATCCCAGAGTTGTCATCCCTGCTGATCCCCACCATGTAACTTCAGTCCTCACCCTGGCTTGGCATCCTCCTCAAGCTGCAGGAGGAGAGCCCCAGCACAAGGGTTTTCATTCCTGGGGCAGCAAACATCCAGTTTGCCTTCTTGGCTGAGATACTTGGTGCCAACTCCCTCTCCAAGTCCCCTGGTGACAATCCAGTGATCTTCCCAGAACATGTATTTCCATAGCATGGCCCGCTGAGTGGAAAAGCTGAAGGCTCTGACTCAGAAATAGTGATGCCCTGATTTGGAAAGGCTGCTGAAACTCATCCCCTCAGCCACACCCCCACAGAACAGGATAACTGACCTTTTTTTGAAAGCAGCCTGCTCTGCTGTGGTGATCCAAAATCAGCGTGGAATCAAAATATGAAAAACTACTACAGTCTTGTTCCAACATCTGCCTCTGACAAAAAAAAAAACCCCAACAACAAACCACAAACAAGAACAAACAACAAAACAAAACAACAAAAAACAAAAAACAAAAACAAAACCACACAAAAAAACAAACCAAAAAAGCCCACCAAGACAAACAGAAAAACACTCATTGTTTAAGAGGTGGGAAGGTGGGAACTTGTCTGGTCCTGTCCGCTCATGACTGACAAAGAACAACAGACATACTATGACTTCTCCATGTTCTCTCCAAAGTTAATCTTCTAACCTTCCTATGTATTTCATAGGCTGCTAGACTTTCAGGGCCAGGGATGTCACAGGGAAGTGTATAATGCTTGAGATAACGATAGCAATGAGATTCAAGGTGATGGGTGCTCTATGAGCACCTCACCAAGAATCACTCTTTAATTGAAATTGGAATGCTGGAATGCTGCAGCATGGACTATTCCTTGAGTGAGGTCATGAAGACAACAATCAGTAGTGTCCAGGGGGGAGATATTACAATGCTCTCCACCCGTAGGCACTTGATCTCTTTTCTGCCTTAACACTGTCAGCTCTTCACAATGTTTTTCCCGTCTGACCCACATTTAATTTTGTAAGCCTAATGTCTAGGAGTTTAATGAAAACGTGTCATAGGCTGACTCACAGTAAAGAAGCAATCAAAATAGGACAGGAAAGTTTCTTGCAGGCAAAACAGTATCTCATGTGTCTATCTAATTGACATTATTTTCTTTTCTCATGCTAGATTGTAACCAAACAAGAATTTAAAAGTCGGGAAATAAATTCCTGCTTGATGTCTAGATTTGCCTTTGATGAATCCTGGGCAGCACTCATAAAACTAATATCCCCACCCCACTATTGATGATGTGGGTTGTACCTGGGTCTCAGCATAGGAACCATGGGAAGTTATGCCTACAGATAGGATACTCAAGCATACCACTGGGATGTCCTTCAGGCTCTTAGAAAATCTGTTCCAGAGCAAAGCCTTGATGAGACTTGATGGTGTCCAATGTCACACCAACACTGTAAAACTACAGGGGAATCCTTTCTGAAGCAGAGAAAGGTGCTACATTTCAGTGGGTCCTTTTTCAGCAAATAGTAGAAGTTGGAAAACATGTCTCCTCGAGAAAAAATGCCATGTGAAAAGAGAACTGTAAGATGATACGCACATGAAAGTCAAGCATGGCAAGAGTGAGACACCTGAGAAGATAAAGATGTCCTAGCAAGACCGGAAGAGAACGTACCTAGAGAAATGCTGATCCCCATCTGTATTTTCAAGGTAGCCCATCTCCCTGAACATGCTTGTGCAGCATTCTCAAAATGGGAGAGGCCCCAGATGCCAGCAGATGTCACCTGTACCCACAGAGATGCCACCTCCTATGCCCTCCCTCCATCCAGCTGAATAACCACACGCATGGATGGCATCAGAAGGGATTTGGGATGCCACCAACTGCAGTGTGCTATCCTGCTTTTTAAAATTAGCTCAGTGCCAGATGCCAGAAGGGTCTCTTGCTGTGGTATGTGTAGTCTCACTGAATTCAGGATGCCCTGTGACATGAGCCTGGGCAACAGCATTTTCCACCTGTGCAGGGTAAATGCTTGGGCCATTAGCTTTCAGCCTGGTCCTGGTGCTTTTGCACTTAAGCCACAGTTCAACCAGGGATTGCAACACAGGTGTAGCTTGACCCATTTTCACCAGGGATTTGCTTGCAGAAGCCCTTTCTGCTTGGTGGGTAAACTGACCCCAGGTATCCCAAGGTGGATGGAGATCAGCACTCACAAAGTGACATCCTGCTCTGGCTTTGTGCCTGCCAAAAGCCTCAACAGAACCAGCAAGATGTCTTGTTATTTCTTCAGGCATGCAAACCAACACAATGGAAAATATTTGTGATATACTGAAAATCCAAGCTGCTGCTTACCAAAAAACCTGAAAAAATCCTCCCCTCTATGCTAGGAAATAGCAAAGCAATGGATGTGGAAAGAAACCCCCTGCAGATGATCTAATCATATCCATAGCTACGTGCACTGGGATGTCAGCTGCTCCCCAGCCCACTGGCCCACTGGCCACTTACTGCTGGTGTTGCCCTCACTATAGTCCTCTGATGAGGAAATAGGTGCTGTCAGGAAAACTCACAACTGGCCCATGGCGACTGAGGAGAGAGGCTTGGATGCAACATAGAGAATTACAAGAGTACACGTATATTCATGTGCATGAGGTATCCAAGCCAAATTGGGGCACCCTGAAAGTGGTTTCACACAGGGTTCCTATACTCTTGAAACACTCTGGCACAACATGATTTGACGAATGACTAGCATCCATGCTACCAATTGCTAACCATAATAAAACATTGCAAAGCAACAATATTTTTGCAGAATTCTTGTAGCTTGTCTATTGATCCAAATGTCCCTGGAGTCAGCCTCGATAGAGTTACTTATCTAGGAGGCTAGGCAATGCTGGGAGAGCTTCAAAGACATGATAAGAGTCCTGTGAGGAGTGGCTGAGAGAACTGAGATTGTTTAGTGTGGAGGAGGCTGAGGGGAGACTCTATCACTCTCTGAAATGAAGCTGTAGCGATGTGAGGGTTGGTCTCTTCTCCCAAGTAACAAATGATAGGATAAGAGGAAATGGACTCAAGTTGCACCTTGAATATTAGGAAAAAAATTTTTACTGAAAGAGTGGTCAAGCATTACAACAAGCTGCCCCGGTAAGCAGTAGAGTCACCATCCCTAGAGTTTTTAAAAAAACATGTGGATGTGGGAGTTCAGCACATGGTTTGGTTGACATGGTGGTGTTGGGTTGATGATTGAACTTCATGATCTTAGAGGTCTTTTCCAACCTTAACGATTCTGTGATTCTATGATTAGAGGGGGTAGGATGCTGGTGGTATCTTGGTTGTCCTGGGATATCTGTTATCTTTCACGGACAGCTCTAAGCTTCCAAGGAAAAAAGTCCTTATTCCCAGGGCTGGACTGTGATTTAGTTTGTTTCACTTAAATGTGAAGAATATCAGTCTCCAGTAAAATTTCACTATCTCATTACATTGCAGTGTATAGTGTGAACTAATACATATGTTAACAAAGTTAATACACTTTCATACTATGAAGACTGTTTAATATAATAGCTAGGGAAGTGGGTTTTCTTAATAGTGTGGATTTATATCTTAATAATTAATAATTTTCTTAATTCTCAGAGTGAGGAGTCGGTCTCTTCGTGCAGCAGCTATTAGAAGGGAATCCAGTAGTACACTTTGATTGTCTCCTTTTGCATCATAGGATGTGTCAATGATTTTGTTGGACAGTTATTAAACTGTTTAATCTTCCAGTCAGCTCATGCAGGATGTAGTTAAGAATAATATCTTTTGTACACAATACATGTGTGTCACACTGAAAAGGCAGGATCGGTCTCCCTGTCTGGGACATTGCAAGGAAATGTGAGAAGCTCCAGAAGCAGACCTCGCTCCTGCAATTCACAGCAGCTGGATTAACACATTACCTACCTTCTGGGTGAAGAAGTAATACTAGTTACCATCAATAGATTTTTAGCTGGCACCTTTTTCATCACTGGCAGCACCCTGCAACTTTCTTAAAAAAGTGATACTTCTGAAAAGAAAGCTTTCTTTAAAAAAAAATAAAATAAAATAAAAAAAAATTGTATTTCTGCTATTTCAGCTGGGGAATGTTCATTACACTGACAAAGACTTCAGTAGTAATGATCACACACTGACCTTTTCTTTTGAAAGCTGGAAAGCTTGTAATAAATGAGGCAGCGATTAGGGAAGGAGAAAAGCAGCTGAGTGCTGGCAGGAAGGACTGTGTTCTGTGTTCTGTGCTCTGCCGTGGGTTTTCTTTGTGCCAAAGTGTACGGCATTTAAATCAAGCCTTGGGAGGAGGATGGCTAATTGTATAGTTCTCATTTCCAGAGTGCTCAAGCTGAGGCCCAAACTCAGACCAAAGTCTCAGCACCTCTGTCCAGTTGCAGCTCAACCAAAGGATACTGCTGATGTAACCTGCGTATCTGAAAAATCACATCCTGAAATTTCATCCACTAAATCGTGTGCCCCAGGGTAGTGGCTACTCTGGACTTAATTCACTTGTGCCTCAATTTCTCAGCTGTTAAAGGGCGTATCTATTACTTTCGACTCATGCTCTTGTTGAAATTGCAAATGTGAACATAACTGTGAAACACTCCACTGCTGAACCCTGGATGTTACAGAAAAGCACATGGGGAAATGCATAATGCTGCTACTGCAGCAAGGTATGACTAATCCAAATTAAAAGGTGTGGGGGACTGCATAGTAGCCAGGGAGAACATTACTGTTTGGATGCCCATTAACTGTGTATCTTCTTTCCTGTGGCATGCATCCTGTGGAGAAAATAGTATGTGATTAATTAAATTAGTATCAGATTAATGCATGAAGGAGACATTAAATAAGCACGCAAAGCCTTAATTATGCTGTATGCTAATTTTTGTCTTTAACTTTACAACTTCAGTAACTTTAGTGTGGTACATGTGTCTGTGCACTGATTATATCCTAATTAACTTGTTCAGAAACAATAAAAGACAGACTTCCTCCACAAGAGCATCAAAACAAACTAGAGTTTAAAACTTCAAACTACCTTGGAATAGAAAAAACATTAGAGGAATTAAAAATGCCCTCTAAATATGTAAATGCTGTCATTTCAAAGCTGCTTCATCTCCTCCTTTCTCCTTCAAGCTTCATGTAAAATTCTACCCTGGGGAAAGCCCTGAGAAAGCTGGACCTCAGGAAAAAGTTTAAAATTAGGCACTTAACTTAAAGGAAACTTCACATCAACTTTGAAGTGTGTAACAGTGACTCAGTAGAGTAAGCACCTGTATTTCTCCCCTTAGAAAGTGGATGGATTTCTTCAAGTTGCTTGAAAGAGCATGTTGAGGGCACTCCTAAGTGGAAGCATACTATTAATAGGAAAGTAATACCACTGATAAGGTGTACCTCTAACAACCTGGCACATAGAGGCTAATTTGGGGTGATTGGTGTTTGGGGGTTTTTTAGACAAATAGCCAGCATTTTGCCATGGTTTTGGTGAGTACAAAAGGAGGTCCTCCTCCTGTGGAGGATTTCAATCCTATGCCATACCTTCAGCTTTTTTTCCTAATAAAAGTTATACATTGACTTGTTTTTTCAGTTGGCTTTCAGATCTTTTATGGAAAATTCATTCTGCTTTGTTGCTGTTGCAATCAGTTGCTTGTAGTCTGTCCAACGAGAAGTCATAAACTACACAACTACATCATGGGGGACCTGTTCCACTGGAATTTCTTGGCAGGAGTCTCCTATGTCACATTAGATGAGGTAGGCATACTACCAATAATTTCAGTAAGAAGCATGAGCTTCTTAAGTATAGGTCATTCATTAGTTTATTTTAGTTTATTTCCCTGTGTTTCTTAGGCAACAGTCTTTCCTGCAAAGAACTAATACTTTGTGGTGGCTCAAGTGATGAGCCCACATTTTCATTGTCCATCCAAGAGATGTGTGTCAGTGACGTTGCAAAAGGGAGCTGTACCAAAGTGGCTCAGATAGGGAAACAGACAAAAGTGCAGGGAAATGCCATGACCAGATACACAAATTAACTCTGTTCTGGACCAAGAGGACTTGGGAAAGAACACGGCTTCCAAAGTAGGCACTGAGGAGAAGAGCACTGCAGCTGTGCTGAGATGCCAGTGGCAAGCAATTCTGTACACAGGCCAAAGAGAAAAGATACCATGCTGAGTCAGTTTGAACAGCACTGAGGTAATTTTGTTTCCTTGCAAATAGATGTCTTGAAAAAAATAGAGGCTGCTTGCCAAGAGGCTAATGGTTGCCTTGTTAAATGAAGTAGTTGCCTCACTTCACAGTAGGTTCTTCTAGAAGCACCTGCTAGGCATTGATGAGGAAAGGACCACAGCCACCCCAGCATGCCGGCACGGTGTGACACGAGAGCAGCTGCCAATGGAGGGGCTGATTGGCTTTGGCTGTGTTCAATGCCACCACCCGGGTTGGTGCCCACTGAGCTACTTACTCATTAGAAGGGACAACCAGAGGCAAAGGGATGTCTTGCAGCAAACCCGAGACACGTGGGTAAATGTGGCATGGCAGGACAGACTTACCTGCTCCCTCCTTCCACAGGGAAGGGAAGAGGGCTGCTGGGGAGTTTCCAGTCAAGGATCCCAATGGCCAGGGGATCTGGACAGCAGCAATCAACAAAAATGCTGCTGTTCCTTGTCAGGGCCCTAGGAACCAGAGAATACAGCTGAGGGTTGGCTCATATGGTAAGTCTGCATTTTCATCATCCATTCAGGATCCTGTGGCTTATCCTTGATACAGCAGAGCAGAACGAGCCCCAGTGCTTCTGTCCTCTGTGATGGGAATTGTGTCCCCAGATAATAGAAAATGGCAACAGGACTGAATCTCATTGAGATTTCAAGTGAAAATTTGAAGAATGATGAAATAGTGACAGATTGCTGAGGTCAGCTTCTGTATAGAAATACTAAGCCAAGGAGGGTAGCACAACTGCTGGACTGGTCATTCAAAGAACCATTATTAGGAACATTAAAAGTGCAGAATGGGCAAATGGTAGAACAACTTAATGCACACAGACACTAATTTGCAAAGCAACTACACTGCAGTCATCACCACCTGCTTCTTTATTGATCTAGATATCCCTGGAGCTGGTCTTGCTACACTTTCTTATCTATGATGCCAGATAAAGGGGGAGTTTCACAGAGGCATCAGCAGGGCTGGGATGCTGGAGTTACTTTGGTGTTCCAGGGTTATTTTTTACCCTTTGTGAACAGCTTTGAGATTCTGAGAAATAAAGGTCTTTAACTTAGGTGGCAGCTCTCCTGCTTCTCTTTGCCATGAGCTGAGGTCTTTCAGTCATGCTTACTCCAGCATGAATATTGATGACTACCATACGTATCATAAGACAGTTGATACAAATTCTTCAGCCTGGAGAAAAGAAGGCTCCTGTGACACCTGATAGCACCCTTCCAATACCTGAATGGGCCTAAAGGGGGGTGACTTTTTAGAAGGGCATATATGACAGGGCAAAGGGTAACAATTTCAAACCAGAAGAGAGCAGACCTAGACATTAGGAAGAAATTATTCACTGTGAGGGTAGTGAGCCACTGGCACAGGTTGCCCAGGGAAGTTGTGGTTGCCCCTTCCCTGGAAATGTTCAAGATCAGGTTGGATGGGGCCTGGAGCAACCTGGTCTAGTGGGAGATGCCCTTGTCCATGGCAAGGGGCTTGGAACTTGATGATCTGTAAGGTCCCTTCCAACACAAACCATTCTGTGGTTTTACAATTTCATGAACTTCATACTACAAGGACTAACTGGTACCATAATTAAGGAAGGAGATTTCCCTAACACGGGCTAAGAGGCCACCATTTGGGGGCTTAGAGCCTAGCAGGAGAGAGGCAAACACCAGAGTACCCTCCACTGCCCAGCTGCAATCCAAGCAGCAGCCAGACACGGGTACATCCTCATTCGACTGACAGGCTCTCCTCTCCTCGGAACAGTTTGTTTACAGCTGTGTCTAAAATAAACGATCACTATTTTTTTTTTTCCCCCTTCACTCCTGTTATTCCTGCGGAGCAAGCTGGATTCCTTTCTGACTCATGCATGATTAACTAACTTCCAGCTGCATTATCTTTACTGTTGCTGCCGATGCACAAGCCAGCGCTCAGCACGACTCATGGATCCCCAAGCTGAGCTGGCAAGGTTCCCACTTACAGGATTTTTTCTGAGAGCCGTGGGGTTTGGTGGTATTACTATTATTATTATTATTAAACACGTGCTGTCTTATCCAACCAAACAATAACCAATAACAGAACCCGACCTTTCCTATGCGGCGCTGCCCGCCCCACGCGAAGGGGCCCCGTCTGGCAGCCGGGACGGCGCCGAGGGGGTCCCGGTGCCGGTATCAGCGGCGCCCCGGCCGCGCCCGGCGGGATCAGCCCCAGCGAGGAAGCGGTTAAGGCCGGGCACCAGGAAACGGGAAGGAAGAGGCTGAGACCAGCAGGAGCCGCACAGCGGAACACACCCCCCCCG